>CM077817.1:12842500-13442500 GCA_039764185.1 Tamarix austromongolica
GAATCAAGTTATAAAAATTGTACGAAACAACCTAAAATTCTGATCAAACTCGAAGAATTAATGGAAAAATGAAACCCAGTATTCTAGTAAACAAATGCCGGAAAAGATGTCATCAAAGCAAACTGAGGTGAAAGAGACGTCGGCTGACAGGCAAAAATCAATAAAATCAAAGACAGGGAAGGGATGAACTGAGAAGAGGGGGCCGGGAGAGATCGAGGGGAGGAAGAAATAGACGCTTACAAAAATTGTAGTTTAGTTTCACCGGAGAAGTTGCAGTCTCGCTTACCGGATGCAGAATCTAACGGAAAATTAGGGATTCGCCGAGTATCAATTCCGAAAGGCCACAAAAAAAAAAATGGAAGACGGCTAGAAAGGAGACGCTTTGTTTCACAAGATGTTAGGGTTTATTATAATATATCCAATTCAATAAAATTGGAAAAACAAAGTTACAAGACACTTACTAACCGCGCCTGTGAACAATTTCGCCCAATCCAACTGCAAGGTGATGAGATCAGATTCTCTTTGGACAGACGGAACTACTTTTCATCTCCGCCTCTCCTGAGTTCTGAGTCTCCTCTCACTCTTGTTCCTCGAAGCCTTCGCTGACGTGACTTCAAAATAAATAAATAAACAAAGCCTTCACTGACGTGGTTTCGTTGGCTAGTCCATCATTGCTAATTAATGCCATCGAAGCGATTTTTGGTACGTAGTATATTTTATTTGTCTAAAATAATAAAAATGTTTGATAAAATATATAATATAAAATAAATTAGTATATACTAACAAACTCAGGCATTTTTTAGATTGATAAAACTTATTTTAAAAATATTTTTATTTTTTAATAAATATAATATAATGTTCCATTTTTAGAAACTCTAATTAGAAATTCTAATTTACAAAATTAATAATTAAGTGAAATTAATCACTATAATTATTGTATAATATTTTGTTTTAGATGTATTATTATTATTATGTATATTATCAAGAGAAATTATATTGTAAATCTACTTAGGTTAAAATTTGTATAGATTTTAAAAGATTAATTAGTTTTTGTTTTGAATTGGAATTGGAAACCCTAAACTTTTCCCCCTTGATTCTCTTCTTTATTGGTTTAGTTTGTGTAACCAAATAGCCTAACTAGACTCCAACCAAATTGATCACCACATTCCACCCATTCATATGGTTATTTGAGCATGTTTTATTGCGACACCAAACCCATGCCCTACCTTGCCCGACTTTTGTGTGTACCTTCCTCGTAAACTTGTCATTTTCTTATCCATTCGCACTTTACCCCACCTATATAACCCCTCATTCCTCCCTCATTTTTGTGTTTGATCTAACCCCAAATCAAAGCTCCTTTGTTACATATTTCCCTCCTTTTCTCTTGAGCCTCCATTAGGAGCTTTTTCCATCTTTCTCCCTTGTTGTTTTGCTTTTATTTATTTATTTATTTTTTCTTGGCTAAATGTGTTGAACTCTACAACCTCACACTACTCACCTTTTTCTTTATTTGGCTTGAAACCCCCACGTTAACTCCCTTTTCAACGCGAATTATCCACGTTGAGTATCCCTTATTGTGTGAGCTTCTACCATTGCTAGCCTCCTCCAACATGACCCTTGGATGCTAATAGTCACCCATCTTGGCGAAGACCACATGCTGCTAAGCCGTGGTGGCATGACCTTCTCCTACTGCTAGCCCTTTTATTGTGTTGGTGTCTTGCACAACTTGGTATGGATTCCTCTTGTTGTTTTCATTGATGATTGTTGATTAGTTACTAACATGTTTGTTTGGTGTTGATTTAAGGAGTTCAAAGAGTTTTGAGTGGAGACTAGTTGGGTGGTTTTTTGCTTTATTTCTTTTTCTTCGAATCAGATAAAAATTAACCATATACTTCTACTAAAATGTGAACCCATGCGGTAGTGTATAGGTTTTTCATGTTGCTTAAAGTATGTTCTATGCATGTAGGTTTTCGAAAGTATATAAGCAAGTGTAGTATGTTGAAATCTTATCATTAGTATAATATACAATGGTATATAGAGGCATGCTTAAATTACGCACCTCGAGATATGTATGTAAGTATGTTATATTAGTGTTTTATGTTGTAAGTTAAGTATGTATCTGATGATAAGTAATAGCATGACATATAATTTATTTGCATGATAAGGCATTATGAATTACTGTATTTGAGCCTTCTCATGATAAATTACTATTTAAAATAAAATTAGCATTTAAAATGGATAATATTGTGGTAATTTAGGTTTCAATAACAATTTGATTGTTTTTTTTACCTAATGCATCTAAATATGAATAATTTAACATAGGATGGCATAGTATATTGCTAGGTTGATCTTAGTATTGATTTTGACTTGATACATTGACCTTTGAATTAACTTAAATAATGAAAAATAAAGGAAAAATGGTTAGGTGTAGAAGTGTAATTGTTGTCCATTACGTGATATTTGTGATCATGAAATCAAAACTAATATTTAAAAGGGAAGGGCTTGAGATTTGGGAATGGTTTTGTCTTTAAGTTTATATACCCTAGAGATAAGATTTACCCCTTAGTTTGGTTTGATTCATTTAGGTGTCTTAGGTTGGGAGTTAATATGTTGGCTTATGAGCTAGCATGACCAAAGTGCTATTATGCCTTCGGATTGGATAGTTGTGAAGGTATCATGATTCCTTGTGCATTAGTATAACTAATGTGTTGTTATGTCTGTGGGTTATCTCTTGTATCTCCTCGAGTAATAAAATAAAAAGTAACTTTGTGATGTGGCCTTTAGAATGTTTGGGTTTGGATTGTATTCTTGGTTTGATAGTTGCATTTGTGCACTATCCTTGGCTTTGGAAATGGTATGGTTTGGTCAGTTGGTAGATGCTTGAATGGCCTACCCCTTTTAGTTATGAGTTATGTTATGATTGTTTTTGATGTAGTTGTGGTGGTTTCATGAGATGATTATACTTTGGTTATGAATGATGGTACGATAAGTTTGTGGCCTTGAAGTTGTATATGTTATAGCATGTTTACCGTATTTTTATTGTTGCATGATTTTCTTAATGTATCAATGCCATGTTATCATGTTTTACCTCATATGAGTCTCATGTGGCCTCAACATGTTAGTGTTGTGTAGTGCTTTCTTTAGTATTGTTGTATTGATGTATTTTATTTTATGATCCTTTGCCTATTCAATGAGAAATTTTTACCTTGTACAAGTACTTCGAGGGGACGACTTAATGGCTTTTGGTAGAGGTTAAGAGTTAGAACTATTTGATGTCCGAATAGTTCGCTTTGACATCTTTTGATTAAGATATTTCTTAAATGTTTATGCCCCTTATGCATTTATTTCTCTTGTTATTTGTCACTCTTTTATCTCATCTTTTATTATTGGAACATTTTTAATTTATAATAAAATCTCTATTTTTGTTTTTATGCATTAACTTAAGTGGAATAATGTTTTAACCATAGTACTTGATACAAGAATGTCAGAAGACACCAAACTTATACCATAATACCCCTAAATCCTAAAAACACATAAAATGCCATAAATTTAAACATAGAAGATATAACTTAAGAAACTTTTTACACTAGTCATTGAGTACATTAAGAACACATTAAAATACAAAAAATATCATAAAATCATAGCCAAAAAGTAGAATGACTAGATTGCTCCTTTTCATACTAAAACTTCATTAAATCATAAATTCACTTATATATAATCAACTCAAAACTTATAATATATGAAATTGCATATAAATATCATAAATAATCCATTGGAACTATATAAAAAAAAATCATAAAAGAGCATAATAGCACCAAAATCTACATAGTGATCAAATGGTCCTAAAATACTAATAAATGATAATTTCAACACAACAACACAAATCAAGCATGGTAACACCTAAATTTTATCTACTATTAGTATCATTATGTTTAAAAGAAATTCTAGCTCCATGTTTAGACAATAATATCCCTAGGATCAAGCTTTACTAACAACTTGAGAACCTTAACACAAATTCATCAAAAATAGTCAAAAAAAATTTTAAAATACAAAACAAATCAAAATAAAGAAATATCAAAGCTAAGAGGTCTTACTATTACTTTTAAAGAGTTATGAAATTAAGTATGAGGCCAAGTAGATTTTTGTTTAATTTTCTTAACCTTTAACATTAAATTGTTTAAATAAAATAATAAAGAGCTAAAACTAATATTAAAGATGTAAAAATAAAGAATGAAGAAATACCTTTGGAGGAAGGAGGATAGGTTGAATATGGAAGGTAATAGGGATAAGGAGATGAAAATGAGGTAGGGGAAATAAGGTTGGAGGATTTTTTTTTTTAGTTAAAGTTATATATTTGTGTAATAAAGATGAAAACTTATTAACATAATAAATGAAAAAGGTGAAAGGATTAAAAATTTTCCTTAGGGTTAGTTTTCATGTCCCAAATATATTTTAGATATTTTAGAAGAATATAAACAAAAATTAGAGGTTTAGTGTAGAGAAAAATGAGTTTCAAAGGCTAATTATGTCTAAAATTGGTAAAATTTATATCAAGATGTCAAAAATAATTAAATACCATTTTAATTCATTTTTAGCTCAAATATGCTAAAATATAAGTTTCCCCAAATTTTTGTTAGCCAACATGCTCATTTCAGAGGTTAAAATGTGATTAAGGATCAAGTGAATGGTGAATATATATATATATATATATATATATATATATATATATATATATATATATATATGTCAAAGTCACCATTTATGACTTTAAAAAGGTCTAGTAGAGTAAGGAAAAAAATCAAATATGAATAAAATATAATGATTTAGAACAATATTAATGGCCAAAATGGCTTGAAAGTCACATGAAACTCAAAATTGTAAGAAAAGGTAAAAAAAAAGTGTAATTGAAGTAATTCAAAAGCATAACCAAAGTTTCAAATCTTTAAATGATATAATAAGTCATTTAAAATAAGATATCTTTATTTCTGAATAATGCGAATTCAAAATAAATTAGAATATTTAAAAAGTGGGGTATTATAATATATTTTACCATAGTTAGACATATATTTTACCACGCATCTAAGTATTTTTTATCATTATTAAACATATTTTGCACCATTTTATTCCCGAAAGTTTTAAACATTGACCTAAGCATATATCATCAGTTATGTGTTTCACCACAATTATACATATATTTCACAACACATCTAAGTATCTTTTATCATTATTTTTACTCAAATTTTAATTATTTCATTTTATAATTAATGAAGGCTAATAATAGCCATCTTGTCATGCCCTAAGAATACTAGGAAGAAGAGAAACGTGTCTTTAGAAAATTTAACAAACATTTGGTGGGAAGGGAGGTGGAGGAGGAGGACATAGTTCGTGAAGAGGTGCAAGGATGACGACAAAGATTTTTATTTAGTTGTACTATATAATATATCGATATAGCTTATAGCTAGGTGGCATCATATATCACATAGTTGAAAATTAAGACATGTTTTCCTTTGCTTATTTTAGTGATATAATTTGAACCGATCTAAACTAAGATTTTTACTAAGCTTTTATTACTATTTGACTATTATTAATATTATAATTAATATATATTTTATTAATATTAGTAGTACTATTATCGTTGTTATCATTAATTTCATAATTGACGCTTTTGACATTTTATGTTGTGAATACTAGCAAACCATTATTTATAATGAAGTTTTGGATATTGGACACTCTAGATCAAATCATAAATAATTGGAAACTATTCAAGAAAAAATTTGTGATATAACTAAGCGAGATTAGAATAAAATATCCTATTTGATTGATAATAAACTAGTCCAATATACATTGATTTGCTCCAACCATAGTTGTTAAACTCATAATCTGAATCTTACAATTCTATAATATAAAATTTTCTAGGCGATTATCGGCCATAGTTAGAATTTAAAATTGCATATTTGCAGTATGGTTATATAGTTCTGTAGAATATAATCTTATAATTTTATATATCAACTATAATTTCTTTTAACTATTTTCCTTTAATTTTTTTGTTCTATTCTTATTATATTTCTTCTGTAATCCTAAACTTCAGCCCTAATTATTTTATATATACTATATATTAAGCACTAGACATTGTGAAGAAAGCATGAGCTCAATATTAATATGACAATAAAGCCAATTGTTGGAAAAAAACCATACGAAAGAGTTTAAACTCTATACGTAGAATAAAGCAAATATATCAAATTTTATTATGTTATTTTTGTATTAATTTCTTTTTGATTAAAATTTTTTTGTGGCGTTGTTACTTTTTTTCCTTATGCATAATCCAGATACCAACTTTTTTTTTTGCATGCATTTAATTTGACAATATATGTTATTCATTAGTTGCTTCAACTTAGTGCTTATTTGGAGCTACTTATAAAAAGTAGTTATCTAAGATAACTACTTATTTTAGAAAAATTTTAGCTTAATTTTTTTAAACAAGCAGTTATTTAAGATAACTACTTTTAATACTTAGCCCCAAACAATCACTTAATTAGCAACCAATTAAGAGCTTAAGAATGAGCTTTTTAGTATTTTTAATTTCAACTATGAAAATATTTAGCATACTAGTATATTTAGAGATATATTTTAACTATAATTTGATTATGATGACGCATATTAATTTTAAATAGAATTTCAATTCTAACGGCTTTGATTTCGAGTGGCAAATCAAAACAATAGTATCATGCGATGATAAATCAACACATATAACATAATTGTATAAATAACTGCTTTTAATAAAGTGTGTTAGAATTCATGAATTTATAAAGATAACTAAATTTGCTATTCTGAAAAATCTGAAGTGGCTTTAGTATTTGCTTAACATTATACGTATTTCTTCTTTCATAATCATAGGGTGTCAAGACAGCTATTAGTCGTGCACGGAGAGAGCATTTTATAAAATCAACCATTCAATAAATAATCTCCAATCAATATGTCTCGAAATATAACAAATTTTATATCCAAAAATAAAGTGAAGTTTCTCACATGGGGGAAGTGATTCGATTAAAAGGACGTTGATCTTGTCGAGAACGTGCACTTCTTCGTTGTTCTAAGATACAACCTCCACTGGTGTCATGTGTGAATTGTTTTGTAAGTTCACTAACCTACCCGCATATGACACTTGAGGGCGTACGTCCGTGTTTGGTATCTTGTAAAATATTAGATATAATAAACTATTTTTGTGGAAAATTCGGACAAAATAGAATTTGTATTTCTCCAAAATAATTGTACTTCATTCAAAACACGTTAAGTAATAGTAAATGTAAAATATGACGTTTCCACCGTATTAATATCATGGGAAACACTTCGTCACTAGGGCTGACCGACTCCGAGCATAGTCAATCACCCTGGGCCGACTCAATTTATATATACCCACATAGATGCTTGCAAGTGTGATGAGAGTACGGTGAGATGATATAGCCCATGCACGCTTACGAGTGTGACGAGAATACAATGAGATTGTAGTCTAATAATCAAAGTTATCTTTCCCAATATTTAGGCACCTTTATGGCAACAGTATACTGTGGATCACAATTTAGGGGCTCACTAAAAAAAAAAGTGAGATAAGAGATATTAGGCACACGTATTCTTGAACCTCATCCATGGCTAGAGCTGTTCATGTTATCTAATATTTATTTATTTGATCCGAAATCTGAAGCGATCCGATCCGAAAAAGTAAATAACCGATTCGATCAACGAAAAGTCAAACAAACTAAATATTCGATCCGACAAATACAAATAATATCCGATCCAAAGAAAAATATTTATACATTTTTTTGTAATTTTTTATTTTATATATAATTGTATATAAATAAATTTAGATGTGTGTGTGTATGATTTTTACTTACTTTATTTATTATTTGAGGCTAAATTTAATTTAATTGAAATTATATTTTTAATACACTTCCTTTTTAGATATTTATAAGAAAAATAAAAATATTCTGCACGCCGATAGATTCCACCAACTTCTTTCTTATTTTAGTTTTAACATCGGATATTTGTTGAGTAAGTCGGATATTTACTAACTGAATCGGATATTTGCTCAATATTCACTCAGCAAATTGGATAATATCAAATTTATTTGTGATTTAGTAGTTTTTTTTTATATTTGAAATTATATTCGGATAATATCGGTTATACTTGATATCCGATCCGAAAATTGAAATATCCGATCTTTCAAATATTCAAAGTTTTAAATCAAATATCAAATATCATTTTTAGATATATCAAATTTCGAATATCCGACAATCAAATATCTAAAATATTGGATATTTAAACCGTCCTATTCGTGACATATTCTCTCGGCACCACCAAATTGCCTCACTGATGCATGAAATCGGTAGATGACAGTGACTCCCAAACTCTCACTCACATGTGCTCGAGTCCCATCGCCTTTTTGACAGATGAACTAGGACCGCGACCCGCTAGTCAGTGACCACCTCAGAACTCTGTTCCGAAAGCCAGGTTTGCTTACAAGACAACCGACGGAAAAATACTAGACTGCAACCAGAGCCGGCATAAAGTAAAATTTGGAAGCTTAGAATAAATTTACGGAACCACTTTCCTTTTGGGTTCCAGAATTGGAGGGTCGACATGAATTCCCATATTGGCAGCCGTTCCTGCTGTGAGTCTCATTGCTGATTCGACGGTTGGACAATTCGTCAAGTCCGGGAGCTTTTCTTGAGCAGTTGCACGCAACTGCTCAATGGTAATCCTCCCTACTTTACCTCTCTATGGATCCTTTGAGCCTTTCTCAGCACATGCAGCAGCAACCAGTTCTGCCATGAGATGAAACAGGTATATATATATATATATCCAGTGGATTTGAGCCCCCACTTTCCAGTGTGCAAGCACCCATCTCGCGCAGCTGAAGCACCAAGTTCATATAATCAATTCTGTTAAATTACACGGATATTCTTATCCCTTTGTTAGAGCACCAAATACTAATGTTTGTGTAAAGAATATGATATTGGAAAAAAAAAATGTGAGAAGGGTATATGATGTAATTTTACTAGAATATGAGGGCATAGAATGTAGTATCCCAACGATTTTTGTCCAAATGAGTCCTCTCAACTTCTAAGGGAAGCAACAAATATCATTTCTTGCCCACGGACAGCCAACAAATTTCAAGCAGGGAAGAAAATACACCAGCCCGAAAATATAATAAGGTCTAAAGTTTAAATCAAAACCTCTCTTGAGCGTATCACCAGAACAAGGCCGAGAATTCTGTACTAGTCACAAATAAAGCATAAAAGATGACAAGTCAAGTAAAATATCATTTCTGGCCTAAAACATACCGCAGAGAAAAATCTAATACATGAGCAAGCACACATGGCAACAAAACTGAGGACGCATAAGATCCCACTACTGATGCTCTTAAAGCTGAGGCGGGAACATAAGCCGAACATCACAGCAAAAAGCAAAGGTTCTTAATATGACAGGTCTGGACACAAGGATACATCTAACCCACCATCAAAAGAGGAAAGGGACTACTCAAGGACACGGGATGAGTGTAAAACTTGGTTGTAGAAAACAATACTATACTGTTATGCACGGTTCAAAACTCAAATGTATATATGGCTGCAGGAAGAACTGTTATGATAATAATAATAATAATAACAATGGCGGCTTATCTTGCAACATTACTAAATCACAAGGCAAGGAAAATCTTGAACGAGTATCTCTCATCAGGTTTAACACAAGTCAGACCCTTATCTCATTTTTTTTTGATAAGTAAGATAGCGACACGCGCCATCAAGACAATACAATATCACAAAAAAGTAGCAACATTATGAACCACTTCCTGAATCCTATAGGGAAAATCCCTTCTGTTTGCCTTAATCCATGAACCAATTCTCACTTTAATGAGTAGAATCAGCCATCTCCTACACACCTGAAGATTATCAAACACCACTTTGTTCCTAAACTCCCAAATAGCTCCAATGATTGCGAAAAAGCCGTGCGCCAGATATCTCCCCGTAACCCAGTTCTATAAACACCAAGCCAAGCAGAAGCGTGTTCCTCCATAGAACCAGACTGCACCCATGAGAACCCCAACCAATAGCTAATCTCATACCAGATCTTCCCGACCACAGTATAATGGAGGAAAACATGATTCACCGATTCCTCTACCTCCTTGCAAAACGGGCATCCTGTTTCCCTAGGACCCACAATTTGAAGTCTAGCCAATCTGTCTCTCGTGTTAAGCCTTCTCTACACTGCAAACTAGGAGATAAGCTCGATCCTTGGGGGTGCTAGTCCGCTCCAAATCAAACTGAGATTCGACTCTCGATGACTGTCCTCTTTCGCTTTCTGGTACGTCATCTGGCAAAACGACTTGACTGAAAAAATCCCATTATCTTCATACGCCCATCTGAATGCATCCTCTTTATCTTTGGTCAAGGGGAACTGATTAATGAGGCCCTTCAATTGTTCCACCTGCTCTACCTCCCAATCAAAGAGAACCCGTCTCCACCATAAACTCCAAGTCCACAGTGATCCTTCCCATCTCCCCATGCTAGCAATCTTCTCCCCTTGTTGGCTAGACACCGAGAAGAGTCTTGGAAATATGCTCCTCAAGTCTCCTGATCCTGTCCAATCATCATGCCAGAAGTTAAGCGCTTTCCCATCCCCTACAACAACCGACAGTCCCTCCTTCAAGGTAGGATCTGCTCTCCCAAACTTAACAATGTCCGCCCACGGAGACCAACCCTCATCTCATTCAGTCAACATATATAGGTAATCTCTATTGGGACTAAACGGGGGCTAGGCCAAGCCTAGTTAGAAATAATCTAAAAATATATTTATATATAAGCTCAAGTGAGGATGGAAGTAACACATAACCTGCCATCTACTGATCATCTTCAATGTGCCGGTAGATGACATGTCTTCCGTGAAGCACCAGAGTAACTAAAACTAGGCTTACACCAAGCCTGATTAGTGAAAATCTAAAACTATACACTTAAGATTATATATATATATATATATATATATATAAAAGCTTAAGTGAGGTTTCATCGTAAAATTAATTGGTAATATAAGAAGTAGCATATTAGACTTATGTACCGATCTAACCCTCTTTTATTTATCAATATGAGACTTTTAATCGCACTTAATAATTTCTTATATTAGAGGAAAGGTAAAGTAACATATATAATATGGAAGCGGTCGTTTTCACAATGTCACCTCTACTGCCTTATAGCTAATATGATAGAGGTCCATGTTAGCTATATAATGTACATCTTGGCTAATTAAATGCCCTTTATCGTGAATAAGTTTATAGTGACCTTATTCTCTTTCATTGCTTGAAAGCTTAGGAGGACCATTCCGAGAATAAATAAAGCTAGATACCTAGATGGACCAGATTCAAGACTAAATGCGATTGATAGATATATACCGATATTTTGAAGTTAATTCTCTATTCCCTAAGAATTTTCTTCATTTTATATGTAGTTGGTGTTGGAACTTTTTGGCTCCCTCTTACGTGGTAAATCCTATTATTTTAAACCAAGATTATTTTTGTCATTTTAATTAATGAATCAACTTTGGGAAGTTTAAACATTAGCTAAAAGGTTAATGTAGGAATGTGTGAAAGATGTGAAATATATTGAGACTTGAACCCCGTAGTTAAGAGAGAGAAAACACAAAAGAATTCTACCAATTTGTACCTTCAGCACATGTTTGATCAATTTAAAGATCTAAAGTTGTTCACCGTTGGATCTTGTTGATTTTTGGACAAAAATCAACAAAATAGTATGAAAACTACAATTCTAATCACGAAACCACTGATTCAATAGAGAGACTGAACTATTTTCAAACCTAAGCTAATACCATTGGTAGAGCTTACTATATGCTGACTATTGAATTTGAATTCACCATATACACCTATAAAATTACGACTTCTAAACCAGAACCTTTCGAAATCAATACAAGTTCAAGTTCAAGTTCAAACATTCATTCATCTTAAATTAACGAATGAAAATGACATTAAAAAGAAGGAAGTGGAAGCATGCACGATACAGATGTCCAATTTAATTGCCAATGATAACATCAGTAGTAGTATCTAATCTATTTATTCACATCTTATACAACAACAAATAGAATGCTAATCAAACTTGAATGACACATAAATAAATTAGGTTAATAATAAACCATAAGATTTCAATTTAATTATAGAAACACAATCTAAACAAGTCCAAGGAAAGATATAATGTAGAATAAGAAATTGGTAATTATTAATACCTTCAGAATCTAGAAGGTGTTGATAAAAAATCTATTGGGGATTCCTCGACGAAGGGATAGCCAGGGGTCATTGACTAGGAGCAATAGCGAAAGGCAAGCAACCAAGGGGCAATTGTTAGAATCAACCAAGGTTGTTGTTAAAGTACACGAGCAAAGTATGATTGTCAAGGTGATAACTAAGGGAATGCCCGATGACCAATAGTGAGTGAAAACTAGATGTTAGGGATTGACCAGAAAATCCCTTGTAATAAGGGATTTGGTACTCATTTGTATAGCAGTCAATCATTAAGTTGTAACTTATATATTTCTTTTTGTTAGAAAGAAAGGTGTATAAGTAAGACAATCAATGATGGTTGCGTGTCCTAGCCAAGTAATTGGTAGGGTATAAAAGGCTATCTTCTAGCCATTGTAAAGGTGGGTGAAAAAGCTGTAAAATCTCAATTTTATCCAGATATTCATATTCAATAAAATTTTCCTACCTCTTCATCCCATAAATTCTTATTCTCTAGTGTTCAATATCTACGCTTACATTTCTTTATAATTGTGTAGTTGGCTGAGAGGGTTATTGTCCACCTAGCCGAGGGAAATTATTCAATATTTTTCCTCAACAACTGGTATTAGAGCCAAGTTCATAATCACGGTAGCTAGTAAACCACCGAACAATATGGATTATATAATGTGGAAGAGTAAGATGGAAGATATGCTCTACGTAAAAGAGCTGGTAGATTCGATCGAGAATGGAGTCATGTGTAAGAGTTTAAAGGAAAGAGAAGGGGAGCGGAAGAAACTCGATAGAAGAGCTTGTGTTTATATTCATTAATGGGTGGATGATAGTGTCATTCATCATGTTAAAGAATACCTTACAACTTATGGAATGTGGTTCAAGCCATATTCGCTCTATGGGAACAAGACGACCGGGAACAAGGTGCAGCTCATGTGAAAGTTGTACAAGTTGAGAAATGAAGATGGGGATCTCATTGTATCACACCTTAATAAGTTCCAGAATATATTCATCTAGTTGAAGAACATGAAAAATAGTATTTGGGGATGAATTTCAAACCTTGTTGGTCCTAAGTTCTCCTCCGGATAGTTGGGAGACTTTGTGTGTGTTTCTTAGCAATCACACGTAGGCAGAAAGCTCATAGTAGCATCAGTGACATGTCACTTCTAGGAGATGAGATGAGAAGGGGACATAGTGTGGTCGTATCATCAAAGTTTGATGCACTTGTGGTGGGATGAAGAAGATCCAATTGTGGGATGCAGAGGGGAAGGTATAAGTGTAAACTATAGAGCTTAAAGAAGGACACATATTGCTTCCATTGTAGGAAACTTGGTCATAATTGGAAGAAGGATTGTCAGAAGTTGAATAATTATGCAAAGGGGAAGGGTAAGTTGGATGAGGAGACGACAACCATAACCGACGATGAACTGATGGTTATTTCAAAGCATCTGAATTCTTGCACAAACACCTAATGTACCTATGCCAACTAGGTAGTGGACGTGGGTGCGTCCTACCATGTTACCTCGCACAAGAAGTTCTTAGAGTGGTGAGGTGCAAATAGGAAATGATAGCGTCTCAAAGATATTTTATATAAGGAGTATGCAATTGGAGATGAGTTTGGGTTATACTTTATAACTCAAAGAAGTCAAACATGTTCTAAGCGTGGGGATGAAATTCATCTCAACTAGGGAGCTTGATGATGAGGGATACATAAGTTAATTTGGAAAGGGTCTGTGCAAGTTGACGAAGGGGTATTTGGTAGTAACCAGAGACAAGTATTGCTCATTGTGTTAGAATCAGGCAAAGGTGTGCCCGTCACCTGATGTTAACTCTATAGAAGATTCCTATGATGTATGTCATCATAGGCTCGACCATATGAGTGAAAAGGGTGTAAAGCTTCTCAACAATCGAGGTACATTGCTAGAGGTGTGAGGGGGTAAGGTTGGTCAATTCACTCACTGTGTATTAGGCAAGAAAAACCAAGCCCATTTTATCAAAATTTTTATCGAACAAGCAATAGGGAAACTTGATTACGTCTTCTCAAACATATGTGGCTTAATAAAGATGATGTCATTGCGTGGATCATCATATTTTGTGACATTCATTGATGAATTCTCAATAAAGCTATGGGTATATCCCATGAGGACTAATGATCAAGTTTTGAGCAACTTTATAGTCATGCTAAGGTGGAACATGAAACTAGGAAGAAGTTGAAGTGTATTCAAGCGAACAATGGAGGTGATTACCTTGGTCTGCTTGACAAAGATTGTGAGGCTTATGGAATTCGACATGAGCAAACTATTCCTAAAATCACTTAGCACAATGAGGCGGTGGAATGAATGAATAGTATATTTCTTGATAGGGTCAAGTGTCTACTATTGCATGTAAAGCTTCCAAGATCATTCTAGGTGGAAGCTTTACAAACTTTATGTCACCTTATCAACTTTTATCCATCAAATCCTCTCAATAGGGATGTGGCAGACGGAGTATGGCTTGACAGAAATGTAAGTTACAACTACCTAAAGGTGTTTGGTTGTCAGGCATTTGTCCACATACCAATGGATGAGAGGAAAAAACTAGATGAAAGGCTTACCAGTGTGTATTCATAGGATATAGTGAAGAGAAGTTCAGACATAAGTTGTACGACCTAGTACCTAAGAAGGTCATCCGAAGTAGGGATGTTGTGTTCTTTGATGATCGAAACATCAGAGAATTTGTTGAAGATGGGAGGTTCGAGGCTTACATCAATGATCTTGTGGAATCTAGTGATGATTCCAAAATAAAAGGCTTGATGGGAAAGGATGATTCAAGAGGAGTGACCGATACACACTTCAACTTAGATGAGGAGATGCCAAGTTAGAAGGCTAAGGTAGTGGAGATTGAAGATCCCAAGCTTGAGTAGATTTAACCCTAAGGGCCCATAGACCTTGAAGTATCAAAGGAAGTACAAAGATCCACCAGAAGACTAAGACCAACTAGTAAGTACCCTACAATAGATTATGTGCTACTCTCGGATGGTAGGGAGCCTTTATGCTCTGATGAGGCCCTTGACGATGCTCATAAGTAAAAGTGGTTGTTTAGAATGAAGAAAGAGAGGCTAAGGGGCTTGTAGAGAGGATTAGGAAGATAATGGTCTTGAAGAACAAGTAGATTTTCAATATCAAGAATGAAGAGGGAAAGACAAAGTCGAGACACAAGGCAAGGTTGGTGTTCAAGGGGTTTAGCTAAAGACAAAGGGTTGACTATGATGATATTTTCTCTCTAGTGGTAAAGATGGGATTCATCCGTGTGATTCTAGGATTAGCCGCCACTCTTGATTTAGGGGTGGAACAATTTAACATCAAGACAACCTTCCTACATGGTGATCTCAAGGAGGATAAGTATATGAAACGACCGAAGGGGTTTGATGTCAAGGGTAAGGAGGATATGTTGTATGAGCTAGTGAAGCACTTGTATGGATTGAAGCAAGCATCGAGGAAGTGGTACATGAAATTTGAGTCATTCATAGCTCAATAAGGGTACAAGAAGACGTCAGCAGACCACTGAGTGTTCATGTAAAGGTTTAGGCTTGACAACTTCATCCTTCTACTTCCATATATGGATGACATACTGATAGTGGGCCAAGATCAATAATAGATTTTTAATGTTCAAAGAATAATTGGTCGATACTTTAAAAGTGAAAGCCTTAGGCCTTGCCAAGTAGATCCTGGTCATACACATCATGCACAACCAAGGATAGGGCAAGCTATGACATTCTCAAGAGGAGTATATAGAGAAAGAGCTCAAGAGATTCAACATGGCCTAAACAAAGGTAGTTGGTTATCCACTTGCTCCTCTGTTTAGGCTGAGAAAGGTATCATCACTACCACAAAAGCGTCAATTAATAACAACACATAAATGATAGTTCGTTTGAAATCATTGATAAAAATGTGAAAATTTATGGGAGGGAATGTGGAGTAAGTTTGAATAATGGTTCCATATATTAATCGTTATTAATACAAAAGGAGCCCTTATTTTAATAAAGGTTAATGTAGGAATCGTTATTAAAACTTAGCTCATTAAACAAGATCTCCTTTCTTTCTTCATTCATTACGTCTGTGTCTGAAACTTAATTCTCTCTTCTCTTTTGCTCTCAGTCCTACTCTTCATTTTTCCTACTAATGATTGTCGTCATTTCATTGGTCGATGACCACTGTTCCTTCCTCTTGCTTGTTGACATATGTTTTCCTTTTCCTCTTATCGTCAACTTCATTTTCTGTCTTGCTATGCTCATCTAAGTTTATGATGAGATTTTTTTTGGTCTTCCATCCTTCACCCCCTGCCTCACCTCCATTCCTTTTCTACTCAAACTAGCCCCTACCCTTCTTCTTTGCATGCCTTATTCCTAGCTCTTACAACCAACCGGTCGGCGTGCCTAAAACCTTTTTGCCCCGATAACCCTTTGCTTGTTAGGTATACTTTTTTTCTTTTACTTTCATTTTAAATATATGCATGCATGTTATTTAGTAGGTATTACATGTATTATTCTTTGTATGATGTATGTTTGCTTTTTTGCTGTGTTGTCATGCTTTTTAGCTACACATTTGGTCTTTCCCTTTATATGTTTATGTATGCATGACTGTAGATTGATATTAAACAAATACTATACATAAATGCATAAATTTTGGTATAATATGTTGCTAAAAATATTACATAATTCATTTATTATTTTGCTGATGGTGCAAATGCATGCAAGTTGGTATAATATGATATTGCTTGTATGGTCTAGACGCACCTCTGATAAATTGTTGGTGATATAAGTTAATTATGTTATTAGCTTAACATAATATTTTGTTAAGATATTATATTATATATTGACGATTAATAAAGCTATAGAATTTACATATTTTATAATTTAAAAGAGTTAGATAACAATATTAGTAACATGATTTAGTGGTTATTCTATTTTATAGGTAGTGATCAGATGTCGCACTTACTTATTATTTATATACCTCCACCATATTTGTGCATGGCACCTGATTTAGATTTTCAGAGTCATGTAATATGGTTATATGAGGAGCTTGATTGCTTGTTCGTGAGCAGGTCGTACTTTGATTCGTTCCATTTCAAATCATATCATTTATTGTTAGCACTGCCTCATATTGAGCCATGGTCAGGGGAATTAGCTAGTTATTTGCATTAGTTTATCTATCGCACCGATGCACTACACCGATATTTGTTGAAGGTGAGGTATTTGTGAGGGATTATGATTGGATAGCCAAAGAGTTGATGGTGATAGATGATGAGTGGGGGTTTTGTCATAGCTTACTCCCAAATATCCGTCCAGGTTACCCTAGAGTATCTATCACTACACTCTCCGTGGATTATGTGACAAAGTAGATGACATATCGAGATGATTGGACTATATGAGTGAATGATTCTTGTCAGCCTAGGCAAGGCTACCGAAAAATTTCATAGGATGGTTAGGGGGTGTTCTTAGTTAGGTGTTTGGGTTGTAGCAACCTTTTGATGTTATAATGATGTTGTTGACTTGGTTTCCTTCTTAGTTTGTGGGTCTTGTTTTAAACATATGGTATGTATTTACTTTTGAGTTTACAACTCTTGTATAAATATTTGATATGTATATACATATTAAATTTTTCTAAGCATGAATTATATATATAGCTTCAAAATAGTATGATACATTATATAAATATGAATTCTTTTTAAGCATGAGCAATATGCCAAAGAAGTAAATTAATTTGTAACAATATGTTTCGTGGGATACATATAGATTGGAAAACTATGGATTAGAAATGGATTCTGCAAACCATTTTTCTAGAGAATATAATAAAGGAGTTTAATTTTTCATCAAGTTTGTAGTAGAACATGCTCAAGACACTAGTAGAATAGTCTATCCTTTTTTGAACTGTGCTTATATTCAATGTTTCAATGCTAATGATTTGAGATATCATTTGTTTATATATGGAATTGATACAACTTACATTTTTTGGATATGGCATAGTGAGACAGAGTCTAGATATGAGGATGAGGAAGGTAAGATAAATAGTAGTGGATTATTTGACAATAATGAGGGTGATTCGTTAAAAGAGATGACTTGGAAAAGGAAGGTGTTTGGGATTATCCAAAAATGTTCGACCAATTATTTAGTGGCCCATAAAAACCTTTGTATGGTGATTGTAATAATTTTACTAGATTATCCACTATTTTAAGATTGTACAACTTAAAAGCATATAATGGATAGAGTGATAAGAGTTTCATGGAATTATTGACACTTGTGAAAGAAATGCTTCCTGATAATAATGTTTTACTTGATCGTACCTATGAAGAAAAAAATATCCTTTTATCTATAGGTATGAGTTATAAGAAGATGCATGCATTGTAATGCCCCTTTTTAGAAACGTTAATTATAAATTAATAATTGTATGATTAGCTATAATTATTATTTTAGGAGGTTTAGTATTAAACATGTTATTATTATTCGTATTATTATGATAGTTTAGATATAAATTTAATTAGGTTAAACTTTGGTAGAAATTGGATTATTTAATTTAATTCTAATTATATTCGTAAATATTATCCTAATTATTTTATTAATAACCGTTGATGCGTAACCTGAAATAATTTTCTAAAATTAATCCTGGATTATTTTTACTCTTTCTAATCTTTTTTTTACCTATCCTAGATCCAGATTATTTTTTCCAAATTATTTTTTTACTCGATACCCTAATCTACCCAAACTAATCCTAAAATAAAAATAAAACTATTCTTTTTACTCCACCATTGTATCCTCTAATTTTACCCATTGCTTGCCCCAATTCCCTCCCCCAATCACTCTCCCTGTCTCCCTCAATTCCTTACCTCACTCAACCTAGCACCCTCTGCATTACATATATGTACACGCTACACACGTATGCATATACCTTCACATCCCCTTCCCTCCCTTTGTTCCTTTTTGACACCCTTCCCCGAGCCAAACATCCCCTCTTCCCCTTCCTTTATTTTGTCTGGTTTTTCCAACCAAATAGCCCCCGTATGTAACCACCTTCCTGCCACAACCTTCCAACCCTCTGCCCATACACCCAACCCCTTCCCCCTCTCTGTTTTGTTTTATCTTCCCAGCTCCTCAACCTCACACAGCACCTCCTCCTCTCTATATTTTCTTCACCCAACTACATCTCTCCTCTTGGCTCCTTTTGGTTTTCCCAACCTCGACCAACCTCCCTCACCAACACCCAGCGCCAACCCTCTTCTCCCACTTCCTGTATTTTCATCAAACCATTGAGCCTTCTACCGCCAACCACCACATCACCTCCTCCCCTCTGCATTTTCTTCTTCTAGCACCATCCACCACCCTAGCAACTAACCATCTCTACTCTTCCTCCTCTTCTTTCTCCTTCTCCTACGACCACCAGTAGTCGCAGTTCTAGTCCTCCACCACTTCACAGCCATTGCAACCCACCTCTAGCCTGCACCACACCTACTATCCACATCACCCCCAACGCATCCACCACAACCATCTACACCAGCCCTCGAGAACCAGCAGCCTTCCCCTTGCGTTGCCTAACCTTACACCATCCTTCACCATCTTCTCTATCGTAGCACCCTATAGCTTCTAGCCACCAGGACACCACCAAATCCATCACCATCGAGCCACTGCCATACTTTCTACACCACCACCCCGTCACCACCAACCACCACCGTTGGCCAACCCAGCCGTCTCCACCACCACTGCCACCATCTCCTTCCCCTACCTCACCTGGCCAACTCCTCACCCAGCCAGCCCCAACCCCCTTCCTTTATGCACTGTTCACACTACGCATGCAGCGTGAGGCAGTTTTGGTTTTAGCAGGTACCCATATTCAATGTAAGGGTATTTTGGTAATTTTAGAAAAATAAATATTTTATATTATAATTACTATTTTATTTGATAGATGTTAACTCGCTAATTGTGGTATTATTTTTAGGTACAAAAGTTGATTAGTAGAACCTAATAATTTATAGTGGATACCGCTAATTTTACATTTTTGGTGGAATTCAGGTAAAAGTTATATTTTTACGGAAAAGATAAATATTGTGTTATAACACATTAGGGTTTTTGATGTATAAAATATATTAAACATGATCTGTTAGATTATAATTATATGTTAATTGTTATTATCATGAAAATGGGTAAAACAAGCATGTTATCTGATGTAAAATATTTCGAGAATGAAAGTATGGTTAATATAATTCTAATGACGGGAAACACATTTTATGTATAAAATAATAGGCTAAGCATGCTTGGACATAATTATGGAACAACTATTATGGATGTATGTTCTAGGGGTAATTTAGTCATTTTTGTGTATTATGATATTTATCTTGAAAATTGTGTCTAATATATATTATCTGTTGTTGATTATGCAATCATGTGTTTTCGACGTTTTAAAAGTGTATAATAGGGTTTCGTATGCAGAAACATGTGTAAGGGAAAAATGATCTTTGACATAGCTGATAACTTACATTGCATAATAAATAATTCAATTATTTTGTTTTAGCCTTTTTCACAACAAATTAATAAATAAAATGGACTTAGTATTTAAATGGATGATAATCTTATAATTAATGGTATTAGGGGCATTTTTGTCATTTTGAAATCATGTGCCTAAATGTGAATAATTGGACATAGGATGGCCTTAGACTTTTAATATGTTGACCTTAGTATTGACTTTGACCTCATTTTAGACCGTTGACCTTAGGGTTGACTTGGATAATTATAAATAAAGGAAAAATGGATAAGTATGGAAATGAGAATAAATGTGCAATATGTGTTATTTGTGATCACCTTATAAAAATACTAATACGTAAAGTGGAAGACCTCGAGTTTGGGAATTGTTTCTCTCTAGAGACGAGGTAGGAGTCATCAATTTGTTTGGGTTTCTGGTGTGCCAGTTGTGCCCTAATAAGGCCCTAGTCTACTCTATAGGTGACTTATGGGCCCTATAAGGGGTATTGATACTTAAGGATTATGGGTCTGAGGTAAGGAGGGTACTGTGTGCCTTATGCATCAGTATGACTAGAGTGCTGTTATGCCTCTAGGTTGGATGGTGGAGGGTATCGTGATGCTTTTGTGCTTGTATGATCAGTGTACTTTTATGTCTTCAGGTTATTATTGTATCCCTCTCGAGTAGATAAAAATGGAAATGATATGATTGGATTGGAATGATCATTATTGGATATTGAATTGGTTTGGTAGTAGCTTTTGTACCTACCTGTCGTTTTGGTAGCATCCTTCGTGCCTACCTGTGGTTTCGATAGTAGCCCTTGTGCCTACCTGTGGTTTAGTAGTAGCCCTTCGTACCTACCTGTGGTTTTGATAGTAGCCTTTCGTGCCTACCTGTGGTTTGGTAGTAGCCCTTGTATCTACCTATCATTTTGGTAGGAGTCCTTGTGTCTACCTGTGGTTTGGTAGTAGCCCTTGTATCTACCTATCATTTTGGTAGGAGTCCTTGTGTCTACCTGTGGGTTGGTAGTAGCCTTTGTGTTTACCTATGGTTTCGGTAGCAGCCTTTGTGCTTACCTGTGTTGGTATTATGTCTATGAGCATATCTGTGAGGTTATGGATTTTATTATAGTGTACTTGTAAGTATACCTGTGACGTTATGTATTTGGTTATTATATTGTACTTGTAAGTATATTTGTGATGTTATGGATTTTATTATACTCTACCTGTAAGTATACCTGTGAAATTTTAGATCTTATTGCATTATACTTGTGAACATATCTGTGATGTTATGTAGTTGTTTGGGATTGATGCTGAGACATGAATTGTGTTGCAAAGCCTTTGTGCATAGGTATTATGTTTGTGAGCATATCTGTGATGTTATAGATTTTATTATACTATACCTATAAGTATACCTGTGAGGTTATGAATTGTATTATATTGTACCTATAAGTATAACTATAACATTATATATTTGATTATTATACTATACTTGTAAGTATACTTGTAATGTTATGGATCTTATTATATTATACCTGTGAACATACCTATGATGTCATGTATTTGGTTAGGATTAATGATGTTGTGAAGGTTATAATTGTGGTGTAGAGTTGGGTTTTGATTATTGCTTCAGAGAGTATCTAGGGATACTTAGTTGATAAGTGTTATTACATTCTAAATGAACATGCATGAACAATATGTAGTTTAGTGACCATTGCTTATCTGTTATGATTATCGTATCTTGATCATCTCATGCATATCTTAATGTTTATACCATGTATTGTTGTGATATCTTTTGGTTATTGTGTTAGGGTTTTCTTTTAATCATACTTTAGATAGTATCTCTAGGTTGTTCATTTGGTAAGTTTAGTTATTTTAGATTAATGAATATGAGTAGTCGGTGACCTCGATGGAGTTTGATTATCTAAATGATTATTTTATTTCAATCCTCATATGTGTATGTATATATCATATACCATGCTAGTTGTATGCCTTGCGTGTGTTCCATGCTAGTTATCATACTGGTTTGGTATAAAGGGTTGTTCAGTACTGTAGTACTGAAGGGTTCATTTTCGTGGGCCCTGGCCTATTTAATGGGCAGTAGACTTTACAAGTCAGCTTCTGAGTTCAGTTAAAAGTTTTCAATCAGTTTTGAGAGCATAGGAATATGCAGTGTCTCTTTTGCTATCTGGTCTTCGGGTGTATTTAGACTTTCATGTCCTCCTATAATTTCTATCTTGAGTTTTGGTAGATTGTTGATGTTGCTTTTAACTAGCATCGTACTTATCTATTATCCTCTATATTTTGAATTTTGTAATTATGTTATTTAAGTAAAGTAATGTTTTAGCCTTAGCACTTAGCATAAAAATGGTACATGATGCCAGACTTATACTGAGTGTGGTGGCAACACTCATTATCTTTGGTAATTAACGCTTCTGCAAAACGAAGATTTTTAGTAGTAAAAATGGGGGTGTTACAGTCATACCCTAATGATTGTATATTATTTCTCAATATATATGCATATTTAGATAATTATCCTAATTAGGATTGCAAAGTACAACACAAGAAGAATAAGGTGCCATCTAAGGTGTTATGATATTTTCTAATAATATCAAGATTCAGGCGAATGCTTAATGATGTCCAAGATACGAAGAACTTGAGATGACATACCAAAGAGAAGATAGATGATGGTGTTCTAAGAAATCCATATGACTCTCCACAATGAATGATGGTTGATAGTTTGTTTCCCAAATTTCGTAAAGAACCAAGGAACTTGTGTCTTGCACTTTCTACGGATGGTATGAATCCACACAATCAAGGCACATATAGTATATGGCCGGTGATTTTGGCGATATACAATCTATCGTCGTGGTTCTACATGAAATAAAATTATATGATATTATCTTTACTCATTTAGGGGCCAAACCAATTAGGAAATGATATTGATCTTTATTTGGAGCCTTTGTTTGATGATTGAAAGTTCTTATGGGACACAGGTGATGAAGTTTTTAATGCATACGGTGAGAAAAATTTTATTTTGAGAGCAATGTTATTCTCTATTATGAGTGATTTTTCAACATACGTCAACTTGTCAGGTTATAGTATGAAGGGCCATTATGCATGCCCGATATATAAGGATAATACTTCATTTTTTCAGCTAACACATTGACAAAAAACTATTTTTATTACGTATTATAGATTTTTACTAAAGGATCATCATTATCGTAGTCAAATGAATGCTTTCAATGACTTTCTAGAAGAAGAACATGCACCTATATGGTTGACGGGCATACAAGTTCATATGAAGATGAAACATTTGAAGGTATAGTTTGGGAAGATGAATAAAGATAATCTTCCGTCAATTGGATGGAAGAAGATGTCTATATTCTTCAACCTTTCATATTGGGAATCTCTATATGTGAGATATGCTCGCAATATGATGCATATGGAGAAAAATATATATAATGGCCTTATTGGAACAATACTTAATGTTCCATGAAGGACTAATGATGACATTAATTCTTGATTGGATATGGAGGAAATGGGAATTAGGCATGAACTAACACCATGAAACAATGGAAGAATAAAGTATTTACCGCTGGCTTACAATACTCTCTCTAAAAAGGTGAAAATTTCCTTTTATGATTTCCTTAATAGTGTTAAGGTTTTGAAAGGGTATTCTTCAAATGCCAGAAGGTAAGCGTCGATAAAAGAGTTAAAATGAATTGATGATGCAATATTTTATGTCAATAGCCATACGTGGAATTTCGACAAAGCATGTTCAAATTGCTATCACTAGGCTTTGTTGGTTCTTCAATGCACTTTGCTCCAAATTCATACACCCTGATAGTTAGGATGCCTTGCAAAAAGGGATTGTAATGACTTTATGCTAGCTTGAAATATACTTTCCTCCCTCATTCTTTAACATTATGGTTCATCTAATCGTTCACTTGGTTTATGAGGTAAAAATTCTAGGACCTATTCATGGGTACTAGATGTACCCCTTTGAACGGTTTATGAATTTAATAAAAGGTTATGTGAAGAATTGATATCGACCAGAATGATGTATTGTTGAAAGTTACTTAATAGAAGAGGCAATTGAATTTTGTGCAAATTACTTATCTAAAGTTGAAGCTCTTGGTATTTCTAAATCTTAGCATGTAAGAAAAATCAAAGGACATGGTATAAGGGGCAAACAATTTAAGCAAGTAGACCTTAACATGCTCTATAAAGCACATATCTATGTATTACATAATAGTGATGATGTTCATCTATATTTTGAAGAACATATGTGTTCTTTAAGGATTGAAAATCCCTCAAAGACTAAAAAATAGGTAATTGATAAACGTAATCTTTCCTTCATACATTGGTCAAGAGATCTCATTATTTTTCTCATCAAAAATCCCTTGACATTAATATCTGAAACCCTACATTGGTTATCTCAAATTCCTTGGTATGAAGTTTTCTCATATGCCAACTATGCCATCAACGAATGTACTTTTTATACAAAATAATGAGATAAGAGGAGTATAATACAGAATATTGGAGTGACTTTAGTGGTTGTTGTAATGCATATTGCTAGTGCGAAAAGAGAAGAATATGACATATAAAAATATGAATTATTACGATCGAATGGAGTTGGGAGCTATATTACACTGTATTTAAAGTACCTATTTTTGGGTACAGATGTGTTATTAATAGTCATGGGCACTACTACAAATACGGAAAATAATAACGGGACATTAATAACGGTAGTTCGAAAACCGTTGTCAAACGCGTGAAAATTAATCGGCGGGAAGTTTTGATAACGGTTCTAGTTAAAAACCGTTATTAAAAGGGCAACGTTAAAATTTGGACGGATGTTTTAATAACGATTTTATATAAACCGTTATTAAAAGAGGATTTAATAACGGTTCATATTAGAACCGTTGTCAAAAGTCAGAAGCTTTTAATGACGGTTCTTCCAGGAACCGTTATTAAAAGATGTTTTAATAACGGTTCTCTCAGGAACCGTTATTAAAAGATGTTTTAATAACGGTTCTCTCAGGAACCGTTATTAAAACCCCAAAATCAAACTTTTATTTCTCGCTCGGTTCTGTTTCGTGCCAAAATTTTCAGACTCTCTGCACTTTCGTTCTCTTGCTCTCCTTCCTTCTCCTTGCAAACCCTCGCACCGCCAACTCGCACCACCAGGCTCCTCTCAAGTAAAGGAAACCCTCGCACCGCCACACCTCTGCCATTGTTCCGAAGCTAGCTGGCACTTGCACCTTCATCCTCCGTCGTGTTTGAAGCCCTTGCCTCTCTCAACATTCTGACCGTCGTGTTTGTAGCTAGCTCACTTTATGTATGTGTTTGTTCTTCCTCTCGTAACTTTTTATCTACTTATATAAATGCATGTCTGTCGCTAGGGTTTCGTTCGAAAATGTGTTGTTGAATGTGTTGGCTGAAAATTTTGCTGTTTGTTGTTGAATTTGTTGCGTTATTGTTATATATTAACAAATGCATGTGTTAGCCGAGAGCTTTACATATTATTGTTGTATTTGTTTGTATGGAGAATATAGATTCAACATTATTTAGAGCTACAGCCATAATAAACAAAAGAGAAGACATTATTGAGGTTATTTAGAGCTAGATTCAACTGTAAACTTTGGAGGGTCATAACTTTTTCGTGTGACCTCGGATTTAGGTGATCTAGGAGGCTATTTTGGGTATTTTTTCGAGATCTACGACGTGGCAAAGGCAGAGCCGGTTTGAGCAATATCGGAGCCCATAAAAGGCCGTTTTGGCCTCTAAATTTAGGTTTTTTTTGTGATACAACCTTTTTAGGGCCTTTTTTTATAAATTTAACCTTTAATTTAGGGTATGATGGTGTTATATAACCTCTTGATTATAGTGGTAACATATGTTTCCTACCTTTGTATTATTTTGTATGTAGGGTAATACATGTTTTCATTTATTTTAGTTTTTACTTTTATTAGAATTGTTTTTCCTCTATTGTTTATCTCTTTATTGTAATTATGGATGATATAAGAGCTTTAGGTACCTCCAAAATTGAAGATCTTCGAGACAAAGGAACTTAGATGATGATGATGAAATTGAAGTTTTTAAGGGTTCAAGTGAAGAAGACGAGCAATGGATCTTATAGTCTAGAATAGATTGGTCAACATAGATCCAAGCCATGTATGTTTGCTTTTCCATATTTTTCTATTAATGAATCATGACATACCTAATGGCTAACTGTATATTAATTGAAACATGGGTGTTGTAGTTTTTCACCGATGACTATGCACGAGGCCAGCAATATAATGTTGATCAAATTGATGAAGTTAGAGGCCAAGCACGTGCACTCATTCATTCGGTAGCGATCTATATATTCTACATGCATTTTTAGGTTTTATTTCGTCTACCAGCTTAGATATGTGAACTCTTTACTTTGGGGTGTAGAGCTACCAAGTTGTGGTATGCCCACTAATTTTATTGCAAGTATAGTTGGTGTATTGAGACATGCATACCAATTATAGATTGATTGAAATTATGGTGTGATTGCATATTTGGTATGAATTGATGTTGTTTTACATTGCAGATTTGGTAATTGTTTTAACATACAGATTTGGTAACTGTGTATGTGGGCAGGAACAAAACTGCAAAAAAAAAGTGGAGTTTTAATAACGGTTCTTATAAAAACTGTTATTAAAACCTTGTTTTAATAACGGTTCTGATGAAAACCGTTATTAAAATGTAGGTTTTAATAACGGTTTTCATCAGAACCGTTATTAAAAACTGGAGTTTTAATAACGGTTTTTAAGTAAAAATCGTTATTAAATATGAAGTTTATGCGCATATTCGCGGGTTTTTGTGTATTTTTCATGACGGTTATGAACCGTTATTAAAGATTTAATAACGGGTGATTCAATAACGGTTGAAAACCGTTATTAAAACTATAAAATAACCGTTATTAAAACCCCTTTCCGTGGTAGTGGGGGTTAGATAGATGTGAAGATGGGTTCATATTAGTAGATCTCAATAGGGTAGGAAATAAATAAGATCCATTTATCTTCGTATCACAAGGAACACAAGTTTTTCTTGTCACTGATCCTACTAATAAAATATGCTTTGTGGTATTATCCATGAAGAAAAGAATTGTTAATGAATGTGATGATAAAAATGATGCCAATTGGGAGAAAGAGTGTGTTAAAGCTGTGCAAGCAACTCAATTATTGAACGATGATAACAATAACATCGCTGAAGAGGAAATCTATATAAAGGATGATCATCATGATGTAATATATATATATATCAAATCATGAAACCAATTCAAAAGGAGGTAATAACAAAGAAGGAAAAGAAGTCAATGAGGGTAAGAACATTATACCATATTTATATAGTGTGCTTGTTATTTAAACTTTAGATTATTGTGTTTTTCATATCATTAGTACATATGATATGTTTTCTTAACACCTTATTTTGTATATATGTATTCATAGCCTTGTTTTTACTAATATATATATATATATATATATATATATATATATATATATTGTAACACCCCCAAATTTACTACTGAAAAATTTCGTTAAATTTAAAAGAAGTTTAGCGGAAGCAAGCAAATAAAATTGTAAATCCGGGGGTATTACTGCCACACTTAATACCAGATCGATTCATACCTACCGACCCGATACTAAGTGCTAAGGCTAAAAAGAATAAAGTTAGAACAAATCATTCATAAGGCATAAGTTTTACAAAATCAGAGTGCGAAGGTCAAAAGTTGTATTCCGAAATACAACTTAAAAAGTCCATACATCAGAGTACTTAAAATAACGGAATAACAAGTACGATAAAACCCTTGAAAATTTAAGTACAGCACTTATGACTTCCAAGACGAATACGATTACCCAAAACAAATTCCGAAGGGTAATTATCCGGACCACTTACTCACTCAAGTCAAACCTTCCACCCCAATTTAGCAACCGATCAAAACCTGCATCAAAGGTCTACTCCCCACCATTGGTGGATCATCGCAGGACCCATTCAACCAGTGTAGTATCAGTACGGGTCCAGTACTGAGTAAGGGCGTAGGGCTAGGGCCAAGCATACAATCATACCACGTAGTCTACATCACACAATCATATAAGTAACATGCAATAACACAAAAGATAAGGCCTGAGTACTTTCCGGTGACTTATTCTTTATCCTCGTTAATAATAATATGTCCATTTCATACACAGTATTTATTAATCCATGCGAGTGCGGGAGCCCCACTATTATAGCCGGTGGAACGGTCGCGAGGGCTATGCCCTGCCACTATTATAGCCGGTGGAACGGTCGCGAGGGTAATATACCCTGCCACTATTATTTGCCGGTGGACCGGTCTGGCCCCGACTCACAAGGTATTCCACTATAAAAATCAGAATCTTTCCATGACTTATCACTTTTGTGTTTGGTTTGTTGAGCACGACATCCCCCACTATTATAGCCGGTGGAACGGTCGCGAGGGCGTATGCCCTGCCACTATTATAGCCGGTGGAACGGTCGCGAGGGTAAGATACCCTGCTACTATTATAGCCGGTGGACCGGTCTGGGTTCGGCTCAACATTTTTCTCTGTAAGTCGTTAGTGTCTTAATGTATCTTATTCGAGGGCATATCTTTTGTCATGCATGGCCAGAGATCTCAACACATCACATCAAACTGAAGGTATATGCGTACTATCACATACAAATGAGGGCACAAGCACACGTCCTAATTCCAAGCCACGATACACATGGAACAGATAAGATAATGACGTTCCAAAACACAACACATAAATCATATAGAACATCCACGGCACATAGGATACATGTCACACATTCAGCCTTAGCTATATCCTTACTCGGTTTAGGTTACCGAGCTATCTCCCACACTTATTTTAGGCCACTAAATACCCTTTGCGATTTATCAGACTTAACATATTTCTCACACTGGAAACCAGATCATGACCCTTAGACTCAACTCTCCCTCATGCCTTACTCCTCCTCGTTTCTTTTTATTATTTTCTTTTTCTTTTTCCACCTTCTCAAATTAGGGTTTCTTTCCCAAACCCTAGATACCGTTACATGACCCTACGTACTATTTTTCATCTCCCCGTGTCCCAAAGTAACTCCTTATACGTAAGGTTCGCCCCCATGCGGACCTTAACCTTCCCATGCAAACCCTAGTTTCCCCATGCAACCTTAGTTTCTCCCACTCTTCCATTTTATTCAATTCCCCCTTTTCCTCATCATCTCACAACTATGAATTCCTTAGGTTGCCCATACCTATGTTAACCAGCTTACTTCCCTTTGGTTATCTTAGTTGCTTATTTTTCTCTTTCAAGCCCCTACTCCACAATTCCTCATCAAAACACCTAGCATGCATGTCACGTCACACCACATCATCTTTGTGTCATACCATATTAGTACATATAGACAAGGGCACGGGAACATACCTCGGTTCCAAGCTGCGCTACATAAATACACAGATAACATACAGATAATACAACATATAAACCGTACGAGGCATCCAAGGCAAATAAAGCATGTAATACACACAGGCGGCCTTAGTTACGTCCTTACCTAAATCGGCGCCGGGCTTAGAGCACGCTCCTACACCTCCTGGGTTTGACCCGGTTCACCTATAAGAGGGAAATACTTAGGGTTAATCTCCCTCTACCGGAATTATCAAAATTCCTATCTTACCCCTATCATGGTCTAACACCAAGGCTAATATTAAGGATGGGGTTTATAAATAAAGAATAGGTTTATTACTACTCTTACGATAGCTTAAACGGATTATCACTAATTAAAGTAGGTTTTACCAATCCAGAGTTTTAAGGTGAGTGTTTCAATATTAATAATAATAATTACTAATAACAATAAGAAGAATACTACTAATAGTAATAATACACACAGGCGGCCTTAGTTACGTCCTTACCTAAATCGGCGCCGGGCTTAGAGCACGCTCCTACACCTCCTGGGTTTGACCCGGTTCACCTATAAGAGGGAAATACTTAGGGTTAATCTCCCTCTACCGGAATTATCAAAATTCCTATCTTACCCCTATCATGGTCTAACACCAAGGCTAATATTAAGGATGGGGTTTATAAATAAAGAATAGGTTTATTACTACTCTTACGATAGCTTAAACGGATTATCACTAATTAAAGTAGGTTTTACCAATCCAGAGTTTTAAGGTGAGTGTTTCAATATTAATAATAATAATTACTAATAACAATAAGAAGAATACTACTAATAGTAATAGTACTCATAATAAGAATAATAAAGGCTATAATGATACTAACGATGATAATAATAATTGAAATCATAGTGGCATTAGTGATAGTAATATTATCGATAATAAAAAAATACTAACACAACCATAACCATTTAGGTGACAATATCGATAACGATGATAATAATAATAATAATAATAATAATAATAATAATAATAATAGAAGGAGTAGTAGTAATGAAAATAATAATAATAATAACAATAATAATAATGGTAAGGATAATAACAATAATACTATTAATAGTAATAATAATAATAACAATAATAATAACAACAACAATAATAATAATATTAATAATAACAACAATATTAATAGCAACAATAATAATAATATTATTAATATTAACAACAATAATAATATTAATAGTAATAATATAAATGATAGTAAAAGTACTAGAAATAATACTAATAGGAATAATAGCGATAACAATAATAGCTAGAAGATAACATAATGACACTAGTATTAACCATAGTAATAATAATAGTAATGATAGCGATAATGATAGTAAAATAACAATACCCATAATAATAATTACTAATAACAATACAATAGTTGTGGCAAATACTAGGCATAACAAAAATACTAAGGTAATAATATTAAAGTATAACGTTAAGGATAATAACGATGGTAATACTCGATAAATAATAAATGCGTTAAATACAACAACAACAACAAGATAATAACAAGGATAATAATAATAATATAATAATAAGGATAACAATGATAATAATAATAATAGTAGTAGTAATAATAATATTAACAACTGTAATAGTAATGTTGATAATAAAAATAGTAAGGATAATAATAATAATGATGCCAATAACAATAATAATAATAATAATAATAATAATAGTAATAATAATAATAATGACAATAACAGCACTAATGATAGTAATACTGATAATAATAACACTAATAGTAAAATAATAACAATGGTAATAATAATAGTAATAATAGTGATAATAATAATACTAATAGTAATAATAATAATAATAATAGTAATGATAATGCTTAATAATAATAATAATAATAATAATAATAATAATAATAATGATAATAATAATATTATTAATAATAATAGATTAACAAGGCCCTATAGTTAATTAACACTATTAATTAAAAGTCCTTAGAGTAATGTGGAGTCCTAGTAATATTAATAAGGGTGGTAGTATTAATAATAATAACAATATTAGTAATAATAATGGTAATGTTAATATTAATCATAATACTAATAATAGTAGTTAATAAGGTTAAATCATTAATCATTTTTATTTATTTTTATCTATTTATTTATTTTTAAGCTTTAGGGTTCAGGGTGTTGGGCAACCTGACTGAGGTGGTGGCGGCGGCGGCGGCGGCGGCGCGGCGGTGGAGGAAGGGAGAGAGGGGAAAAATGGTGGTGGAGGCTAGGGGAGGGAAAACCAGGATAAAAGGGAGGTATAGGGTGGTAGAGCAGGAGCTGTCGGTCGTTTTGGGGGGTGATGGTGGTGCTGCAAGCGGCGGCACAGCTGGTGGCGGCGGCACGAAGGTGGCGCAGGGCTGGAAGGCGGTCGATTCGGGAAGAGGTTTTCGCACGGCCAGGGCAGCACGTGCGGCGCGAGGCAGGGTGGCTAAGGTGGTTGGTTGTGAAGAGGGCGGTGCAGGGAGGATTGTGGTGGCACGGGCAGGCGGCAACGGTGGCCGAAGGCGGAAACGGCGGCTAAAGGTGGGGCGGTGTGCGGCGCTGGTTTTCTGGGTTCCAAATTTCGAACCCGACTAAGGCGGCGAGGAGGGCTATTTATAGGCCAAATTGAACGGAAAAAGACAAGGATGCGAGGGAGGGTCGGAGATTAGGTGGATGCGTGTCCGGCGAGGCTGATCGGTGCAGGTCTGTAGTTGCAGACCGAGGCTCGTCAGGGAGAGAGAGGGAGGTTTCGTGCGAAAAAAAAAACAGATTGATTAGTCCAATCTACAGGGGAGACAACGAGGATGAGAAGGGCGAAAAGACGGGAGCTAATGGCGTGGCGTTGAAGCTTCCTTCACCGGCGAAAATCTCGGGTTGCAGGCGGTTGGAGGTTGAAGATGAAGTACGGGTGGGGCGAACCGGCGGTTCAGCGGGGAAAGAAGAAAAGAAAGAAAGAAATGGGGCGGGCCGAACCGGACGGGGGAAAAGGAAGAGGGGCGTGCGCTGGGGAGATGGGTCGCGCCAGGGTGTTGGGCCAGCAGGCCGGCCCAAGTCGAGGGGGAGAGTAGAAAAAAAAGAAAGGAAGGGAAATAAAAGGAAAAAGAGGGGAAAATGGAGAAAAGGAAAAAGGAAAAAAGAAGGGAAATTAGTGGTTAGATTAATTAGTATAATTTGGGGTATTTAATAAAATAAAATTATCAAAACAATGATTAAATTCTATTTTTAGGTTAATTTAGGGATTTATGGAAGAATTTTCCTTAATTCATTTTAATTAACAAAACCCCTTTAATTTTTCTCTAATTAAATTATTTATAAATTTTATATTAATTTGAAACTATTTTATCCTTCCTATTTTAAATAAATTCATGTATTTAATAACTTTCTAAAAATAGAAACCTTAATTAGCTTAAAACACCAAAATTCCTCCTATTTACAGACTTATAAATTCCCTCTTGATTTATCCTAATTAATTCCTATTTATTTCACTAAAAGTAGTTTATTTTAATTAATTTCCTAATAATTCCCTATTCGGCCATGATTTCCTAAATTAGGGTTTTTGGGGTATTTCATATACAAATTTCACATAAATATTCAAATTTCACATGTATATATATATACATATATATACATATAACACCTTATTTTGTATATACATACATACATACATATATATATATATATTCAAATTTCACATAGATATAATGAAGAATAAAACCATTGATAGGAACTCTAGCAATGAAGAAAGGAAGAGAGGACCATCACAGACATGAGAAATAGATGAGAACAAGTATAGTTGAGTTGGAAATATATATGATCTTCCTATCGGCAAGTATGCAGACATGTTTCTCACATACATTTCACTCGTCACTAGTAATCATGTCCCTATCTCCTACAATAATTGGAAGTAGGTTCTGAAAGGTCACCAGGAAAATATTTGGCAAGAAGTGACGGAAAATTATATGTTTTGTTTGTCACATATTTGGGAGCCACGTGTTATTTATTTCAATACATTAACATTGATATACATATTTATGTCTTATTTTGTAGAGAGTTTTATCATCACAGAGACGAGAAAGAAGTGGCTTCTTAGACATTATGGTGAAAATCTTAGAACATTTAGTGCATATTTGAAAAATGAAAAAATCTATAAAAAAGGGGAAGGTACTTTACACACGAAGCCCCCAAAGTGTTATGCTTTTATTAATTAGGATAGTTGGGACCAATTTATTACATATTGTCTTTTAGAGGAGTTTAAGATATTTGTTGCATAACAGTTAAGCTTTTTGATAAGAATGTTTCATTGATATTTAAATAACCATGAGTATATATTTGGCTTGTAATATAGAAGAAAAGTGCCAAAAATAAATAAATTACATTATAGAATATTTACCACCCTAATATGGCTCAAAAAAGCTATGCAAGCCTAGAAGAAGAATTAGTATGACATTTTGATTAATGTGCTCACATTATAATGTAGAGAGTGTTATAATCTTATTGCTAATTTAAATTTGTATTTTGGAATTAGGGTTTGTATCTTAAGACAAGGATCCATGTACATCATCCATTAATATTGTTACGTTATAGAAGAAGGATAGAGAAACAAAAAAAAAAAGGATATCTTAATGAAGATGTAGAAAAAGACTACTAAAAAAATTGTAAGTTTGAAGTTATTCCTAACCATAGTTAGTTTTCTTACAGCAAACTAGCTATTATATTATGTTTATTTATATATTCTAAATTGCATACATTCCAGGATGAACTTGAAACATCATATGATATTGAGGGTTAAGATCACTATAGCATCGTGCCATAAGTAACAAAACTTGAAGTACACCCAAGAAGACACTGGGATCTTGGATTGAGGGTTATGAGAACAAGCGTATGTGGTCGATCACGTGGACTTTGAAGCATCCATGACCAAGTGTTTCTTCTAACCCAAAAATTAAACATCGCATTTGAATGGATAACCATAATGGATAAAGAGTTATCCTCCATCAAATCTCAAGGGTATAAGCCATTTGATTTAGATGCACATGATTCACTTTACACCCCAATGTACATAGCATTAGAGACAATTATGAAGCTGATATATGTTTTTCTTCCCTTCCCAAGGTAAGCATATCAAACTATGAATTGATATATATATATATATATATATAAATTATCAAGTGCCAACTAAATAATTAACAATATGTAATATTTTATTTTAAGGTTTGCATAAATGTGATTGATTAGATAATGACCCCTCAATTTTTTTGGCGAAAGGAAGGATATACATCACCCATGGTACCAAAATATTGACGGTCCATGGGTCTACCTTGGCCCCAAATACGAGGCCTATATGTATAGACATTCCAATGATTGGAGATGCGCCATTGCCTTATTTTGAAGAAGGTGATGAGGCTACCACAGTATCGGAAGCTCATGGAAGCTTCATGCAATAGGATATGTCTTTGTACTGAAGAGGTAATGACATCCTTCATTTATGTTATAGCTAACACATTACCCACATTGTTTATATATATATATGATCATTATATTTTGTTTAATAGTATGAATTAAGGAATCGAAAAATAAAAATGCTCCTAAGACAAAGGGAAAGAGAATTATTAGTGGAATGAGCAAAACAAAATAGGGCACCACATCAAGAAATAGATCTAGATAAAAAAAATAGTTTCTCTACAAACGATTCCATCTTCAAAGGCGAACCAACAACTAGAAGAACTCCACTGCCCACCACTAGCTTTGGCAATTTTTTCATTTCTACACCCCAAAACTACCTCAATAGTGATCTAATTATAATTTATTATCCCTCCGAGTATGTTGTAAGGAATGACACCATTTACATGGTATCGGCAGAGGTTATCAACGCAATTTATAAGCATGAATGGATGTAAAAAAATGAGTTTTGTCATATATGGCCTCTTATATATATATATATTAACACTTTTTGTTGATTTATATAATTTTATGACCTCTTATATACATATGAGTTATCTATGCTTTATTATTGTTATTTATAGGTTGACTGCTAGCCATGTTGCAGTAGAGGAGATGTTGTCCTCTATTGTGTTTGTGTATCCATAATACCAATTTGACCATACTACAATAAGAGATGGTAGACATATAAACTATGTAGTAGATCACATCTTAAGCGAGGGTTGCAACAATAAGCTCGATCTCATACCTCACCTCACAAATGATCATTAGGTTATGTATGTCATCCATCCTGAACAAAACAAAGTATATGTATTTGATTTCCTCTAAAATTATTATGTTCCTTTCAATGTCATTCGTTCTTCAAGAAAACATTTAATTGACATGTTAGTATACTTCTTACTTAATTAGTTTATTAATGCATATATTTTGCATTAATTTTTTGAGGTATATTAAGTTACAATATTGTATATCAACTTTATTTATTAGGGTATTACAGATGGTGTACATGAGGAGAAGAAGAAATGACATTCTAGACCCAAGGAATATTTAGTATGCACCTGTAATGGTTATAAGAAAGATAATAATTTTGTATATTATTTCAATTTCAATTAATATCTAAGAGAATAACAAGCTGACTAAATTCATTTTACAGTATCTATAATAATAAAACAGTAATGATTTTGAATACTATATTTGTAGATCAATGGATCTCATACTCAATAACAAATTTTTGAGCATAAATCCAAGCCATGTATGCTTCTTTTTATATATTTTTTTATTAGTTAATTTATGAAATATTAATAACTAACTAAATGATTGAATTGTATTAATTTGCAGTTTTTCAACGATGGATATGCACAAGGCCAGAAATATGTCGATAATGAAATTGATGAAGTTAGAGATGAATGGGACAAATTCATATGCTCACACGCATATATAGAGCTAACTTTTTGAAATAGGATTTTTTGCTAGGTGTTTCATACATTAGTTTGTGCATGATTAGCTTTATTTTAATTATACGCGTGAAATAATATCTTGTAAAATCTTATATAACATATGTATGTTTCTATTTTATGTGAATAAGAATGAAACTTTGATGAGAGAATGATTTATATAATTTTTGCATGTTTTTTATATCTGCTAAAAATGTGATGCATATTTAGTGAACTCGTGATGAATATGCCATAGAGTCATGATGAATATTCCTAGATTTAAGTATTTTAGCCTTAATCCTTGTTATTTTATGTAAAAAAAAAATTTAAATTGCATTTTTAATATGGTATAGAAGCTAGGTCATAAATTTTTGATCATTTAGAGTTGAAATAAAAAATTTTTAAGGTATATTGGACCATGGGTATATTGGGCATTATATATTGATTTGAAAGTTTTAAGTGTACCATTGTATTAATTTGATGTATAATATGTTTGGGTTTGATCTTATTTATAGTAAGCTATGAATTTTAGAAATTTAAGGTAATTTTAGGTGAATAAGGGTATTTGACCATTATATGTAAGTTTAGAAAATTTTGAGTTCTAAGTGAATATTATGTTAATAAAATAATTTAAAATAGATAATTTAACACTTGAGTGACATTTGATGAGTAGACCTAGAGACCTTAATTAAAATAATTAATTAAGCAATAAAAGGAAAAAGTGAAGAGATGCTTTGGGCACATTAAGCATAATCCTTTTAGCATGAAATACACCTCTTTTAATCTTAAGTTAAGTTAGTGGATCTTAAAGATATTTTAGTTATCTTATGTACCTTTATACTTGTTATTTTATTTGACCTTGTAAGTGAACCCTTAGTTGACTTAGATGTTGGCAGTTAAACCTTGTCTTGAATAATTGGAGTTAATGTACATTAAGGTCTAGTTTTAACATATCATTTATGACGTGGAACTTGGGCTTTAGTGCCTCTATAATCTGGCTTGAGCTTTAATACTTCGATAATATTCCTTGTGTTTTAATGCTTTATATATTCAATTGGATCTTAATGGCATGTTAATCAACCTTTGTGCTCTAAATGGTTTGGGCCTTGATTCCTCTGTAGATCAAGTGCATGGATAATATCTTAATTAACTAAAATAATTTGTTTATGTTTATATAAGTGATATTCTATAGGCCATTGTTCTTATTTGACCTAAATATTTGATAAGACATTAATTACTTAAAGTGAAATATCTTGAGTCAAGACTTGTACCACTCAGGATAGTTATTCAAGTAAGGTTTGGTATTCACTTAGTACATTTTTGGTGTTTTCTGTTATGTGATCTTGAGTACCTTAGGAGGTCTAGGAGGTCTTACTCTACTCTATAGGTGTTTCGATCTATTTTGTCCCTATAGGGGGTATGCATACTTAAGTGATTAGGTGTCATGTTATTTGGTGGTTTGGTTATATTTCTAGATGGGTTAGTTAAGGTTAGTATCATTTGAGTACTAGATTAGTTGTTATGATTTCTTTTAATCTCCGTCCTTAAGTTAATATAATATAATATTTGTGGTTACGATAATGAAATATAATAATCAATGAATCTCATCTATCTGTTCCTTTGTATTATATTATTTTATACTTGATGGTTGAGTTTTCTTCTATTCAATTGACATCTATATATAAGCATGTTATTGTCTTGTTATTATATATTATATTGCTTTTTCATATGGACCTCATACGTAATGCTATCTCTTTAGGATAGTTGTGTTACTAAATACAAGATGCTTACTGATACTACATATCTGTAGACGTTGTGTCACAGATATATGATGATGATCTTGCTGAATTTGAGGAGGTTCCTCAGTTGGAGTGATGTAGGCTTATACTCAGGGGTTAGGGCGTAGAGTTATATTTATCCGAGGATGCACATGTTATGTGCCTTTTATTTTGGATATCTCTTTTGAACTATTTATCTTTTTTATTCCCCTTATTTTTTTATATATTGTATTATCTGGAGTATGTACTCTGCACTTTGTTATTATGCTAAATTATTAAATTCTTTCAATATCTATATCTATTTACATAAGTTTTTAATTATTTGTCATAATATTTTAGTGTAGCACTTAGTACGAGAAATGTATGGACTAGACTCGCGTTAAGTGTGGCAATAATACCTGTTATATTATGTTAATTCTTCTACTTAAAAAAAATAGTAGTACATTTTGGAGTGTTACAGAATGTGTGTTTGTGCAAGAATGCCAAGGAAAAACATGATCATCTTTTCTTCTAATGCACCTTTTCCCAAAAAATATGGGAACAACTAATGCATAGATTTAGACATATACATAAAGGTAGCATACTAAGTTTGGTTACTAGATGGATGCAGTATGGTGGATGTAGAACTAAAAATTAAATGACGGTTCTTAGATATCTGTTTGCATCTGCTACTTATCACTTCTAGGAGGAAAGAAATCAAAGAATATTTCTTACCAAAGCTCGATCCTTAAATCAAATAATTGCAAATAGAGAGTGTTTTGAAATGTAAATCTTATAATGCCTTAGTTAGTCGTGTGAGTCCATTATGCTAGTAGCTTTTTAAGGTCATGCCTAATTCTATTATTCTAGTGGATTAGCCTAGAGAAATGATGTTTCTATTTTGTTAAGTGAGTTTGGATAGATAATGATATATGTTTTGGAATTAATATGAATTTTACTCTTACAAAAAAAATAGATCTAATATTCCAATTATATCATTATTAGAAAACAATATACTCCTCCATTTCTAAAGAAAATCTTTATAGGTGAGATTTTCTATTTCAAAAAGAAAGTTCATTGGAAAAAATCAATGCATGTTTTCCTTTTCTATACTTACTATTTTTTCTTCCTTATTCTATTCATTAATTATTATACTACTTTTCAATGGAGGGTGTCGTAATTATAATGCTAGACGTATATTTATTTCTTCATAGGAAATATATAAATTACTAGAAGAACTTCCTTTAAAGACCAAAAAGAGTAGAAATTAATGCATAAAAGAAGAAAAATAAAACGTAAGGGTAAAAATATAGGCTTTGACTTATCTAAAATATTTTTTTTTTGAAATATAATTTTCCATCTAAAAATAGTTTTTTTTTCTAAAAACAAATGGAGTATTTTATATATCCAATGTTATTGATATTTGGGTTGTAAACCATTGTTTCTAATAAAACTTTAGATATCTGAGACTTCATATTGAAGTAAAAATAATATAAAACTATCCTATAAATATTTCATTATATAACTAAGAAACTTCGTAGAAAAATATCCTATTTGATGGATAATAAATAAGTCCAATTTGAACTAATCCACTCTAAGTAGAAAGTAATGGCAATAATAATAATAATAATAATAATAATAATAATAATAATAATAATAATAATAATAATAATAATAATAATAATAATAATAATAATAAGCCCTCATCCATACATAGAAAATTAAAATGATTGTAATCATATACTCCTATAGTTATTGCTTAAGTATCCTTAATAAAAAAGAAAAAATGAAGAAAAAAAAGATGAAGTGTAGCGGACATGCTATGAATTATTGACATAATAATACATACAATAATGCCATACTATAGTAATATTAATACATAATTTCATAATTCTTTTAATTTTATTTATCTAAATTTACACATTATATTCAATTTAAATTAATTAAAGGGAAAAATAAGTAATCTACTCACAAACTTGTAGCATACTTAACAAAGTAATTTTGTTTTATAGTTCATCATTCACTTATTTGAAATACACATTGATTTTAATCATTTTTAGAGTAGTCAAGATATAACTTAAGATGGCATAAAAGGTTTACAATAAAACATTAGTCTAGCTTGCATTTCATAGGAATAATATAAGGTAGAACAATTCACAATTTAAGATTTTCAATTGCTCAAGAATAAATTAAAGTTGAGAATTACAAAAGTTTAAAGAAATATTTTTGAATTTTTATTTTTCTCACCAAATTAATAAGGTTTAAAACATAAATTACTTGTTAAAAAAAATTAATAAGTAGCTACTAAAAGACTACTATAGTGAATGAATTTTGTTTGATCAAGAAAGGAGCCCTATATCAAAAAGTAAGGAAATAAAAAAGGGAAAGAAAAAGAAAGTAAAAGGATGGTGAGCCTTCTATTTTATTAGGAAAGAGTTTCAAATAGTAAAAGTAAGCAAAAGATAAAAGTGTGCAACAAAGGTGAGGAAGTGAAAAGTCTAACAAGGACAATATAAAATTTAAAAACAATTGGCCCTTGGAGTTGATCCCTTGGTGGTAGCAAAACATAGTGTTCTTATCTTAGTGTTCTGATTTAATTTAATATAACTTATTTGCAATTACAAAAATGAGGCCTTTCTCAATTTGGGGGTTTGTGCGGCTGCAACAGTCGCACACCCTTAGGGATACCCATGTGTTAATCCAGCTAGTAATTGTGCATAAAGAGCGTATTATAACATCAACCAATCAGTAGAAGAATAAACTTAGACCTTTCTCTTCTTCTTCTTCTTCTTCTTCTTCTTCTTCTTCTTCTTCTTCTTCTTCTTCTTCTTCTTCTTCTTCTTCTTTTTGTTTCAAGATAGATAAAATCAATATTTCTCAAAATATAGCCAATTTTATCTTGAAAATAATGTAAAGTTTTCTAACATGGTGATGTAACTCTATAAAAATGGACCTTTGTTTGGATAAAGGCTTACAGCCTTTGAGACGTCAATAGGGCTCGAGCCCTAGATCTTAAAATGAAATCATGCATAAGGTAGGGATGATACCCTTTAAGTCAAAAGCTCATGGGATGAAATATACTTTGATATTGTTGAGAATCTATATTATTCTTTGTTGTTCAAGATATAAACTTCATTAGTGTCTATGCATGAATTGTTTTGTAAATGGCTAACCTACATATGACATATGAGGGTGTGTTTGGTATGGTGATATGTAATACCCCATTTCTAACTAGTTTTAATTATGCCTAATTAATTTTATAAATGAGTGTAGGATATTTTACGGCCTCAAGATTGTTTTGGATGATTCTATAGTAATTATAATTTTATGGCTAGATGCACTTTAATTATAAAATAATATTAATATCCGTAAAAATTTAAGTTTTAAGTTGAAAAATATTTTCATAAAATTTTATGTTGGTCCTAAATGGCTTGAAATGTAAATCTAAAATTTTGGTTTGATTTTATTTGTGTTTGCTATCCCTTTTGAATTTTATACATAAAAAGATATATATTTAAGGCATGCTAGCTAAAAATCATAGAAAATATGTTTTAAAAATTATGAAAAATTATATTTAGGTTTTAAATGAGTAAATAGGAGGACATGAATATTTTCATGATTTTAGGAATAGTTTTGGTATTTGTTTTTGTAATCATCTTGTAAGCTTATTAGTTCATAGTCAAGTTAATATGTTATATATCAAATATTGATTTAATTTCATGAAATTTTACATGTTATTTTAAAATATTATTTTAATGTTTTAAAAAAATTTCATAATTTTATGAGCTTGGTTTCTAATTTTCTTAGTTTTATCATCTTTATTAACCTTTTAACCACCAAAACTAATCTATAAAACCTAAAATTACTATTCACCCACCAAAATTCCTTCTATACACATCCATGATAATATTTTGTATCATTTTATTATTCATTAAACCAAAAATTGAGCCAAAATTACTTTCTTACACTCTTTTACCTACGCTAGTTGTGTCTTTTTGAGTTTTTTTTACACCTAACCTTCTTCACTTGTATTCCCCATGCTTAAATTTGACCTTGGACCTTCACACCATCACTTGGCCCATCTCTTGGTTGATTGATTGGTTTTCATAACTTTATTCAACCTAAACACACTCAACTACTTTGTACTTTGTCATTTAAGTATTAAACAAGCTACCTCTCTCCCTCTTTTGGCTATAGATTCTTGATTTCTCCATCCCCTATTTATATCCCTTTTTTATGCTTTGTTTTTATTTATCCTTTCTCTCATCTACTTCTCTTGGTTAATCCTATATCTCTCTTTATTTTGGTTATTTTTTTCTAAGTGTTCTTAAACTTTGTTGAGTCTATAATTAAGACCCATCATCCTCTCTTTGTCCTCACTTATAAATTTTCTTCTATCTAGCCTTTATTTATTTTTAAATAAGTAAAGAAGGTTATATTTTTGGTTAAATTGTGAAGTTGTAATCTCTTATTTCTTCCTCTTGTGTCTCTATTTTTCGGAGGCATTAAAGTTTTTATTGCAGTTCTTTATTTTTATTGTTTTTGCTATTTGTGCTTAAAAATAGGTAAACTATATGATCCTACTAAATATTTAAAAATTATGTGATATCATGTTTGAGGTTTCTTATGTTATACTTAAGTGTACCTTAAGATATCTTATAATTTCATAAAAAAATATGCATGTACCATGTATTATTATTAATTTCTCTAAGCATGTGACATTGTATTTTTATTCAATAGCATGTTAAATTTGTGTGTTTTAATATATGTATGACATCATGCTAGAATAGGGTTTCTGTTGTAAAATAATTATGTGTGATTAAGGTTTTATGTGCTAAATATAATTAATTATATTTTAGGAGCAAAATGGTAATTTTGTGACTTCTAAAATTTTTTAGAATTGTAATTTTATATTAACGTACCTATTCTGATGTTTTTTATTCATACCATAAATTTCTTAATTCTAACAACATTTGGTATTAAAGTGGGAAATTATTGAGTAAATAATACATAAGGATATTTTGGTCATTTATGGTTAGTTATGCTTAAAAGTGTGAATAATTGAACTATGGTGGCCTTAATGGATTCCTAAGTTGACCTTAGTTTTGACTTTTACTTTAGCTTGGATTGTTTACCTTATGGTCGACTTGAATAATTGGAAATAGAAAAAATAGTTAAGTATAGAATTGTAATCATTGTACAATATTAGAGGTGTCATTTTTAGGGATGGGGAGGGGACGGGTTTGGGGTCTCCATCCCTAACCCCCCGAATGATTTTTTTCATATATTTTTTTATATAATTGTGTGTGTGTGTGTGTGTCTATATATATATATAATATTTTTTTTATAAAATATAAAATAAAAGTATAATATTAAAAAAAAAGGCTTGAGGATCGGGGATTTGGTATAAAGTTGGATTTTGGAAATCGGGTTGGTTTTTAAGGTCGGGGAATAAATTGGGGGTGGAAAATAATTAGGGATCGGGTTGGGTTTGACAATTATTTTTTTATTGGGTTCGGGGATGGGGTCCCCATCCCCCACCCGTCCCGTTGCCATCCCTATACATTATGTGATATATTATGATCACCTTATTGAGATATTAATATTTAAATTGAAAGACCACAAGATTTAGGAATGATTACTCTTTAGGTTTAGCTACTCTAGAGACGAGATAAGAACCCTTGATTTGGTTTGGTGGTTTTGTCGAATACCTCAAAAATTTGGCTAAGGCTCTAGTATACTCTATAAGTGACCTATGATCCCTATAGAAGGTATAAATACTTGAGGATTAGGTGTCCTATGATGGTAGGATATTGTTTTACCTTGTTACATTAGTATGATTGAAGTGCTTGTATATCTCTGGGTTATAAGTTGGAAGGATACTATGTTGCCTTTGTACTCCAGTGTGATTCGTGTATTTTATGTATTTCTGGATTATTATTATATTCCCTCGAATAATTAAAAATGAAAATAATAGTTGTACAAGGATTTAAATGGATTGTTGCAGCTTGTTGGTTTGGTAGTTATCTCTGTGCACTACTCGGTTTTGGTATGTTAGTTTGATAGTTGCGCCTATGCATTATTTAGATTTTGTTTATGGGTTGGTAATTGTCTTTCCTTATCATACTATAAGTGATATGGAGGTGGTTATTGTAAAAATCCTTAATTATGGTTTGGTGTTTTCCCTTTCATGAGACACCCTTGGTATAATTGGATTAATGAAACAATCATAATATGGTTAAGTTTAATATGATGAACATGTGGTATATGGTATGATATGAGTTATGGTATGAATATGGCACTTAGCTATGATTAGTACTATTTAACATATTATGCCATGTTACTTTATGTTACCTTTTATGTGCTCCATGTGATAATTGCATGCTTAGTATATTGTAGGGATTTACTCAGTACTATTCAATGGGCATTCTTTACCATACAAGAGTACTTTGAAGATACAGCTTGATAGATTATGGTAGAAGTTGAGAGTTAGGACTATCTAGTGTTCATTCAGACATCTTTTCATATAGATATCTCTTGGACTCTTATACCTCCTTATGTATTTCTTTCTCGTGTTAATTGTTACTCTTTTGTCCAATATTTTGTTATCATAACAATTTAATATTATAATGAAATATTCATTTTCTTCTTATCAATTTTTTTCTCTTAATTTAGGTGGATAAACGTTTTAACCTTAATATTTAATATAAGAAAGGTAAAGGAACCATACTTATACTAAATATGGTTGTAACATCCTATGCTTTAAATAATTTAGCTTTGGCAATCAACTCTTTTTAAATAAAATTTCTAATGTTAAGATGGAGGGGGTTTGTTACATAATAATAGGTATAAAAGATAATTTGCTTGTTATATAGAATAATTGAAATAAAAAAAAATGTGTGGAATATTATGAACAAAACATAGAACATGTATTTATTCAAAATGGTTATACTTCATTTCAAATACATTATTTTATAAATATAAAATACAATATATCTTTTCCATCGTATTACCACTATAGTCAAGTAATAGGGGGTAAAATACTCCGTAAGTAGTAGCTTTTTTTCCTATTCTCTTTTTCTTTCCTATCAATCTACAAAACCTAAAATTTTTACATTATTCCTCTATTTTTTATTTATAACACTCATCTTCCTTATAACTAAGGCTATAAATGAGTTGAATTGAGCCGAACTCTTCCAAACTCAGGTTAAGCTCATTTCGTTTAATAAACAAATATAAAATAAGGCTTGGCTCTTATTGTTTAATAAACAAATCTAAAATAATATTCGGGTTTGACTTATTTAACTAAACAAATAAGGTAAATAAAAATTTTAACAAATCAAGTTCTGGAGTCTAATGTTGCAAATAAGTCAATCCTAAGCTCTCTTGAGCTCGAGCTCAACACATATTAACTAAACAAACGAGCCGAATTGAACTTTTAACAAACTAAATTGACTCATTTACAACCCTTTATATTACCCCTTATTTCCAAATGAAAAATAAATCAACCTAAATCTTCCTTTATTCAAACTTGGCTTCTTTCTCAAACAAATCAAACCCACATCATTATTGTTAAGACTCCTTTGGAGTTGATGAAGCTACTAAACTTGACTTATTAAAAATATTATAGCTCACACTAAAATAACATAAATGAAAATATATTTTCTAACTTTGAAAATACTAATTTCTATTTTTATTTCCAATATTTGGGATTCATGGGAGAATAAAATGGAAATAAAGTTACTTTATTCCTAATTTCCCATTATATCATCTTATTTCTCACGAAATCTTATGGTTTTCTATGCGATTTATGCTTTCTTATCTTCGAAATACCAAACAAGATATAATTATGAAAAAGATTAGCCACTATCACCGCCACTTACTTGCTTATTAACACGTTGGTATTTGACATGGCTGAATCTCACAAGGGCAAATAAATGTATAATTAGTTAGAAATAAGATACAAATAGTCTAATAATTAAAGTTGAAATCCTACATATCATAAGTTTTCAGCTTAAATCTCTGTGTTTATATACCTTCCATATGGCAGATTATAATTTAAGGACTTCTTATGAATGAAAGGAGAAAAAAAAAAGAAAAAAAGTGGGGTGAGAGAAATCTGATGCACATATCTATTATGAATGTTTATGGATTGAATATCCGGTATTTTGAATATACAATATCGGATATATAGTAAAAAACTTTGAATATTTAAAATATTAGATATCTGGAAAAAAAATTTCAAATATCCAAAATTTCAAATCAAATAACAAATAATCAATCGGATATTAGAAACTTTTGAGCATGCCACAAATGAGAAATATCACATAAAAAATAATTTGATTGAAAAATTATAAATTGATCTAATATGAGCCAATATAATTTAATGATTTAATTTAAGTCTTAAATTATATTATATTTAATTAATAATTCTAAATTTTGATAATATTTAAATATTTAATCAAAATAATAATTAAAACGTATAACATTTACTTACATTAAGTACTCTTATTTCAAGTTATACCCACACATACATGCTTATAGAGAATACAAATTTGTGAAAAATAAATAGTATTTAGAATATACATACATATAATTTCTCAGATCAAATATATTTATATTTGTCTAATTATATATTCAATTTATTTGATCTTTTATTAATCGAATCGGTTATTTAATTAAAAAATTATATCATATCAATTATTTAATATTTATGATCAGAGCAATTCAAATATCAAATCAAATAATTAGGTTTTTGATAATATAAATAATCCTACATGACATGTGTTCTTCTCCCCACCATCATATTGTGTTGATGATGCATGAAGTCAGTTTACGACTGTGGCTCCCAAAATGCACACACAGTGACTCCCATTGCCAGTTTGACCTATGAAAAGGACCATGATTTGCTAACGACCCCAGAACTCTTTTCCGCATGCCAATTTTACTTCATTAACAGTTCTACGCAACAGAACAAATATAAGGCACCGTTCTGAGCATCAGAACAAATACAAGGCACAGTTCTGAGCAACAGAACAAATACAAGACAACAGACTACAAAATACAACACTCATAGACTGCAACCAGAGCCGCCGTTAAATAAAATTTGGAAGCAAGAATTAATCTCCATGCCTCCACTACAGAATCACTTTCTTTTTGGGTTCAAGAATTGGAGGGTCAACATCAATTCCCATATTGGCAGCCGTTCCTGCTATGATTCTCATTGCTGATTCAATGGTTGAACAATTCAAGTCTGGAAGCTTTTCTTGAGCAATGGTACGCAACTGGTCAATTGTAACCTTCCCTACTTTTTCTCTCTGGGGATCCTTTGAGCCTTTCTCAGCACCTGCAGCAGTAACCAGTTTTGTCATGAAATGAAACAGGTGTGTCTGTGTATGAATATATATCCACTGGATAGGAGTTGCATGTTCACATGAAAATTGAGACTTTAAAGACTACTGTATCATGATATCTACAACCCAGGTCCCTGAAACTCCATTCCCACACAAGTGCATGCTGAAATCGAACAATTTTATAGGGCAATTGAAGGATAATAGTACTAACAATGGTCCCCTAACAAGACTGAAACAAAATTGCTCATCATAAAAGTTTATGTGGATTCAAATGTTGACAAAAATATTTCGTCAAGAAGTTGTTTCTAATCTATGTAGACTTCTAGTTCTGGCCACATTTCCAATGTGTGAGAACCCATCTTGTGCAGCTGAATATCCAAGTTCATATAAGGTAATAACCTATTTAAGAGATTCTTGAACAACCGACTCCCTTGAACATCCTGAGGGAAGCAATAAACCATCAATTCTTCTTGTCCATGGGCAGCCAACAAATTCCAAGGAAGGATTATCAGATGCTGGAAATATACATCAGTCCAAAAGTAATAAGATCTAAACCAAAACCCCTTTTCCTCAATGGCAAGATACAATTAAAGCATGAAAGATGACAAAGTAAAATTTTATGTCCACCCCAAAAGATGTCATGGAGAAAAAATCCAAAACATGAGCACACAAACACAAGACCAAAAAAGAAGGATGTATAAGATCCCATTACTGATGCTCTTAAAGGTGAGGTGGCAACATAGGCTGAACAGCACAGCAAAAGGCAAAGGTTCTTATGGCAAGTCCAAACACAAGCATCTAAACAACACCACCTAAATGGGAAAGAGACCACTCAAAGGATTATCAAGATGAGTGCAAAACTTGGTTGTAGAAAACACAAGACCCTACACAGCTATCCACAGGCAAATCTCAAAGGTATATATGGCCGGAAGAAGTGTTGTACTGAAAGGCAAGGCCCTGGGTAAGGTGAATCTTGCCAATATATCTCACCCAGTTTAACACAAGTCAGACTCTCATCCCATTCAGTCAACATAGGTAATTTCTTCTATTAAAAAGGGTAACGTAACAACATAATATGAAACCCATCATTTACGCAATGTCAGCTCTACTACCTTATGGCCTATCATTAGACCAGTCTGAAAGATACACACAATACTTGGGAGGCTGGGACCTTAGGTACATGGAACCCTAGCCATAACCACTGAAGTCCCAATTAATGGAACAACAGCCCAGCTACTGAAATACAAACATTTTTGTAAATATCCCAAGGATGATGCATCAGAATTCAGTTAAACAATTTTGATATTCCTCCCTACCAAAGACTAAGATGGGGAAATAAATAGATGTGGTGACAAAAAGGCTTTAATGCCTCAAATGCTCACAAACTAACGTGGTCTCAATCGACGGGAGGACAAGCAATCCGGTTCTACAGTCTACTACACTAGACGTACTATGGGGTTTGAACTTGTCACATGTTCCAAGCGACAGGCCAATAATCAGAAAAGGAACAACAGCAGAAGAACAATAAGAATAAACTGAATCTAATAACATGAAGATGAGTAAGAGGAAATGATATGATACCTGCAGCCTTAAGAAGAAGAACTGAAGCAGGAGGCGTCTTCAATATGAAGGTAAAGCTCTTATCCTGCCAATTTAACAACGAGAGCAAGTGTAAGTCCAACAAAATTTGGGGCGGGCCAACAAAATAACTAATCCATAACAAGGTAAAAATGTGTCACTGCCCATCTTACTCAGCAAATAAGACAATTAGTTATAGCATGAAAGTACCCATAAACGATGAAATCAGAATAAAAGATGGGGCAGGCAGACTGGTGTAAACTCACATCATAGACTGTTATTTCAACTGGGATGATGAAACCGGACTTCTCAGCGGTTCTAGCGTTGTAGTCCTTACAGAACGCCATGATATTGACACCCTTAGCACCGAGAGCAGGCCCAACGGGAGGTGCAGGGGTCGCCTTTCCAGCCTCCAAAGCAAGCTTTATAATTCCGACCACTGTGAGTGCAATTCGCCACCCGAATCCAGTGACCCAAAATACAAGTTACATAAAAGATGAAAAGCGAAGGACACAAATTGAATAAGAAATTGAAGCTAGAAATATTACCTTTCTTGGCTTTCCCGGGTTTAGGAGGCGCCATAGATACTATGGATAGAGGTCTACGAATACGAGATGGATGTCTGTTGCTGGGATTAAAGAACTGGAGAGATATATTGGGGTTCGACGACATGCTCGCAACAGAATTGAAAAAGGAGGAGGAAAATGGTTGCTGCTGCCTAGCATTATTCGTTGAAGTCAGGTAAGAGGAAGCCAAATTGTGGTAGGAGGACAGAGAGTAAGCCATTTTCTTTGCACTTCTCTACCGATAGAAACAGCAGAAGGGGGAAGACCGGGGAAAGCCGGGAAGTTAGGTAGTAGGACCGCAGGAGGGGGATAAGAGTAAGATGAACTGGTCTGACGCTATCCTCAACGTTGCAGGGCCCATTCTTCTCAACTAGTTTCTTGATCTCGTTCGTTATTGTAATTATTATTATTTATAAAAACTAATTCAATTTGGTATAATGTTATGAAAATAATCATATTCGCTGATAATGAAATATTATATACACTTATTTCTATGTTGCTTATGAAAAATTGAAAATTATCATTATAAAATATTTTATAAATTTTTTCTAAAATTATGAATTACTTATATAGTTTGTAAATTTTTATGAAAATTGGGAATATATGAAGAAGAAATATTAGATATATTATTATTATCACTATTTTACTTTATGATATTATTATCATTATTGCCAATTCATTGGTATTCATTGTAATTATTATTCTTAATAATTTTGCTTTTATTAGTATATAGTTGTATTGATCTATATTATTGTTATCTTTAATAATGACGGTACTAATAAAAGTTGAAAAACAACAATAATAATATTTATGAGGGCTAAACAACCGTCATAAGCAAAAGGAGATCTCTGAGTGGGTAATAGGAAATCAGTTGAATATAACAAGCTTAGTCGAAACTCGTATAAGAGAAAATAAAGCAAACAAAACACATAACTTACTTCTATAATATTGGTAGTGTGTTCATAACTATTCACAACACCATAATGGGAGAGTATGTTTTGGATGGCAATCAACTTATGGAAAGGTGGAGTTTTGTAATGTGTGAGATCAAGGTGGTAAAGCATTAGATCATGGTGTGTTATTTATGCACAAAATATAGCTCAAAGATGTAGAGGGTTGTGGCAATGGTTAATGCACAAAAGATCACAAATTATCCTTTGATATTGATGGGAGATTTTAATGTCATCCTCAAACCTTCTGAAAAAAAAATTCAAGGCCCCATACATGAACGTGAAATTAAGGAATTTAGAGAATATATGCATGGCATTCAATTTCAAGATATCACTTATGCAAGTGTGTTTTACACATGGTCAAATAGTCGAGATGAAGACCACATGATTTCTTGAAAGTTGGATTGAGTCTTAGTAGATCAATTTTAGCTTACACTATTTTGGGCAACTAGAGCTCATTGTTTTCCTCCTCTATATTTGATCATGCAACTACCGTGGTATATGTTAAAAAAGAGAAACCCATAGGACCCAAACCTTTTTGATTCTTTGACATGAAGGTGCTAAACCCATCTTTTGAATAAATTGTCATGTAGGGATGGCACCATCAAGGAAGGAGATGTTTTCTAGATGATATCCCTATCAGTCTCAAAAATATGAAGATGCCTCTTAATCAACTTAACCAATAGAAGTATGTTATCATATCAAAGAGAGTTTAGTAAAGCATGAGACAAGCTACAAGATGTACAATAGGCTTTAGATGTGGATCATCTAAACCAATCTCTTATTGAGGAAGAATTGTAAAGCCTAAAACATTTACAACACTTATCCAACTGTTATTGAAATTTCGTATAATAAAAAATCTTATGTCACATATCTGAAACTAGGTGATGGTACCATAGTTTTTCCATTCAATGGTTAAGGGGAAAATGAATGCTATTTTAATCATTACTATAAGGGACGATCAAAGGGTACTCTTAGAGTCCCATGAAGAAATATTGTGTGTCTTTAAAAAAAATTACAAAACTCTCCAAGTTACTAAGACATGACAGTGAGGTGTTTTCTTTCATAAGTTGACATTTAGGTAGGCTATGCTTTGATGCTACTTGTAAGTAAAGAAGAGGTTCACAGAGCGTTATTTAGGAAAATGAGTGACAAAGCCCCCAACCTTGATGGCTACAATTTATATTTCTTTAAAGGCAATTAATACATTACATGGGACTCATTGTGGCAAGGAATTACAAAGTTTTTCATCACATGTTTTACTCCACCTACTTTGAGTGTCACCTCACTCCACCTATTACCAAAGATACCTAGTGTTGGGGGCTTTCATCCAATTTCATGTTATAATATAGACTACAAAGTGTTAAATAAGGTCCTGAGTGTCACCTCACTCCACCTATTGCCAAAGATACCTAGTGTTGGGGGCTTTCATCCAATTTCATGTTATAATATAGACTGCAAAGTGTTAAATAAGGTCTTGACTAATCAAATTCAACTTATCTTAGGTAATTTGATTGATGAATCCCAATAAGAATTTGTGAAAGGCCAATATATAGATGATAATATCCTCATAGATTTGGAGCTAGTAAATGGCTATGCAAATAAGAATTTAGCATCTATATGCATGCTTAAACTAGGCATAAAAAAGGCATGTGATTCTAGTAATTGGAATTTCCTCAGACAAATTTCAGCCTTAAACTTTCCTTTACACTTTGTTAATATTTTTATGGTCTATATGATTTTGGTGAGTAAGTATTTGATACTACAAGGGGCATTGCATTGTCCTTTCAAAGCTGAAAAGGGTTTGAGGTAGGAGATACTTGTTTCTCATACCTATTTATGATTATTATGGAGTATCCTAATAGGATTACGAGAAAGGAATAGGAAAATCTACACTTTTGCCACACTTAAAGTGTAAACAAGTGAACTTGATATCACTCCTCTTTATATATGACATTATTTTCTTTTACAGGGTGATACATCATTGATTAAGACTCTTATTGATAAAAAAAATTTCACCTTCTCGGTGCTCTCTAGATTCCATCTAAATGTTGCTAAGAGTGTAATCTATTATGGTGGAAAAGTACCAAAGGAGGTGAAAACTCAGTTATCCTATGAGTTCCACATTCCAAAAGGTGGCTTACCTATTTGTTACTTAGGGTTTCCTATTACAAGAAGATCATTAAATAATAATGAATATCAAATAGTGCTAGATAGATTCACCTCTTATATCAAGCAATGACATAATTGTTTCCTAAGTTAAACAACTCATCTACAATTGGTGAAATCGGTGTTATTTAGTATCCATGAATCTTATAGCCTTCTCTACCCTCTCCTTAAGCATATTATCTATAACGTGAATTCCCTATGCAAATCCTTATTGTGGTCAAGTATGTATTTACCTACTAAGAAAATGCTATGTTTTATGGGATATCTTAGGTAAGCCAAAATAAGAGGGGTTGGGCTAATAGATCTCAAGACTTGGGAATATTACACCTATAAATCGCTCATTTACTGTGGAACCTCAATTGTAAGAAGGAAGTTGTGTAGGCTCATTAGGTGTAGATATACTTTTTTTTTCTCCATTTTCTTAATAATAATAACTACTTACTCTCTCCATATGCCCACTAAATGATCCACATTCTCCACCTTCCCACTACTTGTTGATAGGGGAGTGGGGTGAGTAGTAGGTGTGAGATTAATTTAAAAATTACCTATAAACACCTATAATATCTTGAACTTGGGATACATCAAGCTCCATCTTCACACACTACATTCCTCTCTTTTCTACGAATTCCTAAGTAATTGAATTCTGCAGTTCTCCATTCTTTCAACCTTAAGTGTATGAGTTTTAGGGAAGATGTGTTAATCCTTGAGGATTTAATGGCCTTGAATGATTGCACCCTAGTTGGACTTAATTCGCTTTCAGGATAATGATAATTTCATGACACAATAATTTTATCTTTCAATCTTCGTTCTTTACTATACTTACCACTAACAGTGGCAACAATGATGTTAAGGGGCTTATTGTTTCTCATTTGCTTGCAATTCATACTCTAACCCTTTCTATGTGTTGTATTTTAAGAGGGTGTGGGACCAAATCAATGCTATAATTATTTTTTCATATTGTAATTTGCAGGATGGATTCTTTAGGTGGATCATTGGATTAATCTTAGGGAAAAAAAGGGTAAAGTTGTTTAGTTATTGGAACATGTGAGGATTAGTTTTGTTCTTAATTCATACTAAGGGACAAAAGTCTAAAAAAATAGATGACCACATTAACTTCAGTAGGGCTGTGATGCTTCTTTCATACAAACAAGTTAGGTCTAGTGGAATTGAAGATGTGAAATTTCAAACAACTGTTGAACTTGCTTGTATGCTTTATTCTACTCCCTAAATTTGTTATTACGAATTATTCCAATCCTTATGGATCGTCTTGGGAGCTCACCAAGTAGTCTAAGTTCTTCATTACAAGAAGATATTTCTTATTGCTTGAAATGTATGGCACATAATGAGGAGTAAAGCTTGAAAATGCTGATTACTGCACTAAGCACCATGGCCTCTCTTATGAGGATATTATAGAATTCTGACAATAGATGTCAGAGACATCTCATAAAATGGCTATGGGGTCTTGTTACATATGCTAGTGATAGTAGAATTTACGTATTTGTGAGTGATGGTTTGGAAATTGTTATTGATCTATTGCATTTATGCATTAATAATATGAGAACATTCCCATTGGAGATAGTGAGAGCACTAGCATCGGAGAGGGAAGTTATAAGGGTTCTTATTAGCCTCGGAGAACTTTGTTTTCTTGTTGAAGATGTTGGGTTTGGTGCCATAGTATCCGTGGAAAGAGTTACCTATGCAATTAGCTTAATTGGGGTTACTAGGAGAGCAAGCCTAATACTTGTTACCCTGTAGTCAATACTAGCACTCATTGATCTACATTAAGGAGACATCCAGTTTAAAATAGTTGTTGCAAATGCTTTGGGTGTTATCTCTTCTCATGTCGATAATATTAGGCCTATTATACATGTTGGTGTGATCCCTTAATAACAAAGCTTCTTTAAAGATTTGAACTAGGTAAAGAGATTACATAGTATGTCTTTTGTATCCTTATTGCTACTGAATTTAATGTTGTTGAGATTGCACAACATATAGTAAGAACTCTTCAAGAGGATGATGTTGAGGCTAAGGCTGAGGCCGAGGCCAAGGCTACAACTGCTGATGTATTATAGATCTTGTAGACTGCAATAACTCAATTTCAATTATTGAATCTTATGGTGCACTTGTGATTTTGGTCGATCTTCTAAAGAATAGGAACATAGACATTAGGGAAAGAGTTTTCAAAGCTATTACACATTTGAGCTATGACAAGATGGGTCATACTACCCTTACTAATGGTGGGGTTATTCTAATTTTGATAGAGTTGTTGTAAGATAAGTATAAGGGATTGAAGGATAATGGTGCATAATCTTTAATAATTTATTTTTAAGACTCTACACATCATAGTTTGATATCTGACGCATTTAATATACTAGCATTCCAAAGGAGGCAGAGTAGGTTGGTTCATATTCATGTTGTTGATCAACATTGAGTAGATTCTTGAGAAATTAGATTATTAAACATCTGGTATTGACTCATTTTCATTATAAATTCTGTAAATCTCATCACTATTATATGAATAACAAAGTAATGACATTGTGGTTCCTGTACTTGATGCTTAACTTACTTGGGAATGACACTTAAATATCTAGAAGTTAGGGTAATAGTTCATTAGTTATCAAACTATTCTTCAGCTAACTTGATTAAATATCCTATTTCTTAACTTTCCTCGTTCATTATGTCGTGTCAAGTTGCATTTCTTGGTCTAAATTATTCTCTCTTTAACTTATTTATCATAATGTTGCTATATTGATTGAGTACTCAAATTATCAATGGCTAATACTTTCTTACTTGGCAAATTCTATGCAAACACCTGCATATAGATAGCATTGTTGGTTATCTTTTGACAAATAAGATGTATTTTGTTATTAAGTAGATGTGTGGAACATAGATGGTGATGGCGATCCATTTCCTAAATTTGAATTCTAATTTATGGATTTCTTGTTAATGAAACTAGTTTCCAGAATGAAAAGTTTCCATTGTTGCTTAGATTTTGTTAAATTGAAAAAGAGATCATGTTTTTTGTTTATGAGGACTAGTGTATAGATTAACAAGCAAACTATTAGTGAACGATGCATTGTTGAGCAAAATCTTATAGATGCCTTCTGACTGCAGCTATGGGCACTCAATTCAAAGTAGTGTTTGTGAGTTCTTATGACTTCTCAATGTAAGTTTGTAACAAATGTTTTGCTTCTGTAAATATCACATGAATTAACTGGAGTACTGCATGGATGTCATTATGTGCTATCTCTTAGTTATTCTTTAAATAATATTAGCACTTCATTGTTCTCATGCGAATATCCATGAATGAAAAGGTTCAGTTTAATAAGATAATATTACTTAGTTACACATGTTTTCATGGTCCAAGGTGCTTTAAAACTGGGACCTCATTAGTAGACTATAGGTGTGTTTATTTGATAGTATAAAATGTCTTGAATGCTTGCACAATATAAAAGACCAAATATGTCTATTAATATAGGAAAAAACTTCTTGAATGCGTGTAAAATATGAAATATATCACCACTACTTAGTTATCATAATTGATTTTCTTTAGGTGCGCATAATCCTAGATGTTTTTCATGTGCCAAGATTTCTATTTTTGAAGGAGTTAGATGAGATACGATGGAAAAAGCACTTACCTAGATCTCATCTTATTGGATCACTTGCTTTGGAGGCTATCCATGATCACATTGTTTGGGTCTATGATTAGAGCCTAAGTATGCTAGCTCAAATTTCATTTTTCATGTGCTTTATATACTTTATTGTGTATTGGGTACCTATACCTACCCCATGGAGTTCTTTGACCTTTCTAACTAGTTCTCCTATGAAAAATTGCTAGAAGTATTTGTTTGTACTATGGTTGTTGAGTAGTTTTATTTTTGTATGATAATTTTTATTCTACTATAAATTATTAATTGCTCAAAATGATGGCTAAAATTTATGTTTTAGATTTTCCTCAACTATTATGAAATTGTATAATCTTAGATTAGATTGTAAATATAGATAAGATTTGATATAACCCCAAAACCTATAAATCTAAAACTGACCTAAGCCAACTCAATGCTTATCTGAAATCTAATATAACCTAAAATTTTAAATGTAAACAAGACCCAACTCGACTCAACTCAATACTAACCTAAAATATGACATAACTCGATAACTTTAGTATCCTATTTGACCAAAGCCTCAATCGAGCATAATCTGTAAGTTGTAAATTTGGAAGAAAAGAGGTGATTCAACACAAAGCTGATCAAATCCATCGTGAAGTGCAGCTAGTTAAGGAGGATAAATAGCACCGTTTAGGGTAGCTTGATTGATAATATTTGGAGTGATCTGGCACTAAGTTTAATATGTTACTAATGCATAGGGGAAAGGGAATCTATTTGGAATTATGGAGTCGTTAGTATTCTGGTTAGATGCTTTTAATATATTAATTAATAGGCTTACCCCTATAAGGAGAGTAGAGAGAAAATTTCGTATTCATTGAGAGGTTTCTAGGTTCTTGAGGAGTTCTTTGAGAATCATCATTGTTCCTTTCTACTGCTGCTAAATCAAGAAATCATTTCACCCTTTTTCTCTCCACTCATTTGTGATCTTAACATATTTGCTATCATGGCCTACCATCGTGTCTCTCTATGTATTCTTGTAGTGTAGGTGGTGAATTTAGTATTACAATATTAGGCTGGGGCTATAAAAGACCCAAAGTAAAGTTAATTCACATGGGCGTTGGGTTGCAAAAGCATAATGGTATGTTATGCGCCCATACTGACTAACATAAGTCTAGATTTGAAGTGAGTTTTACCTAGTGAGATTGTTATGCAATCCGAATGACCTAACCTAAGATACATATGCATGTAAGGATAGAATAACTAAATTGAATAGAATCCAAAAATATCCAACCTAATTTTTGAATCCGAAACATATCTTTAACCAACTAAAATGATCAGAATTCAAAAATATCTAATATGAATAATTATTTGAACCCACCAAAAGGATAAGTTTAAGTAAATTATTTGAACCAACCTAAACTGAGTGATGTCTCCAACCTAAATAATACTTGGATTTGTGTTTACTTGCACCTGAGATGATTCAACTTGAACTTGATTTCATATGAAAGGATAATGCAACCTGAATAAGTGAAACAACACAAAATGAACTGCATTTGGATAAACCTACACCTGACCCCCACCTCATCCAAAATAGTAAAATGGTGTGAGTTGACATGCACTGAAACTAGCCAAGCCAAGCCAAGCCAATATATAAATAGTGAAATAACCTAAACTATCTATAATCGCAACAACTAACCCTAATATGAAAGAATAAAATGGCTCACAATGACTTGCACTTTGAAGGACCTAAGCATGCACTCGAAAGCATTTTGTCTATTTGATTGTTAACTCTAATAGGTCTTCATAATATTTGGATGAATTGAATGTTGTATAGTGAAGTTTTGTGTGATATACTTTGGATATAAGAGTTTAGCATACATCATTTTGGCATTAGAGAAAAACTGCTAGTGTTTCTACTACCTTTAATTTTAGCCCCTCATTTAAAGCTACCGTAATATTAGGTCACCTTGACTAGCCACAAAATAGTTATCCACCATCCAAACAATTACCCAACAATATATGTTTATCTCACTAGCTCTCGATGCATCCACAAAGTTTTGCTAAGCGATGTGCAACCACCACATTCTAATAAGCACTAGTTTTGGCCATTTGTCTTTATTTTTCAAGGCAAATGCTACAATGTGGTGCTCCTTCTTATTTTGTTGGCCTTGAATTCACTCGCACTCGATTTGGTCTTCATCTTTTTCAATGCAAGTATATTTATGACCTTCTTAAGAAGTTTCACATGCACCAAGTTAAGCCCATTCCATCCCTTGCTGAATCTGCTTCCTAATTATTAGTCGAAGGAGAGCTCATTGAAGATCCCATCTTATTTTGTAGCACTGTTGGCGGTCTTCAGTATGCCACCATCATTGTGGTACAATAAGGAACTTTATTATTAGATAAAGATAATAAAGACAAATGATTTGCCTAGTTTGTAGGATATGGGTAAATGACTATGGTGGGCTTTGCCTAGTTGGTAAGAGCCACAAACAAAAGGAACTTTATTATTAGATAATGGCAGAGAAAATTGAGAAACAAGCTTTCTAGTAATTTATTGATGAGGATGTCCTAGACGAGCATGCCAGCCATGAAGGTCTGTTTTGACACGTAGAAGAGCAGTTGGTGAGTTGTTGATTTTGGCAGTTGGAAGGAACCTTGTAAAGACTGTTTTCAAGATGACCCTGAAGGAGCAGAACACCTTAGGAATTTTTTGACGGCAAAGGAATTAGCAAAAAATCTAACAAATACATTATTATCTTTTGTTAGTTGAGAAACACTCACAAGGTTTTTGGCTATTTTAGGCACACACAACATGTTAGATAAAACAAGTGGTTGATTCTGCGTATATAATGTAGATGATCCAATGTGAGATATAGGTAGCTTCATACTGTTTCCAACTACTACCTTTTCTCCCCTTGCGTAATCTCCATGGATGGATAGGTTATTGAGGTCTGTAGTGATGTGGTTTGATGCTCAGGAATTAAGATACCAAGATTGATCATTATAAGATTCGGGGCCAGCTAGCATGGTAGAAATTTGATGTGCATTCTCATCAACATATGATTGGTCAAAGCTATTGTAACATTGAATAGCAGAATGATCAACTTTGAAGCAAATTTGACATTGAATGCGACTTCTATAATTACCTTGTGGACTATTTGGAGTAGGAGAACTGTGGTGCTAAGAGTGTCCATGTTGTTGATGACCTTGTCCAATTTTACTATGCCAACGGGACCCTCATCCCCTACCACGCTGCTGATATCTAGAGTTATTATTCACACCAGTATTGACATTGTTAGAATTCTATGCAAAGTTAGCAATGGCAACCTTTAAGTGAAGCAAGTTGTTTTGAGACCGCTCCAAGTGTTCTTCCTCTTGCAGAAGCATATCTGGCAAGGTTGCAATAGTAATGGGATCATTACGGGTGATGATGGATGTGTAGAAAGCTAAGTATATTCTTCATCCAATCTCATTAGAATGTATTTGACTAGATCATCTGAAGACATTGGTTGAAGATTGGCACCCAGTTGATCAGCAAGGCATTTCTTTTGCTCAACATATTCAACTACTAATTTGGAATCGTTTGTAAGTGTTTGTAATTGCAACCATATTTGCATTATTTGTGCTTGAGTTTGCAATTTGAAGATTTGCTCAAGTGTGAGCCATGCTTCCTGAGATGTTTTGGCACTAGTGATATTTCCCAGTAGCCGATCACTTATGGTGGACCGAAGCCAAAGTAAAATGAGTTTGTCTCATTGAGTCCATGGCATGGATGATGGATCAGAGTTTGCAGCATCTTTAGTAGAGTCTGATAGAATAAAAGATTCTAGCTCAAAGGCTTCCAATGCGGCTTTAACTGTGGAACTCCATAAGTAATAGTTGTCGTGGTGTAGTTTGATTGAGATTGAGGAAAAAGCAAGGCTTATATTCTGGGTATTGATGCTGTAGCCAATGATGATGTGTTTGCAGACGAAAGAGCCATTGAGAAATAACAATAAAGTAGAAGAAAATGAGGCTATCAGTTATAGGGAATAGTGGGGCTGTCATTGTTTGTTTTATTAATTGACTGTTGTTTTTGTGAATCCAAGGGGACCCGCTTGGGTATGAAGGCTCTGATACTATAAAGGAGATTAAATTTTCTCTCTTGATAAAGATGGCAGATTACAAACTTATATAGAAGTACAAGACTCACTTGACTTCCTATTGTTGCGGTCGAGATAAGATGGCTCCTAAAGACTAGCTAGAGACTAGGTAAACATAGCAGAATATTAGCAGGGAGGTTGTTGACTCACAGTCTGCTTCACATTGTCTAATTGTGTTCCATGGATTATATGCATACCTCTGAGGCACCTTTAAGTTTTTGCTTTACTTGTATGCAGGTATTTGTAGTTTTTTTTGTAGTTCCTAAGTCTGCTTTGCATTCATCATTACGCACGATGATCTGTTTAGGCTATCGACAGTAAATGTTATTATCCTTGTAGCAAGATTATGGTATGGATGTTACATCAACAGTTGGTTGTTGGGTGGTATAATTTGTGTTAGAAAAATAAGTTTATGCTTGTAAGGTCAAATCTGCACGTAGTAGCCAACAAGCTAAATCAAGCGTAGTGATTTGTCGGGTAAGGACGAGAGTTGAGATAATTTGGCAATTTTTACACACAAGCATAGTTTATTTGTTGTAGTTCAAAAATAAGGCCATGCTTGCAGCGTAACTGGAGAAACAGCGGAATATTAGTCGGTTCTCGAATGCAGGGAACAATAGGATACTAGGGGACGCTGAGATTGTATGTTTTGTTATGCCAATGCCGTGCAACAATATTCTTTTCTTTTGCATTAACAAAACTCTGCTTCTTACCTCTATTAGTAATTATTATCTCATTCCATTGAGCCAAGAATGAGGAATGTAGATAGTAATTCACTGCTAGATCAAGCCTTGATGATTATCAGCATGATCCTGAATTGATGCGTATGAATCAGAGATACTCGCGTCTGCTGTATCATGAAATCCACTCCCATTTGAGTCCAACCCATCCTCTCCCTTCTAGGATCTTTGAATCTAATCGTTGTAAAACTTACCTAGCTCCTCTTCTCTGTCTCGATATTTCTTTATTGAGTTCAGGACCCAAGACATCTCCTCATCATCAGAAAAATGTCCTGATGGTCCAGCCGCTGAAATCAAGCAGCAGCTACTTTTCATGCATTTGTTGCGAATATCTGCACCAAAGATAACAGTTCAGAAAGTTATTATGTGTTTAAAGAATACAATGATTTCCACCTACATTAACTTGGTGCTCAGACTAGTGGGGCTTCACCTCATCCCAATAGATACCTCTCAGATGCAGCTACGTGCTGAAGTATGCCAAACAGGGAACCTTGTAGCATCACGGCCAGGTAAATACCAAGCGTATTATCAGAAAGAATGAGTCTTCATGAAAGATAACATAAAAAGATCCAATAATAGTTTCAGAATGATAAGATCAAAGCCCGAGCCAGTCATCAATTGATTGCAACTGCCATGCTTCTCTCGAGTATGAACTACAAACATGAAGAAAGAATACCTCGATTCTGAACAACTAAAAATTTTGTTCCGAGTCTTTGTGGTCAGATTCTGCTTCACCATATTCATTATCCTCTTCTTCGTTTCCTTTTTTAAGAACTATCTTTGTATGGTCGCCGGTCTTTGGTATGCATCCAAATGCCTCACAGATGAATCCTGAAACTGTCTCATATTGATGGCCCTGTCATAACACAACACGGCAAGAGGTAGACATTGACTTAAGACATAATTCTCAGCATGCAGAGAACGAGACTGGGAAAAGCCATCTCATGCGCTTCTCATACGAACTTCGTACCATGATGCTCTGAAACCCTACGAGAGATTTGTCATTTCAAATGAAGTTGTCCTAGTAATGGTATGAGCTCATCACTAATAGCCAGCCATTCTTTTGAATCTCCTTGATTGGCTTGGTTTAAATAAAGCTCAAATTAGCGCAATTGTTTTTGATCTTCTTGTGCCAGACTTAATCTTTTGAAACTATATAACCAATTAGGACCTGTTCGGTAATTTTTTCATTTTTAGTGTTTGTTTATAAAAGAAAACTGCAACCTGTACATGATCTTGATTGCTATTGTTTGTGAAAACTGGATTTTAAATTATAAAACCTATTTTGTTTGCCAATCGCACCGCATCCACACCACACCACAAGCACACCTCACCACAACCATAATAATAATAATAATGTTATTATTATTATTACTATTATTGGTTATAGTATTTGTTAAGGAATATCTTCTCTTTAGTGTTTATTCTCTTATTTACTGCAGTAATTAGCTGTTTTATCTTGAAAGTTTATGTAGTCAACTTGGTTAGCTAATAATAAGGATAAATATTTTAGCTAACCTACGAGTATCTCTCAACTTCTCTACTATAATTCTATATAAAGATTACTACATCAATAATAAGTAGGATGCTTTTCTGGTCATACTACCTTCTTTGTTTATATGGTATTAGAGCCTTAAAAGGCTAACCCTGCAAGATCTAATGGCCCTTCCAATTAATACTTCTAGTAATCTATTAGCTACTGCATAATCCACCAGTGCTGTCACCAATATTCAACTCCTAGCCATGTCTATCAACCTTGATCGTAATAATTTTTATCTCTGGAGAGGTAACGTCTTGTCTATCCCTGAAGTCTTTGATCTTGAATCCTTGATTCTTACTAAAGACGTACCTAAACAAACCCTTTCTTCTACTGATGACTTTTCACTATCACATCCAAATCTTGCCTAGTTAACATAGAAGGAGAAGGACAAACTTATCCTCCTATAGCTTAAGACCGCCATCTCCGATTGCTACTTAGACTTCATTGCACGTTCAACCACTTCCTATGATGCATGGTGCATGCTTGAACAAATGATTCAAGCCAAAAATTGTGCCCGTATAATGCAACTAAAGCTACAATTGCAAACCACCACCAAGGACAATCTTAGCATGCTTGAATATGTTGAAAAGAACCGGGCTATTGTTGACACCGTACCCTAGCAGAATGCCTCCATGTTGTCTTTGAGGAAGACATTGTAGGATACATCCTATTTGGTCTTGATTCCTCCTATGGTGCCTTTAAAATTGCTTTCAGTATGGTCTTAGATCCAATCATAGTTGATGACCTTACTGGCTTCCTTTTGCAAGAAGAAGAACACTTAGAAGAAGAGCATTGAGTAGTAAGTAAAGCTAACATTCCCATAGCTAATCTCAAACAAACCTGTAAAAAACCCAACACTTCTTACCATCCTAGCAACATAACTTCTACATTTAATCCATCTTGAAATTGTAGAAAATGATTCTACGATAAGATCTGTAAGAAACATGGATAAGAAGCTCTAAATTGCTACAATCGACTCAATGAAGAAGCCTATCCTCCCACTCGTCAGTCTCAAAAAATCGACCAATGTTGTCTCTCCTTCATCCATTGTTGACCCATAGTGGTACATGGATTCAGGAGCCACCAATCACATGACATCTAATCTCAGTAACCTCTCCCTTCAGTCACCATATCACCGCAAGGATCACCTTGCAGTTGGAAATGGTATGCTTCTTCCTATCTCTAATATTGGTCATCAAACCTTGTCCACTGCATCCTTTTCCTTTCACTTATATCATGTTTTTCATATTTTTGATATCGAAAAGAACTTACTGAGAGCTTCCCAACTCACTAAGGACAATAATGTATTTATGGAGTTTCACCCTACTAAGTGTTTTGTTAATAATTTGTAGGGCCAGATTCTTCTCCAAGGAAGTGTTGATGATGGATTATATCATCTTCACCTCGACAATTCAATTTTCTCCACATCCCCCTCATATCCTCCTATGTTTCTTAGTGAGAAAACATCTCTTCAAGGTTGGCATCAGCAGCTAGCACACCCTCATGAGTCCATCCTTCGTTCCTTAGTCACTAAGTTCAAACTTCAATTATCAAATCAATCATTTCCTCATGTCTGCGAACCTTGTCAAATGATCAAGAGTCATCGCTTCCCTCTTCCCTCTAGTCAGTCCTCATGTAGTTCTCCCTTTGATTTAATTCACTCCAATTTATGGGGTTCTTCCCCTATTGCTTCATTTAATGGATATCGATATTTTGTTATATTTGTTGATGAGTTCACTAGGTACATATAGATTTACTTTATGTTTCATAAGTCACACGTTTTCAACATTTTTAAATCCTTCCACAAAATAATCTATGCTCAATTCAATCATTAAATCAATCCTCTTATCTCCATTCTCTTGGCATTTCTCATCGTGTCTCATATCCTTACACCCAAGCTCAAAATGGCTCTACCGAACATCATCATCGACTAATTTTTGAAAAATTCCTTATACTTTATGCACACTCTTCCCTTCCTTTATCCTTCTAGGAGTTCTCCTTTCACACTGCCATTTATGCTTCAAACTGCACCATTGCAACTCTTCTTTCTTACAAATCCCCCTATGAGTACTTTTACCATCGTCCTCCTAACTACTCATTCCTCAAGTTATTTGGCTACCTCTATTTTCCTTTCTTTAGGCCTTACAACCACCACAAACTGGAATTTCATTCTCTCCCATGCATTTTTCTTGGTTATAGCTCCAAACAAGGCTATCTTTGTCATCATCTCCCCACCTCTAGAATCTATATTTCTCTTCATGTTGTCTTTAATGATCATGTTTTTCCCTCTCCTCTTCATTCTCAGCAACTCCATTCTCCCTCTCCGCCTTCTTCCAACTCCTTATATTCCTAACTTATCTCGTTCACCTTCCCTACTTCCTCTTCTACTCTTATTCACATCACTGACAACTCCTCTAGTATACCTGTAATCCTAGATGACTCTTCTCCTCCTCTCCGGCTGCTCACTCACCCTCCCAAACCACTTCTTCGTCCTTATCCCCACCTTATCCACTCATCTAAACTATCGTGGTGCTGATGCTACTTCTTTCCAACAATCTCCTTTGTATCTTCACCCCTCTAACACATCCACCCACCCTATGGTCACTCATTCCTAGACCAACTCTCTTAAACTTAAAGCCCTTCTCACAAGTCCTCACCACATGCCCACTTCTTCTTCGCCCTACACCGAGCCTCATATATTTCACCTAGCTTCCAAGCATTGCCACTGGCAGCAAGTAATGGAGGCCAAATACACTGCTCTCATGCAAAACAACACATGGAATTTGGTTCCCAAACCTCCTCACACTAATATAGTTGGCTGGAAATGGGTTTATCGGGTAAAAAAAAAATCTGATGGTTCACTTGATAATGTCAAAGCTCGCTTAGTGGCTAAAGGATTTCATCAGCAAGAGGGTGTTGATTACTTTGATACTTTCAACCTCGTAGTGAAACCAACAACAATCCGAATGGTTCTCTCCCTTACACTTTCCAACAATTGGTATATTTGGCAGGTTGACATTAACAATGCCTTCCTAAATGGCACATTAAATGAATTTGTGTACATTGTGTAGCCTCAAGGCTTTGTTGATCCCTCTCACCCTCATCATGTGTGCCATCTTCATAAAGCTTTGTTTGGGCTCGAACAAGCGCCATGCACTTAGTTTACCAAACTCAAAGTGTTCCTTCATTCTCATGGATCTTTGTCATTTTGGTACGACTCTTCTCTTTTCATCCAAAAATCCTCCTCTATAGTCTGCTACATCTTGTCAATGACCTCATAATTACTAGTAGTGATTAGTTGTTCATTCAGCGCTTTATTAATGCTCTTCATCAAGCCTTCTCCCTCAAGAATCTTGGCTCCTTTCATTACTTCCTCGGCATTGAAGTTTCCTATGGCACTTCTCATTTGCTCCTGTCTCAGTCCAAATACATTAAAGACATCCTTACTTGAACAAATATGTTTGATTATAAACCTATTGCTTCACCAATTGAGCCCTCCTCTCGGTTATCTCTTATTGGTGACCCTTTTGAGGATCCTTATCTCTATCGAAGTGTGGTTGGTTCTCTCTGATATGTCACCATAACTCGACCGAAGATTTCATATGCTGTTAACATAGTTTGTCAGTTTATGCACAAGCCCATGGACTTACACTGGCGTGCTGTTAAGTGCATCCTTCAGTAACTTAAGGGTACCATGCATCTTGGTATTCTTCTCACACCTGGTGTTGATCACCGTCTCTATATATACTCTAATGTTGGCTAGGCATCTGATTCAGATGATTGTCGCTCTCAACAAGGGTTTGCTATCTATTATAGGGGTAACTTAGTCAGTTGGTCTTCATGTAAGTAGAAGGTAGTTGTTCACTCAAGCACGGAGGCTAAATATTGTGCCTTTACTTTTGGCTCTGAGAAACTATTATGGCTTCAACAGCTTTTGTAAGAGCTCCATGCACCTCTCCTTCCTCCTTATCTCTTATGTGATAATTTAAGTGCCACGTATCTCGCAACAAATCTAGTTCTCCATCATTGATCCAAACACATTCACATTGACTATCATTTTGTTCGAGAATGTGTGACTATTGGTGACATTCGCATAAAACACATTCCATCTCTCCGTCAGTGGGCATATGTCTTCACTAAAGTTGTTGGCTCAGCTTGCTTTGCATTCCTTTTATCCAAGCTTCATGTTCATGCATGCCCATGAGCTTAGGGGGGGCTGTTAAGGAATATCTTCTCTTTAGTGTTTATTCTCTTATTTAATAACCTAATTAGTTGTTTTATCTTGAAAGTTTATGCAGTCAACTTAGTTAGCAAATAATAAGGAGAAATATTTTAGCTAACCTATGAGTATCTCTCAACTTCTTTGCTATAATTCTATATAAGTATTACTACGTCAATAATAAGTAGGATGCTTTTCTGGTCATACTGCCTTCTTTGTTTATAGTATTTATAGTGGCATCAACAATATTTTGATGAATTTTATTTCCAAATTATATTAGTAATTACAAAAGATGAAAGCAAATTAGTAATAACAATAATAATGATAATGAAATAAAAGTACTTACAAAAGATGTGTATTTGATAAAAGCAAATTATAATAGTTCCTATTAGTCCAAAGTTTTTTTTGATACATCGTCAAAAGATTATCAAATTGGCAAAGGTGTATTGTATTTACACTAAATAGAACCATGTTACCTCCATCTACATCTTCTTCTTCATCTTAGAGCTCATTATTTTCTTTTTCAAATTCAATAAAAATGGATCTTTACACATATGTTTACTAATGACATAATGGATTAAATAAGCAAGAAGTATATACTTTTGCATTCTCAAATCATAGCTTTCATCTTACTCAAAATAAGAAATCATGCTTTTAAGACCCCAAAACACTGCTCAATCATATTAAATGAAGAAGAATGAATATAATTAAATAGTTCTTCTCATCCTCGTTTACCTCTATAATTATGCAGATGATAACATTCACCATGATATAATGCCAGAGCTCAAAGCATGTTAGTATAGTTAGAATTAATCACGTAATGTTTTCCCTTTAGATGAAAGTGGAAAATTATTTTCGGCAATATACCATTTTATAGGAGACTCAAACAAACAAGATAATAAACTAACGTGTACACAAACGAATAAGCAATCGTCAGTAGAGACAGACACCAAATAAAAATAGGATGCTACACCATACACTCATTTGTTTCGGCAATATTACATGATACTGCATATCTATTGATTGAATGGTCGACAGACCCTCAAAGACAATGTGCCAATTTTTATTTTTTATTTTTATTGTTAGATGGTTTTCCTTTCTTGAGAACCTGATACATTATATTATCTCCTTTGTTCTTGATCTAAAAAAAATAGATAGATATTGCCCTCTTTATATTGTAATAACTTACTAAAAGCTATTAATATTAATCTTTTGCTTTCAATAGTTCAAGCTTGAGATTAATAAAAATTTGTTGTGTAACATTATACATCTTGAGGTTTTTTTTCCTAGTTTAGCTCTGATGAAGAATATCTATAAGAATTTTCTTGCAAATTTTACTCTGATGGACTGATTACAAATTAGATAAAGACATAGACTATTGTGATGTGAAATTAATGGTTGGAAAATGAAATCATTTCTTAAAATTGAATCTTTATGTTGTTAATTCACCTTAAGAGATGTTACCTGTAATTAATTTTGTTCAAAATTTTAGTCTGTAAAAAACATTTTAAAAAACGGGAATGTCTGCACTATAACAAGATGCGAACTATTTTTTGGGGAGACAACTGCTATCGATGCTAATGTCCACCCTTCTTTTAAGATTCCTTGAATAATTGAAAGGGGAGTGGAAATGAAGAAGGAAGAGAACAAGCATGTTTTTCTTGGCCTGAAAAAAAAAGGAAGAATATTCTAATGAACATACACAAATGAAAGGAATTACAAATGACTCTAGAAATTTTTTTTTCCAGAAAATAGTTAGTAGACCCGAAAATAATTTTCCACTTTCATCTAAAGGGAAAACATTACATGATTAATTCTAACTATACTAACATGCTTTGAGCTCTGGCATTATATCATGGTGAATGTTATCATCTGCATAATTATGGAGGTAAACGAGGATAAGAAGAACTATTTAATTATATTCATTCTTCTTCGTTTAATATGATTGAGCAGTGTTTTGGGGTCTGACATACACCAACAAAAACCACATAGCCACCCATCCACACACTTAGCCGGTTCGCCGCCACTACAACCCAAACTTCCTTGATACGAGAAGGCAACAGGATTATTACAGGTCGGGGAATGGGTACCAATTCACCAATCGGGGAAAAGAGGACTAAAAAAGGATAAGCCCACAGAGTGAGTACGGGTGGGTTACAGTATTCATTGATAACATAGGGAAGGAGGTAAAAGAAATGTTCCACGAGGCTGGGAAGGTGGAGGACGTGTTCATCAGCCGTAAGATTAGAAGAGCCTCAACCCTTCACTTCGGTTTCATTAGATACAAGGGCGAGAAGGAAGCACAGGAGGCAGTAAGGAGATTTGATCAGGTTTTTCTACATGGGATAAAATTGCACGTAAAAATGGCAAGGTTTGGGAGGAAAGTAGGAAGCACGCAGAACATGAAATACTAACGGGCTGGAGGGGAGAAGGCGACCAAATATGCAGGATACAAGGAAAGGAAAGCTGTGATGCGGGATGGGAGAACATACACAGAGGTTATAGGGGGAGAAGGATCGTCGAGACAAAATGGAAATGACAAGATGAGGAGTATCAAAGTCGCAGCGATGGTGAAGGAAATGGAATGGCTGAAGAGAAGCATCATTGTGGAATCCCTACAACCTTTGCTGTCGGAACTAGTCATTCAACGACTCATGAGCTCATGGAGCACAATCTGCAGAGTTAGAAGCCTTGGCAGGTATAAATTTCTTATCACTCTTGAACCTGTAGATGAAAAAACTAAAGCCTTGCAGGAGGATAGCATGCTTCGGGATACTTTCCCAATCGTTCGAAATTGGAAACCTGAGGATAATTGTGTCATAAGGAGGACATGGGTGGAGATAAGGGGAATCCCGGTGATGGCATGGAATTAGAAGGCTATTAAGGAAATGGTAAAACCATGGGGGAGATGGGTGTGCTGGGAAGAGCTTAAAGACTTTGGGGATTCGATGGAAGCTGCAAGGGTGTTGATAGACACAAACAACATGGAGGAGATTAGAGATAAGTTTCTGGTGTGTGTTGAAGGGAAAGAGGTGGTGGTGGTGGCATAGGAAAAAGGCCAACACTTCTTACCTTGGCAGCAGAACAAGCCGGAACAGCAGGAGATCCGGCCGGTTGGGTCGTCGTCCGGGGAGGTCGACAGACAGTGTGGTGGAAGTCTGATCGACGCAGGAGATGAAGTCCAACAGTCCATCAATCAAAGCGTGCAGGTGCTGTCTTCTAGGAGGGAAGGAAAGTCGGCAGGCGTGGAGATAGGTGCTGAGTACAGTGTTGAAAATAGGCGAAAGAAACATTCGGGGGAGGGAGAGTTATTCGAGGATATTTGTGGTAAGGAATGGGCAGGAGTCGAAGAGTCTAAGAGAGGTATATACTCCTGGGAAGTAGGGGCATTGTCTGGGGAAAAGATGGCTGTCGGTGAGGCTGCCGAGATGCAATTAATGGTAAGAAGCCGAGAGGTTGATAGGGGAGAGGTATCCACCAACATAGTCAGGACCAAAATAGTGTGTGTCGGGCAAGATTTGGAGGGAGAGATGCGGATTGTGGAGGATAGGAAATGGCAAAAGAAATTAAGAAAGAACCATAAGTCACTTCAGGAGAAGGAGAACTTGCAGCAAGAGGAAAATGGGGAAGAGGGATCCGTAAGTCCAAGTATAAATGCCCCACCGGGTTTTGAAGGGGACAATGGCATTTTATTAGGGGCTCATTTACTTGAAGGAGTGGATATGATGGGTAATGAGATTGTCGAACACAGGATAGAGGAGGAAGATAAGGAAGAAGCAAGAGCCACATGGAATCTAGGGGTGGAGATAGGACTCTCATCTAAAGAAGAAAATAAGTGCTTAGAAAAAATTGAAGGGTTGAGAAGAAGTCAGAGGAAAGGGAAGAAGAAGGTAAGGTAAAAGGAGTCGGGAAGACTTTGGGTGTAAAATTGTTGTGGTATCTATGATAATAATAAGCTGGAATGTAAGGGGAATTGGTGCCTTGGGCAAATTATCAAGTATTCAAGCAGTGATTTCAAAAGAGAGACCATGGATTTTTGGATTAGTAGAGACAAAACATCAAGTGGTTTCAGATAGTTGGAAGGAAAGAGTATGGAGCAATGGAGGGATCGAATGGAGTGACTCTCCAGCTCAAGGTAGGAGTGGGGGCTTAATATTAGGATGGGACTCATAGCGTTTTGGGGTGCAAAATATCAGGAGGGGTAATAGATGGATTCTTATAGAAGGAGATTTAGGTCCGGGTTCTTTTGAGTGTGCGGTTTTACTTGTGTATGGTTTCCCGGATACAAGAAATAATAAGGATTTATGGGAAGAGTTGGGGGACGTGGGACAACAATGTACTAGGCCACTTTTGGTGATGGGGGACTTTAATGAAGTACGTCACTAGAACGAGAGAAAAGGGGGTTGGGTGATGTGAATAGTGTCAGATTCTTTAATGACTGGATTGAAGGTATGGGGCTCTTGGATTTACCCCCCACCAATGTAAAGTTTACGTGGTTGAGGGCTGGCTCTGCCATCCTTTTAGACCATTTTCTGATTGACCGTTTTTTGGATTTGTGGAGTATGGCTTTAGATAGGTCTCTCTCGGACCATACTCCTATTCGCCTTTCTATCAGAAATGGGGTTGATGGACCGAAACCTTTCAGATCTTGGGATATGTGGTTCTCTCATCCAAAGTTCCAAAGATTTGTGGCTGATTGTTGGGCCAAGATGGAAGGGGAAACGTGTCAGGATAATCTGAGAAGGATGAAGAGTATGTTAAAAGATTGGAACAGAGATATTTTCGGGGATTTTGATATAAAAATTAGACTGTTGGATTCTAAATTGGTGAAGCTAGGAAACCCGGATGTAACCGCAAATGGAGATGAAGAGAAGATTGCTAGAAGAGCAGCTTTGGAAACCAACTCTGGAAATGACATAAGAGAAAGGAAGCGTACTGGATGCAGATTGCTAAGATTAAAGGATTCAAGGAACGGGATAGGAATACAAAGTACTTTCATGCAGTGGCTACTATCAGGAAAAAGAAGGCCAGGATAAGCAGAATAGTGGATAAGGGCGAAGTACCGATCATGAAAGAATTAAGAAGGTGATAGTGGATTACTTTGAAGGCCTATATAGTAGGGTGGATCTGCTAGACATTAGTATCTCGGAGGAGGGCTTCAACAAGTTATCTGAGGAGCAGAGTCGTGACTTGGAAAGCATGCCTGAAAGGGAGGAAGTTAAGAAGGCTGTGTGGGATTGTGCACCTCTTAAAGCTCCAGGGTATGACGGATATCACATGGGCTTCATCCAAAAAATGTGGGGGGTCATTGGGGAAAAATTCACTGATTCAGTTCTAGAGTTTTTTCAGTCGAGTAGAATGCCAAAAGGAGTAAATACCACTCTACTTACGTTGATCCCGAAAGTAGAAAAACTGGAGGAGCACTACCCCAAAAATCCGTTTTAATAACGGTTATTTTATAGTTTTAATAACGATTTTCAACCGTTATTAAAACGACCGTTATTAAATCTTTAATAACGGTTCATAACCGTTATCAAAAATATAAAAAAACCCGCCAATATGAGCATAAAATACATGTTTAATAATGATTTTCAAGAAAAACCGTTATTAAAAAATAGAGTTTTAATAACGCATCTGATGAAAACCGTTATTAAAACCTAGGTTTTAATAACGGTTCTTATGAAAACTGTTTTTAAAAGCTGGAGTTTTAATAACGGTTTTTCTTGAACCGTTATTAAAATAATGTTTTAATAATGGTTTTCATAAGAACCGTTATTAAAACTCCATTTTTTTTCAGTTTTTGCAGTTTTGTTCCTACCCAGTTTTTTCAGTTTTTACAGTTTCATAATTACCAAATCTGCATTGTAAAACAACATCAATTGATAACTAATCTGTAATCACACCATAATTTCAATCAATCCCTTGTTAATATGCATGTCTTAATACACCGGACATATATACTCAAGAATCAAAATTAGTAGGCATACCACAACTTGGTAGCTCTATACCCCAAAGTAAAATGTTCATAAATCTAGCTTAGAAGACTTAAAGACATAGATAAAATACAAACCTGAACATGCATGTAGAATATATAGATCTCTACCTAATACCGAATGAATGAGTGCACATGCTTGGCCCATTGCTCTCTCACTTCATCAATTTCTTCAACATTATATTGCTGGCCTTGTGCATAATCATCGGTGAAAAACTACAAATCCCAAGTTTTGATTAATATACAGTTAGCACTTACGTTAAGTACCAAACATATATGTCATGATTCATTAATAGAAAAATATCGAAAAGAAAACATACATGGCTTGGATCTATGTTGACCGATCTATTTTGGACTATCAGATCCATTGCTCTACATACATAGTATCCACAATCTTTGTCGTTTTGCTGTTGTGGACACTGTCAAATGAATTCACTTAGCTCTCTAACTATTAGAGATTAATTTTAATTAAAATAAAATACGAAATAGTTGCCTTCCTACTTACTATGACAGGCTCTTATTGAACATTCTTTGGGTCTGGGACACCATTCCCACCTCTCCTTTGATACGCTGTCCGTAGTGCCCTAATAAATATAGTTGGATACACAATATTGTAAGTACGCATATATACCTCAAATAATAAAAGCTAGGCGAATATATGTATAAATAAGCTAATGAAGTAAGAAGTGAAAAGTATACTAACATGTCGATAAATTCCTTCCCACCACGATGAGCGACTTCAAAAGGCACGTCATAGGTTCGAAGGGAAGCAAACACATAGACTTTATTAAGATTAGGTTGGACGGCGTACAAAACCTAATGTTCAGTTGCGAGGTGAGGAATGAGATAGAGCTTGTTGTGTCCCTCAATCAAAATGCGATCCGCTAAATAGTTTATGTTCCTACCCTCTCTTATTGTACTAACGTCAGCTATGTAGTATGGGCAACAAACACAATAGAGGACAACATTCCCTCCATCGCAGCTCAAGTAGCTACCAACCTATGGACGAAAAAAATAATGCATATTTGTTAATAACTATTAATTCAATTGTATAAGAGGTCATAAGAGTACTAAAATCTCAAAATGAAATAATACTTACGTGACATAGACGGCGACACTTATGGTTGACATCCATTCTTGATTATAAATGTCGCTTATGTCAGCCGTCGATACCATGTAAGTAGCATCGTCCCTCCCAACATACTCAGGACGCCAATCAATGAAAATATAATTGTCCCTAAGGTAGTTTTGGGCATAAAAATATAATAAAGCTAATGCTGGTGGAGGTTGGCTTTGCTGATCTGAAGAAGGAATCTTTTGTGGGGCAACTGATTTTTCAGATTTAGCTCTCTTTCCTTTAGCAGCGCCATGTTTTGTGTTGCTCGTTCTGCTAGTAACTCTCTTGGTTTTACTAGTAGAAGCAGTCTTCTTTTTTGATTCCTTAATTGATAATATTAAACAAAATATATATTGAGCATATAAATATATATATGAAAAATCTATGAATAGTATAACTACTAAACAAGGTCTAATAAAGATGTCAAATGTCAATACCTCTTCAGTAGTGAGACGTATTTGATCCGCAGGCCAAGCTACGAAGCTTCCATGAGCTTCTAGTACTGTGGTTGCCTCATCACCCTCTTTATAACAAGGCAAGTGTGCATTGACAATGATTGGAGTGTCAATACTCATCGGCCTTGTATTTAGGGCTAAATTGTACCCGTGGATTGTCTGCGTTTCGGTACTGTGACTGATGCGGACCCTTCCTTTTGCCAAAATTGTTAAAAGGTCATTCGCTAATAAGTCACATTTATGCAAACCCTAAACAAAAATATTACACATTATTAATAATTTATTACACCGAATACATTTAATAACAATTCATAGTTTGTAATGCTTACCTCGGGAAGAGTAGAAAGAAATGCATCAGCTTCACAACTATCTCTGACGCTATTTACATTAGGTATGTGAAGCTGATCATGGTCTACTGAATCGGATGACTTATACCCTTGAGATTTAATAAATGACAACTCTTGCTCCATTTTTGCCATCCGTTCAAATGCCACGTTCAATTTTTGGGTGAGGATAGCGACTTGCTCATCAGTGCTACGAGAACCACGAGATCGACCACATATGCTCATTCTCGTAACACTCAATCCAAGGCCCCTGTATCTTCCAGGGTATTCTACAATTCCTGTAGCCTGGGACACAATGCTATATTGGTCCACCTCCTCACCTTCTGACGTTTCAAGTTCATCCTGTAAATTTAACTTATAGGAATAAGCATAATATAATAGTTTTCTAAAAGAAAACTAAGTAGGGTTCTAGATATCTACGAACTTACAACTTTTTTGGCTGCAACATCAACATATTCATTAACATATCCATCTCTTGTTGCTCTAGCCTTCTTCCATAATGTACTAATATTGATGGACGAGGTACATGGGTCCAAGTCTTGGGCTAGGAGCTACAAATCAAAAAATATTCTTAATTAAGAATATTATTATAAAATTCGACATTTACATGTAAATAGATAATCACAAAATGCATACCAACTCCTCTTCAAGGCCCGCATAGCCTTTGCGAGCCATATTATGCTGGTATTTATTTTGCTTGACAATCTCTTTATTTTGGGTACTTTTTTGCTATGTGACAAGCCAAAACATAATGACATGGTTATTTCAATATTAAGCATAATACTGGGATTGGTACAAAAAGTTTAATTGTTATCTAAAAAGTATCTTAAAATTCCCCGTAAGACGATAAGCAATGAATTGGTTCCAACTTTCTTGATCGATGAAACTATATCGTTTGGGTGGGTTCTATTGTAGAGAACCATCCTTCTTTCTATACATTTTTATACTAGCTAAATATGACCTAAAGGTTCTTAGATGCTCCCCACAATGTCTAAGAAGCCATTTCTTCCTACTCTCTAGGACATTGAACACTCTCTGCAAAATAAGACATGTAGATGTATACCGATGTTAATGTAATAAAATTAATAACATTTGACATACAAAAATGATTACATAAAATAGCATATTTACCGTAATTTCCTGCCAAATATGCTCCTTATGACCCTGTGGAACCTGCTTCCAATTATTATAGGAGATAGGAACACGGTTACGGGTCACAAGTGAAATGTAGGTCAAGAACATATCTGCGTAAGGGCCGATGGGAAGATTGTAAGTATACCATCCCAACTCGACTACTTCTCCTCTATTCCTTATGTTTATGATAATTCTTATAATCGTAGGTCCTCTCTTCCCTTCTTCATCACTGCTATCCCTATCAACGTTTTTGTTGACCATATCTCTACAAAAAATAAATAAATAAATTATGTTAGAATGTTATGTATTGAGCATAATAATGTACCATTATATTATTGATACGAATCATGCTTAGAAAGAATTAATCTCAAATGTATCATGCTATTATATATATATATATATATATATATATATATATATATATACGAATCATGCTAACACGTTTCCAAAAAGATATTAATACTAACCCTAACCCTAATTAACCATAATAAACGATAAACTCTAACCTTAGCCCTAGCTAATTAACCATAATTTATTATAATAAAACCTAACCCTAAACCATAAAAAAAACCCTAATCCCTAAACCTAGCTAAATGTAATTAAAGCATAATATATAAATCATATTAATTATTATTATTATTATTATCATTATCATACACAATTATTTCTCTCTATTTAATTATTCACTTTTATATATTCCTTATTCTCTATATGTATTTAATCCTCATCAAATAGCAATCATTAACATATGCATATGTAAAATATATTTGCATTTCATTATATGACATTTCCTATATCTTATTGCTAGTCTCCTATACTTATTAATGAAAATGTGTGTGTGTCTATATATATAGTTTTTATGAGTGAAAATGTATATAATTCTACACTCACATTCATATTATATATATATGTAAAGGTCTCGGCCAACACATGTATTTGTTAATATATAACAATAACGCAACAAATTCAACAACAAACAACAAAAATTTCAGCCAACACATTCAACAATACATTTTCGAACGACAAACCACAATCTTTCAATAACAAACAAATGAAACCCTATAGCAACATGCATGCATTTATATATATATATATACATATATAAGTAGATAAAAAGTTACGAGAGGAAGAACAAACACATACATAAAGTGAGATAGCTACAAACACGATGGTGAGAATGTTGAGAGAGGCAAGGCTTCAAACACGACAGAGGATGAAGGTGCAAGTGCTAGCTAGCTAGCTTCGGAACAATGACAACACACACATGCAGAGCCGACAATGGCAGAGGCGTGGTGGAGAGTTGGCGGTGTGAGGGTTTCCTTTACTTGAGAGGAGACGGAGTGGTGATGCACGGTGTGGTGGTGTGAGGGTTTGCAAGGAGAAGGAGAGTAAGAGAATGAAGGTGCAGAGAGTCTGAAAAATTTGGCACGAAACAGAACTGAACGAAATCAAAGTTTGATTTTGGAGTTTTAATAACAGTTCCTGAGAGAACCGTTATTAAAACCTTTGGACTTTTGACAACGGTTCTAATATGAACCGTTATTAAATCCTCTTTTAATAATGGTTTAAATAAAACCGTTATTAAAACATCCGTGAAAATTTTAACGTTGCCCTTTTAATAATGATTTTTAACTAGAACCGTTATTAAAACTCTCCCGCCCATTAATTTTCACACATTTGACAATGGTTTTTGAACCACCATTATTATTGTCCCGTTATTATTGTCCGTTTTCGTAGTAGTGGAGACCAATCAATTCAGGCCCATCAGCTTAGTAGGTTGTATTTATAAGGTCATAGCAAAGATTTTAACACACAAATTGAAACGTGTTGTGGGCAGTTTGGTAGGTGATTCTCAGTCAGCATTCATAGAAGGAAGAAGCATTATGGATGGGGTTTTGGTAGCAAATGAGATAGTTCAATGGGTCGAGAAGAAAAGAGGAGTAAGAGGGGTAATGATAAAGTTGGATTTGCAAAAAGCGTACGACAGTATAAGATGGGACTTCGTGGATAAAATTATGAGCATCATGGGTTTCGGGAGTATTTGGAGAGGGTGGATAAAGGAATGTATTTCAACGGATAGTATTTCAGTTCTTATTAATGGTTCCCCGGCTATGCCTTTCAAGATGAGGAGGGGTCTCAGACAGGGGGATCCCATATCCCCGTTCTTGTTTGTCTTGGCAATGGAAGCGTTCAATCAACTTATTAGAAGAGGTATGAATAAAGGGTTGATTCGTGGATTGGAAGTGGGGAAAGATAATTGTGAGGTCACTCATCTCCAGTTTGCAGATGATACTATAATTTTTTGTGTGGCGTCGTATGAGAACATCATAAATTGGAGGAGGTTGCTTGATTGTTTCCATTTAGTGTCTGGATTGAGTGTAAACTACAAAAAGTCAAAAATGATAGGGATGGGGGTGGAATCTCATTTTCAAAAGGAAGCAGCAGAGATTATGAACTGCAGAACTAGTACCTTACCAATTTCTTATCTTGGATTACCCTTAGGAGCAAATGTCAACAGCAGTCAGGTGTGGAAACCAGTGGTGGAAAAGATTAGACAAAGGTTGGCAGGATGGAAATCAAAACTTCTTTCAAGAGCAGGGAGACTAGTGTTAATAAAGAGTGTTTTGAACAATTTACCTGTGTATTATATGAGCCTGTTCAGGATCCCGAAAGGAGTAGTTAAGGAGATTATTAGCATTCAAAAGAAGTTCTTCTGGAGTAGTAAGCTTCCGTTGATTAGCTGGAAGGTGTTACAGATACCGAAGAGTCTAGGGGGTTTGGGCATTGGAGATTTAACTATGAGAAATAATTCCCTTTTATTTAAATGGTGGTGGAGGTTCTTTACAACGGAGGGAGCATCATGGAAGAAGGTTATCCAGACTATTTATTCGGAGGATCGTTTTGGTACCCTACAAACTCCGGATAAGAAGAAAGGATGGACACCGTGGGCGGACATAGTGAACGCAGGCATGACTAATCCTATTCTTAGCTCTGGTTTGAAGATCATCATTGGAGAGGGTGGTAGAGTTGGTTTTTGGAAGGATAAATGGATGGAGAATGGTCCACTAAAGACAATGTTCCCAAGACTTTTTATGATATCTGACCAGAAGGAAAACAGTATAGCGGATATGGGCTTCTGGGATGGGGATCAATGGCATTGGCAATGCTTGTGGAGGAGGCGTTTGTTTGACTGGGAGGAAAGACAAAGGAAGAAAATGGAGAATATGGTCTCTCAGTTTGATCTTCGTAGGGGAAGACAGGATGGGATTAGTTGGGAGTATGATCAGAGAAGTATGTTTTCAGTCAAATCCTATTGTGAAGCTTCATATCAGAATGTGCCCGGGGGGAATCTGAACAACAATATATGTAGTCGGGTGTGGTGTGGATTGGTACCACCGAGAGTCGAGCTGATCACATGGTTTGCGATACAACAAAGACTTAATACGAGAGATAGATTGATCCGACTTAGGGTTGGAAACGTCAGTGATGCAGGATGCCCTTTTTGCAAAGATACTCAAGAATCGATTAACCATGTTTTTCTTCATTGTAACAGGAAAGTTATGGTACGAGATTTGCGATTGGCTTGGAAGGTCTTGGGTGATGCCGAGATCTACTAAAGAAACCACTGCTATTTGGCTAGGAGATAAAGATAAAGGTCTACAGAGCGAAATTTGGTCAACATCCTTCTTTGCCATAATAGGGACTATTTGTGAATTCAGAAATAAGGCTATATTTGATAATATTCAGATCTGCAGAAGTTGGATGGCGATACTTATAAAACAAAGAATTGGCTTTTGGATCAAGAATAGAAGAGACAATTTTTCTTATAGAATTGATGAGATTGTCCATAACGTACAAGCTTTTCTGTGAGGTGTTCATGCTTTAGGGAGTTTTGCTACTGCTCATTTTTATTTAGTTTTAACTGGCTGTAATCGTTCGCTACTGCTCGTTTTTAATTTAGTTTTACTGTCTGTAATCCTCAAATTATCAAAAAAAAAAGTTAGTGGAGGTGAATTTGCATACTTTGCGACGCTTGAATATTCTATTTGTAAATGTTGGAATTTATATAGAATTACTACGAATTTATATAGAATTACTACTATATATATATATATATATATATTTTTTTTTTTTTTTCAATCTTTATCTTAGTAAATTTTCTGAGCTATAGGCCAATCTATGTGTTAATTTAATTCGAGGAGTATGGTTAATAATTAAGATCAATATATGCTTAGGAATACACCATAATTTTTCTTTTCTGATGGAAGGGATATGCCATATATATGACAAGTTTGTGACAAAATTATGTATCCATCGTATTATTTCATATATGCTTACCCAAGTCCACGAGGATCGATCGTAGCTATGACACCACTATAACCTTTTCATTTATTACAATCCATATTATGACGGGCTACAACTGGATACAAAACAAAATGGAATATGCAACATCATTTCGTTTCTTTTTAGGCCATAATTAACCACAGTTCTAAGGGACATGGTTAAATGAATAATAACATACTACTATACATGTAATTAATCTAGAACATTATAGGCCAGCAGAACCGATCTTTTTATCTCCAACTTCTGTTTTATCCCCTTGGCAATAGTATAATTCTACATCTACTGCCATTGATTGATACCCAAATGCTGGTGTAATTACTATTGAAAATCTAGAATAATAAATCCATGATTCCAAATTCCAAATTCCAAATGGATGAGAGAAAATTGGGTGCAAGAATTGTCGAGTCACAGTATTAACTAATGTAAGATTATCCCGCGCCTGTAAACGCTACTACGTGCACGTACTCTGTACTCATACTGCGTCATTGGCTTAATCTGGTCTGTGGAATAGGCTTCGGTGACCAAATATAATAATACAGTACAAGTACTTCAAAATGATCGCATCAACATCTTTTCTTCTTGTGGCATTCGTGTTTCACCTCATCTACGGTAGTATCACTCCAAAAATGTACCACTTCAAAATGACAACATCAACATGTTTTCTTCTTTCGACACTCATGTTTCACTTCATCTATGGCAAGTGTTACTCAAAAACATGTACTATTTTCTTTGTTCACGTATTTATTATTCCTATGCTGCTGCTTTTTTCTGGGAAAAATAAATGTATTGAAATTGGATAGGTGGAGCGGCAGCCAGCAGGTGCTGCACTACCTGCTGAGATGGTACCATCGCATGCAACCAAAACGCCTACACCAACCATCCGTTTTGCGACTAAGGAATGTTGTTAGCATGACTGCGATGGGGAATATCATAGTAAAAGGCTAGCAAGAAGCTACTACCATGATATTATTATTTGTTGCTGCCTGAAGAAATAAATTGATTATACTAATATTCAGACAAATCGATCAATACATGCAATCCTTCTAATGTATCTAGATGATATTTAATAAAATTATTTAATACATGATTATTAATATGTTCTCCCCCCCCCAATATATTTTTATCACCGATAAACACACATTTTTATATATTTTATATCCTTTTATTCTAAGCTTTTCATCATTTATTAGAATAATATGTGATGTTATCTATATCATTTATAATTATGTGCTTAATTTCAAATAATCTTAAATATAATATTTATTTTGCCTTCAATATTAAAAGCCATATGAAATTGACAATCTTTCATATTTTGGTCATAATTTTCACATAAAAACTCAGATTTAGGATATTAAAATTGTTATGTAAAGATAAAATCGAAATCTACAACTCTTATTTCAAACATTTTCCTCCTAAATTATTATTTGCGTCATTGTGTCAATGATTAACTACTTTTAGCCATTTCTTATTGCATTAATTGATCAACTGATTGAAATGATTATCCAAACTATTGAGACAATTGGTTCACCGACTCGCTGGTTGGATTTCCCAGTTTGGTCAAGTTTTTAATACTAAGAGACACACAGAAAGGAAAGGAATGTAGCATAAGAGAGAGCGATGAAAGCTGAACCAGATTGGTAAAAGCTTGGTTCAACTCGTTTATTTAGTTAATTGAGTCAAGTTTAAGCCTTAATTTTAGACTAATTTCTTAAATGAGCCAAATCCGAGCCCAAAAATTTTGAATTAGCTCATTTATAGCTTTCACTCATAAGCTCGATTCAGCTTGATTGTTTAGTTAAACGAGTCAAGCATGGGTTTTATTTTAGGTCCGTTTATTAAATGAGTCAAGTTTGAGGGTGTTTAATTTATATTTTAGGTTCGTTTATTAAATGAGCCTGGTCATTTAGTTAAACGAGTCAAGCATAGGTTTTATTTTAGGTTCGTTTATCAAATAAGCTAAGTTTGGGGGTGCTTAATTTATATTTTAGGTTCGTTTATTAAATGAGCTTCGTCATTTAGTTAAATAAGTCACGCATGAGCTTTATTTTAGGTCCGTTTATCAAATAAGCTAAGTTTGGGGGTGTTTAATTTATATTTTAGGTTCATTTATTAAATGAGCTTGGTTATTTAGTTAAATAAGTCAAGCATGAGCTTTATTTTAGGTCCGTTTATCAAATAAGCTAAGTTTGGGGGTGTTTAATTTAACACAAGTTCTCATTGTATTCTGCTTTATAAGATACTTTTAAATATTATTTTGTTTCTTCTAATTTATTTCATTTAATCCTTTAATTATTAATTTAATGCAATTTTCTATCTTTTGATATTTAATTACAGTTTTATGCTTTAGGGTAACTTAATTCAAGTTTTATTTTCTAATTCATTTAGTTTATAAAAGTTATAAATTTTATTTATTATTTAATTAAGTGTTATTCTTTTATTAATAGGATATGCCAAATTAGTATAGGGTAGATAAATAATTGAACCTTGGGATCATTAATCGTTTGATGTGATTTGGATTTAATTATTATGTATTTTTAAGTGATTAGATAAATAAATCAATTTTAATTATTATTGATCCAAGATTAAGAATTTTTTATATAGCTTGATCACTATAGAACTTGGGCGCTAATTGGATGACATTATAGTAAAGTTAATGTTAATTAATATCTAAAATAATTCTGGTTAATAGCTTCCTAGTCATTAATTTTGCCATCCTAGGTTATTAATCGGTTTGACAATATGTTATGAGCTTGTTTGGTCTATTTCTATATGGGGATGCTAGGAAGCAAGTGTGTGTGAGCTCTTATAGGTTAAGATCATAAATATTACATAACTATCTTATTTAATTATCGATTGATATCCCTATGCTAAATATGTCTTCCGATCTCTTTCTATCTTATCATTATTATTTGGTTAAGTCAATCAATTATTAATTATTATATTTTGATAGTTAGAAATAAGCTTTTAAATAATATTTTAATAAGGGAAATTATTTAAATTATGATTTCTATTATCATTTTATTTAATTTTTTCATCTAATCTTGCACCAATTTTCTCTTACTATTTATGTTGGATAGGAATTCACAATTGAGAACATTCATCTAATGATACAACCTATGGATCCAACTTCGACATATCTTATAGCTAGTAGAACTCAGTTGGAATACATTTACACCATTCCTTTTCCTATGAGTGAGAGCTCTTCATCTTTTGGAGAGGAAATTGAAGAACATTTGGACAACATCTTTGAAGAAACAATGGTGAATCAAACCTTGAAGAAGCTTGTAGCTTCTATTTTTAATTTGCTTTGCATCAATTATCTTAATGATTAGAATGAGTGTGAAATTAAACCAAGAGTAATATATGTGCTTCCTATTTTTACATGTTTTTAGGATACTAGCTCTTCTAGATCAAGCATCATTATTGATCCTAACAAGTTTATCAAGAAGTTTCATATAGCATGTTCTAGTATAAAGTGACTAGGGGTAAGTGTATATTAATTAAAATTGAAAGCTTTTTCTTTTGCTTGAGCTAATGTTGCTAAAGAATGGATATATGAATTACTTGTAGAATCTATTAATTCTCGGGATGACATGTAAAAGGTATTTTTAGAAATGTATTTTCTTTCATCTAGGGCCACTATGTAATACACCAAATTAAGCTAAGTATTATAATAATTGATCTGGTTATTTATATTAATATGGTATACTATCTTTTTGGTGATTCCGTCATAAGAACTCCACAATTAAGCGTGTTCACTATAGAGCAATTTTAGGATGGGCAACCCTCCTGAGAATTTTAGGAAAATTTTTAAAAATGTCTCAGGAAGTGTGTGAGTGATGACAAAGCATGTTGAAAGGACTCATGTTGATCTATAGGGCCAGCTAATCAATCCGAAAGTACACTAAGATAATCCCCGCGTGGTCATATCAACTTAGAGTATTACACACTAACACCAAAAAGGATATTTGTAGTATTAGGTAAGATGGTAGGTGCATCTTTATAAGAGTATTAGGAGAGAGTTAAGTAACTATGTAGTAATTGTCCTAATCACCAAGTTAGTGAATAATTATTAATACAACATTCTTGTGACAGAATAATGCCCATGGATTGTATCATGATAGATGTTGTTGGTGGAGGTGCCTTAGTTGATAAAACCCCAATTGGCTTCTAACTCCCAATATTATGGTACTAGAAATGCTTCACCTTCATCTCACCATAGAAATGAAACAATTATAGTGGATATTAAATAATATATATAGGTAACTTGACTTCCTATTTAAAAAGGAGAGTGTTAGCTTAGGTATGTGGAATTTGTACATATATGGGTTATTGTAACAATCCTATTTTTACTACTAAAAATTTTCATTTTGCAGAAGCGTTAATTACAAAATTAATTTGTGTTACCGCCACACTTAGTATAAGTCTAGCATCTGTTACCATTCTTATACTAAGAGCTAAGGATAAAACACTACTTTACTTGAATAATATAATGGCAAAAATCAGAATACAGAGAATAATAGATAAATACGGTACTAGTTAAAAGCAACATTAGTAGTCAACCAAAACTCAAGAGAGAAATTATAGGAGGACATGAAAGTTCAAATACCATTGGATATTAGATAAAAAAAGAGACACCGGATATTTCTACGCTCTCAAAACTGACCGACAAATTTCAATTGGACTCGAAAACTGACATGTAAAGTCCACTACCCATGAATAGGCAGGGGCCCACGAAAATGAATCCTTTAGTACTACGGTATTGAGCAACCCTTTATACCAAACTAATATGATAAAATAGCATAGTATACATGCAAGGCATACAATTAACATTGTATAAAACATATACATACACATACGAGGATTGAGATACAATAGTCTTTTATATAATCAAATTCCATATAGGTCACAGACTACTCATATTCATTCATCTAAAACAACATAACTTACCAGACGAATAACCCAGAGTTACTATATGAAGTATGATTAGAAGAAAACCCTAACACAATAAACATAAGGCATCATGACAATACATGGTATAAACATTAAGATATATATGAGATGATCCAACATAATAATCATAATAGGTAAGCAATAGTCACTAAACTACATACTATTCATGCGTACTCATTTAGAGTATAATAACACTTATCAACTAAGCATCCCTAGATGCTGTCTAAGATGATAGTTAAAACTCACTCTACACCAAGATTATAACCTTTACAGCATAATTCATGTCCTAGTATTAACCCCAACTAATTGCATAACATCACAGGTACAATATACTCATATTCCTAACATTACAGGTATACTTATAGCTACAGTGTAATAAAATACATAACGTCATAGATATACTTATAGGTACAGTATAATGACCAATTACAGAACGTCATAGGTATACTTATAGGTATAATAAAATAAAATCTATAACGTCATAGGTATACTTATAAGTACAATAAAATAAAATCCATAACCTCAAAGGTATACTTACAGGTACAATATAACAACATACATAACGCCGCAGGTATACTTACAGGTACAATATGATAAAATCTACAACATCAAATGTAAATTTATAGGTATAGTATGATAAAATCCATAACATCATAGGTATACTTACAGTTACAGTACAATACGATACATAACACCATAGGTATGCTCACAGACATAATATCAATGCAGGTAGGCACAAAGGCTACTATAGAAAACTACAGGTAGGTACAACAATTGCTACCAAAAATCCTAGGTAGGCATAATAGCTATTACCAAACCAATCCAATATCCAATAATAATAATTTCAATCAAATTATATCATTTTCATTTTTATTTACTCTAGGGGGATACAATAATAACCCAAAGGTATAACAATACACTAGTCATACAAGCACACAAGGCATCACGGTGCCCTCCAACCATCCAACCTAGAGTTATAACAGTACTCTGGTTATACTGAAGCACAAGGCACACAGTACCCTCTTTACTTGGGATACCTAATCATTAAGTATTGATACCCCCTATAGGGACAGTATGTCACCTATAGAATATACTAGGGCATTATTGGGGCATAACCAGCACACCAGAAAACCAAACAAATCGAGGACTCCTACCTTGTCTCTAGGGTAGCTACCGCTAGAGAGAAACCATTCCCAAACTCAAGGTCTTTCACTTTACGTATTAATCTTTTTATAAGGCGATCACAGATAATACGCATTACACAATTATTCTCATTTCAATACTTATTTATTTTTCTTTTATTTTTAATTATCCAAGTCACCTCTAAGGTTAACAGTCCAAAACAAGGTCAAAGTCAATATTAAGGTCAACTTACTAAAAGCCTAAGGCCATCCTATATCCAATTATTCACATTTAGGCGCATTAGGCCAAAAATGACCAAGATGCCCTTGAGGCCAATAATTATTAGATTATCTTTCATTTAAATACTAAATCTATTTTATTAATTAATTTTTCATAAAATGATAAAATAAAATAATCTAATTATTTATTATACAATTTAAATTATCAGTTATGTCAAAAGATCATTTTGCCCTTACATAAGTTTCTGCATACAAAACCCTATCATATACTTTTGAAATGTACAAAACACATAATCGCATAATTAACAATAGATAATATATATTAGACATGATTTCTAGAATAAATATGATAATACACAAAAATGATTAAATTGCCTATAGGGCACATATCCATAATAATTATTCTACAATTATATCATAGCATGATTCACTAATAATTTTATACATAATTATCATACAAAATATTTTTTCGTCATTAGAATCATTTTTAAATCATACATTCGTACCCGAAATATTTTACAGATAACATGCTTCTTTTATTCGTTTTCACAATAATAATAATTAACACATAATTATATCGAAATAAATCATGCTTTATATATTTCATACACCAAAAATCCTAATGTGCTATCATGCAATATTTATCATTTTAGTAGGGTATAATGGTTACCTGAATTTCAGCAAAAATATAAAATTAGCGGTATCCACTAAAAATTATTAGGTTCTGCTAATCAACTTACGTTCCTAAAAATAATACCACAAATACCAAATTAATATCTATAAGATAAAATAATAATTATAATATAAAAATATTTATTTTTTTATAATTAATTACATTTAAAATGGATACCAAAAATTACTAACATAACATACACAACTCACGCTGCATAACAGCTTGAACCATGCATACACAGGAGGCTTGGCTGTAGGGCGAGAGGGTTGGCCGAGCAAGGCAAGGGGAAGGAGAGGGTGATAGTAGGTGGTGGAGACTGGTGGCTGGCTAGCAGTGGAGGGCGGTTGGTTGTGCTTGCAGGAAGGCAGGGGTGCGACGGGGGAAATGATGTAGGGTTGGTTAGTGGTGACGGGGTGGGCTACACTGGATGGCTCGGTGGAATAGTGGGATGGTTGGCTGCTTGATGGTGGTGGTTTGAATGGCAGAGGGTGGAGGCTACTAGAGGTGTAGAGAAAGGTGGGGAAAGAGATGGGGCTATGGTCAGTTGGTTTGGTTGCTTCTCGACGAGGATGAGGTTGCACGAAAAGGAGAAAGAAGAGGAGGGAGGGTTGTAGTGGTGTGGGCTGGCTGCGTTGGATGAAAGGGAGATGCAAAGGGATAAGGGAAGGGCTGGGTGCTGCGGGGTGGCTGAGAAGTGCAAGGGAATGGTGGTGGAGTTGGTGCATGGGGCGATGGTTAGTGGTGAGGTATTGCTGGGGGTTTAACAGAAAGGAATAGGGGGTTGTTGGGTTTCGAAAGGAAAGTCGGATAAGATGGAGGAAAGAAGAATGGGAGGTGGAGGGATGTATGCGTGTGTATGTATAGCATACAGGAGGGCCTTGTTTGGTTGGGGGCTCGGGGAAGGGTGCACCAAAGCCAATAGGGGGCAGTTTGGGTGGAGTGTGTGTGAGTATGTATGTAGTGTATGTGTGTATAAATGTAGAGGGTGGAGTAAAGTAAGGAAATGATGGAGATAGAGAGAGTGTTTAGGGGGAAGGGACTATAAATAGCAGAGAGAAAGAGAGAAAGAGGGAGTATATATATATATATATTAAATTTAGTTCAGGTAAATTAGGGTATCGGGTAAAATTATAATTTGGGAAAAAATAATTCGTTTTAAGATAGGTTTAAATAAAATGGAAAAGATAAAATAATAGGGACTAAATTTTAGGAATTTATTGTGGATTACGGGTCGTGGTTATTAATAAAATAATTAGGATAATATTTACGGGTATAAACTAGGGTTAAAATAAATAGTCAATTTCTATCAATTTTTTAACCTGATTATTTTTATATCTAAATCATCATAATAATACGAATAATAATAACACTTTTAATATTAAACCTTATAAAATAATAATTATAACTAATTATACGATTATTGATTTATAATTAATGTTTCTAAAAATGGGGTATTATAGTTATACTACCGATGCATGCCCTACTTTATGGGAAGTGCAACAAGTTAATGCCATTGGAGGACTCTAAGAACAAGTAAAACATTATCCATATGCCCTGACTTACAACATAGGCTATAGAGATCATCCTAACCTAAGGAATAAGAATAACCAATGGGAAACCAATCCAAACTTTATACCACTAATGTACCAAAATTAACAGGATTCTAACCTTTCCCTATATTCTATCTTATTCCTCAAAATTAATTAAGATCACCACTTCCATAACCTATAAAGTCATAAGTTCCAAAACAACATAGAAGTATTTCATTAGAGGATTTAGTTAAAACTTTATCCACTAATACTTTTTAATTTCAACAAGAAGCAAGACACGGACTTAGGAATTTAGAGTCATGTAAGTGAGTTAGTAGATTTTGTAGATATACTTCAAGAATAAAGTTCCTCAAAGATTCACTTCAAAACATAAATAAATCCTAAGGAAATGATATTGCTATTAGAATAAGGAGTGTGAAATAAGTGGATGGTCTAAAGCAAACGAATGAAAACTAAGGGACAAAACAATAAGAGAAGAACTAATAAATATAGAAGAAGAGAATAAGGACAAACCTCCTAAGATAAAAAAAAATTATCCTAATCCACATAATTAGATTGCTCCTTTTTACTAGAAGGTGACTAAGAGAAAGAGAAAAGATCATAAAAAAGAGATATTGGAGATCTTTAGAAGAGTGGAAGTAAACATCCTTTTGATTAATGCTATTAAGCAAGTACTAAGGCTTTATATACTAGCAAGAGAAAATTAATAAGGGATGAAAAAGTTAGTATGGGGGAAAATATTTTTTTTTCTATGAAGAAACTCCTACATAAATGTAAGGACCCTAGAATTTTTATAATTTCTTATAAAATGGGAAACACAAGGTATGACAAATGCATGCTAGACTTATGAGCTTCTATAAATGTCATGCCTTTATCAATCTTCAATACTCTAAGTTTAAGACCCTTAAAAGAGACTTGTGTTATCAATTAATTAGCTAATAGGTCTAACATATATCTAGTAGGGGAAATTAGGGATGTACTAGTACAAGTAAAGGAACTTGTTTTCCTTACTAAATTTATGTGTCAGATATGTAAGATGATGGATACTCCAACCGTCTATTTTTTTTAGTAAGTCCATTATGAGAACCTCTCTAATAAAAATTAGTGTGCATTATGGGGTATTAACTATGCAATTTGATGGTGAAACAATTCAATTTAGTATTCATGATTCCATTAGGTATCCTGCCGATTGTGAATATATTTCTATAGTTAATATAATTGATAGTTGTTTTTTGCAAATTTATGAACTAACATATGATGATCCCTTAGAAGTTGTTCTTATAAAACCAATAAAAAATAGAGTTTATGGGGAATAAATGGAGAAAATTTTGTTAAATAATGAAACACAGGCGTGTCCTTTTACTTTAGGAGTTTCTCTCATTAACATAGGGATACATATTAACTTATCAACTGTTATAGAGAAACCCCTACCCTTTATAGATAAAGCTACATAAGTAGATTTGAAACCCTTATCATGTCATCTCAACTATGCTTTTTATTTATTAGAGAATTATATTTTTATTTTCATCATTGTTAGTGACCTTATGTCATTATAGAAGGAGAACCTTATTAAAATTATGAAAGAGTATAAAATTTTGTTACACCATTGCACCATTATCTCAAAAGTAATAAGACATGTTAACACATGGAAATTCAATGGGCATTGACTCAAACCATTTTATGAAGGAAATCGAGTGGATGATAATAACTCCAATATATGGAGAATGAGTGCAGAAGACAACCCAAGGATGACTATTTTTGCTTTCTTAAACTCTATCTCATTCAATCATTTATTTAATTATTTATTTTTGTTATCTAATTGATTTTAGTTGTCCTTTTCTAGTAGGAAATATGTGCTATTAATATGGTTGAGGATAATGTATTTAAGCATAGGGGGGACATATTATTTTCATATTAGTGTTTCTTCATATATATATATATTTTTATTTTCACTGTGATTTTTTCATTAATTGATAAAAATATGTATGTTAGATGATAGACATGCCTGATAGGTTTCTATAGGCTCTTTATCATCAAAATTATGGAGCCACATTTTCATTTTTTTTTCATATCATAATATTTCATTTTTATTCATTTGTTTAGTTTACCTTTAAAAAAGATTAAAAAAATTGAAATAAAAAAGGAGGTATAAGGACAAAATGCTAAAAACTCAAAATATAGAATGTATGTTTTGCATGATTTAGATGATGTATAACTACTTTTTTAATTTGCATTGTTTTGATAAAATGTGACCACTAATTGAAACTCCATTTGGACAAATTTCATACCAAATTTATACTATTTTCTTGCTTAGTGAGTTATAATTTATTTTTATATTTATTTTTAATTTCCTAACCTTTATTTTTCCTTTTTAGATAAAAATCAATATCTTATTTTATGTCTCTTTATCCTTCTTGTAGCATAGATCCAAAAAGAGAGAGGGAGAGAGAGAGAGAGAGAGAGAGAGAGAGGAAAAAGGAAAAAATATGAATTAAAAAACCCAAAGGATTGATGTGAGAAAAAAAAGGGGTGGAAAATTGCACTAAATAATTGTACCGATTAGGATAGAGTGTAAAATATACCTATTTGATAGTAACCTAACTTGATTAAAAGAAGAAAAAATAGAAAGAGAAGTAGAAAAAAAGAGATAAAGAAAATGATTCTTCTATTACACATGTATCTTGTATTGAAGAGTAGCATGAGAGATAAATAAAAGGAGCTTGGTAAGTTTATCTAGGAATGGAGAAACCTAATCTAACTACGTATTTGAAATCTAATTTCTTAACATTTAACTCTTTATGATGAATGATTCTTGTACTTTTGAAACCTAACGAGCTAGTGGTCATTTTTATCTTATAAATGAAGAGATATGAAGTGGTAAAACAATATTTGCTTATATGTGACACGACTATATATATGGAGGAATGCCTCTTAATGTGATACTTTATTTGAAGATAAACACAATTTAACTATGGGAGAATTTGATAAATACATATTTTTATATGTTCTTTACTCTTTTATTCTAAGATTTTCAACATTTTTTTCAAAAATATACGAGGTTATTTATGTTATTTATAATTATTTGATTAAATTGAAAGAATCTCAAATATATAATTTATTTTGAGCTAAATATTAAAATTAGTATGAAATTGATAAGTTTTCATATTTTGGTCATCTATCATGTACAAACTCATATTTATATGATTCATATTGTTATGTAAGGATAGCATTGAAATCTAAATTATTTCTAACAATACTTTCCTAAATCAGATCATATCATGATAGAAATGAATGCTTGAAGTTGTAGCCATTATCTTAAAAATTAGACAAGATCGGTTGGTCTGACTAGTGAATTAACAAATCGAGCAAGTCACCAACTAAATTCTACATATCGGTTCTTAAGGGCTCAAAATCATGTTAAATTGGCTAAGAATTAGTTGGATAGTGAAAATTGTAAATTAGTAAACAACTGACATCTTAGACCGGTAAAAAGCTTGGTTGAGAGCCAATCAAATTTATATATAATTTAATTTTTTTATATATTTCATATGATATTGGTTTAATGACCGGTCTAAATTTTAAACCTATGGTTATAATAAAAATTAATTTATTATATAGATTGACTTCCCAACTTTGTAAGGAAAAAAAATTAATTGATATTTATAAAATGAAAATACTAATTGAAAAATAATAATTAAAATGATTCATATCTATACCATGTCATAATAACCAAAATTAATTGATCTCTTCTAGGACCTCTATGGATACAAGTATAAGGTTCAATTAAAGAGCATAAGTACTAAAATAAAAATAAAAATAAGAAAGTGAGAGGAAAAAAATCAAGATAGTGATTGCTATCAAATTAACACAATACATATATTATAAACCTAAATAAACAAAAGCCAATATGACATAAAAAGGGAATGGAATGGATGATAATTTATTGGAATGCGTGACCATCAAATCCATAGATATGATACATGTAATGTTTATTCTTAGAATTGTTTGACATATACTTTCAATTTCAATTTCAATTTCAATCACATGCACAATTACTAATTGAGTCATGTTAGTTAGTATGCATTCATACCCACCAAAAACAAATATAAATAACAATAATGATGCTTTATTTCCTTCTTAAGTGCATGAAAACAACATATTTAAGAACATAGTATGATCAAGTCTACCTTAAACTAGCTGGCTAGCTAGGCAATAACTTATTCTCTAATGAAATAAACTCATCCATTACACATCATCTAGCAAATCCCTCAATTGATCACCTTGATCATATCCTTTTTTGTCTCTTAGAACATTGTTCTATGATGAATTCAACCAGATATATCAATCTTGATAGCCAAAGAGGTGTTCTAACCCAAAACACAAAATACCCTATACTTAACCCTATTACTATTCCACTTCCATACCCCATCAAGACAATTTCCCAGTAACCAATATCTTCAGAATCATCATACTTTGGTGATTGTGGTTCCATTTCATCATCATCATCATCATCATCATCATCATTATTACACTTCTTAACCAATGGTGTTCCACATAAACCAGGGTTTCCAAGGTACGATCCATTTCCAAAGGTATTAAACTGGTTACCTACTGGAATAAGACCAAATAAATGGTTTCTTGAGGCATTGAAAAACTCAAGAGATGTCAAGCTTGTTAACTCCTTTGGAATGTGCCCAAAAAGTTCATTGGATGAGAAATCTAAAGACTCTAACATGGATAAATTTCCAAGAGAAGGCGGAATGGTGCCACTGAAGTGGTTATAAGAGAGGTTAAGCCACCTTAGTGAGACCAAATCTGCAATTTCATTTGGGATATCACCTTCAAATTTATTTGCTGAGACATCAATGGTTGTTAAAACAGATGGCACCTTATCAAGCTCCCGTTCGGATCCTTTGAATGTAAGGGTAATCGAATACATGTAGTTAAAATCTACAAAATAGGATAATTCGTCACTCATATAATTCACCTCACGTTGCTTATCCTTATTCATCATAGCTTTTAAGCTCTTGATTAGCTTACTTGGCAAGTTACCTGAAAACTTATTGTTGGATATGTCAAGTTTTCGTAGCTTTGGGAATGGAGCTGGACCATAATCTAGTTCTGTTTGGCAGCCCTTGAACCTATTTGAACGTAGCACAAGAACCTCTAGATCTGACAGAGTACCCAACCAAGGAGGGAACTTGCCACTGAATTTGTTGTTTTCGAGATTAAGAACTCGTAGGCTAGAACAATTGCTCAAAGATGTTGGTACGGGTCCTTCCAGTTGATTTTCGTTTACATCTAAGTTCTCTAAGGAACAAGACTTTGTGAAATCTTGAGGTAGCGTGCCATCAAACTTATTCAACTTTAGATTCAACACAAGGAGCTCATCACTTAGGTTTCCCAAGCATCGTGGGATTTGGCCGGTCAAGCTATTATTAGAAAAATCAAGGATTAGGAGGGTAGTTAAATTACAAATGGTTAAAGGGATCTTGCCAGTGAACTTATTGTTTGAAACTAGGTACCCCTGGATGAAGGGTGGTAGTTGAGGGAGCGGGCCTCTAAACATGTTGGAACGGAGATCAATAAATTCCAAGTCATTCCAAGGAACGTGCTCCAATCCACCAGTTAGATAGTTATATGAAATATTCAACAAAGACAGCGTATTCTTTTCTCGCAACCACTGGGGGAGTTGGCCGTGGATTCTGTTGTTGGAGAGTTCTAGGACTTGTAAACTCTCTTGACATATTAGAAACTCAGGGAACTTACCTAAATTGCACGAGGACAATCCTAATTCGATGAACTGAGGCCACACGGTAGATGTCTCAATATTATTCAAGGACAACGATAAATTGTTGTTAGACAACCATAGGATAGAGAGACTTTTCAATTTGTGAAACATACTAAAATCAATTGTTCCATTAAGCTTATTTGATTGTAGATATATCTTTGATAGGCTCTTGAACCCAAAAATCGAGGTCGGAATCGAACCATGTATCATGTTCCTTCTTAGATCAAGGAGTTGTAATGACCTACTAATATTGACATGTTCAATAACGAGCTGGCCACTAAGTTGGTTTGATGAGAGATCAATTTCTTCGGTCACATTCCAGACCCAAGATGGAATGACACCATAGAAGTTAGAGTTTTGGAGTTGTAGTTTCCTTAGGAATTGGGTTGGTCCAGCAGGTTCGGGTAATTTCCCAGTAAAATGTGGAGAGGAGAGGGATAGTTCCTCGAGGGGACTAGTCCAGCTGAATCCAGAGAAATTCGCATGAAGATCGCTACCTTCTATATGAAGATTTTGGAGGTGTGGTAAGTGAAGAATATCTGTTGGAAAGTTCCCACGTAGCCCACTGCCAGTCAACTTGAGAGATGTCAATGAAGAGAGATTTACAAATGAGCGTGGCACAACCGAGTTAAATAATAAGTTCTCAAGGACTAGTTCCTTTAGGTCGGTCATGTTCTCCGTGATCAAGCCAAGATCCGGCATTTCCAATCTATGAGAAGAGAAGATATGAAAGGAAATGAGGCGAGAAAGTCTAGCAATTTCCATAGGGACTTTACCGGTAAAAGTTGTGGAAGAAAGGTCAAGATACTTTAAATGTGGAAACTGGCCAAATTTAGGAGAAATACCCGAGTTATAGAAGTAATTACATGCGAGGTTGAGGCTTTGAAGTCTTTGGAGTTGGAAGAGGGTGCTGTTAGAGTCGATAGTTCCTCGAATCTGACTACAACTGAGGTCGAGTTCAATGACGTGACCGGATACCGAGTCGCATGAAACCCCATCCCAGGAACAACAATCAGTGTTATGGTGCCAGGATCTTATCTTTGGATAAGCTGTTTGACCATTGTCGGCACAGTCACTAGAAGCTGAGCTATCGATGACAAAATCGCGTACGAATTGGAGCAGTGAGATGGAGTCTTCGTGGTGGCAGAGGTGTGTAGAGGAGTTGGAAAGTGGTAAAGAGAGAGGCCGTTGAATGTTATAAACGGATAGGAGTGGGAGGAGGTGGAGAAGGAAGCGGAGGAAGAACATGAAGTATCTCATTTCTGTTAACTTTCGGGGATATAATTTAGTGGATGTGTGGGTAACGAACGTTTGCATACACACACAGATATATATGTAGTTCAACTTGTCTGGCAAGTCAGAGCATGCAGTAATATTTTTATTTATTTATCAGACGTCTGTCCTCGAAGAGACGTAAGTATGCAGCAATATTTTGGCAGAAGGAGAGCTACAAAATTCAAAGAGGTCATCATGATGACCATGGACACCAAGAGTAGTCGGAAAGAAATAGTCACGAAAATGAATTTTGAGCCAGCGGCTGGCTGGCTTAGATATCATGGTTTAGTGATCTACTGCAGTCTTTAGTGGTGGAGGAAAATTACGAAACCGAAGAGAAGAAGGAAAATGCACGGTGTCAGTTCCGCACAAATTCAAACGTAGTGTGGTAGTTTAATTCAATATCTCACGTTGTTTTTTTTAATTGCAGTATTCTTCGTCAGAGCAGCATGATTGGTCCATGACCTGATCCTTAGGCCATTTAGGATTCCTGGCAACTGCAGGCAGCGATGGACAGACGCATACACGGTTCGCTTTACTTTTGCTTCGGAACATGCTCCTTAGTGGTGAAGTAGTAGTAGTTGTAGTAAGGTAGTCTTTAGCCTTGTCTTTAATTAATTACTGAAAGAAGAGGAATGTCCTCGGATAGGGGTGAGACGTCTCAAAAACGACAGGTTACCTTTTAGCTAATGGATCTAAATGCGTTTAGAAAAAGGAAACCTCATGTCTTAACGCGTGGGACACTCATACTCATTAGTGGATTCTCAAATCTTGAGTTATCATTAGTGATAGTGGGTGTAAACTAGCTTCATTTACTGATTAATTAATACTGGAATTAAGCTAATGTCTTTCTTTATTTAATTTGTAGCACAAAGTTAGTCTTGCAGTCTTCAACGAGGCGGGGGGGGGGGGGCAATTGACCGGTCCTTTCTATAAGAGATAGATAGGTAATGCACTTATTTGGAATGGAAACAAATAAAGAGGGAGGGAGAGAGAGAGAATCACGGACTTGTAATTTTCCAACAACAAATACTGCAACTCTATACAGACATACAAAATAAATTCTAATAGCATCTAGGATGGAGAGAAAAGAAGTCGCTAATTTTTAAATTTTAGTTATATTAAATTTGATAAAAGGTTTATAAGTACAGAAAAAATATTTCAAATTTAAGTTTACCTTAAATTTTTAAGGTGTCTAAAGGATAGATATCATCGCGCATTCCGTATGCTTTTTGAATTAATTTTTTTTTGTTAGAGTACATATGTAATATTTTTCTTATTTTAAAAAAAATTTAGTCGTTAATAGTTAAATTATTTGTAAAATTAAATTTGATTATATAAGATTAATATAAATTAAAAGTTAAATAATATAAAGTATAGATGATTGGTGATGTAATTGATAAAAGTAATTGAGTGATATAAATTTAAGGTAGATTAATATAAATAGGAGATTCGAGAGAGATGATGGTTGAATAGTATAGTTGGATATTTGAAATTTAAGGCCGGAATGTTGGTGCTATAAATCTAATGTCTTCTTATTCAGACTTAAACGTCTTCAGTTGATAAATAAACAAATAAATGTTGGATAACCAAAAACAGAGAGATAAAAAAAAAAATATCACGATAGGGATCACGACCAGATTAATACAGTACATAAACTTAGATTAATAATTCAATCTGACATACAATCTTGTTGTTTGAGTTCACAGATTAAGCTTGTTTAATTAATGTGATCAAAAGGAAGTGGAAGATAATTTACTGGACTAACCTTGAAATCCATCAATTCTATACATGCAAAATTGATTATTAAAATTGTTTCACATATATCCTCTCTCTCACAATTTCAAGCACACATTCACTACTTTTGTCCTGAGCTTTAATTAGTATGTGTCCTTCCCATCAGCTAACATATATTCTTAAGGACGAACGATTCCCCTAACACTAATATTTATTGCTACTTAAGGAGAAAGAGGAGGAGGAGGAGGAGGAGGAGGAGGAGAAGAAGAAGAAGAAGAAGAAGAAGAATAATAATAATAATAATAAGAAGAAGAAGAAGAAGAAGAAGAAGAAGAAGAAGAAGAAGAAGAAGAAGAAGAAGAAGAAGAAGAAGAAGAAGAAGAAGATGATGATGATGATGATGATGAAGAGAGGAGGAGAAGGAAGGGGCCTTAGGTGTGCAGACAATAGAGGAGAGTTATAGGGATACGGTAGATAGGACAAGGGGTGTAGAAGGGGTGTACGGCTACCAAGCAGGGCATTGTAGGGCTAGCTGATGCAAGCAAGGGTGAGAGGGTGCTACAGGGGCCAAAAAGGGAAGGAAAGGGGTGCGAGTGGGGAGGTGGTATAGGCATGGTTTGGCTGGGAATGGAAAGAAGATGATGCAGGCGTGCAAGGGTGTAGGTACTCTACATGTAGGGGGAAGGTGGAGAAGAAAAGTGATTGGACCAGGCCGTGCGGGGAAAAAAAGGAGAAGAGAAGGGTTGTCTTGTGCAGGAGGAAGAAGAAGAAAGAAAGAAAGAAAGAAAGGTGCTAGGCCAGCGTAGAAAGAAAAAAAAGAGAGAAGGGGAATAGGCTTGCCCAAGAAGAGAGAAAAGAAGAGAGAAGAAAAAGAAAAGGGAAAAGGAAGAAAATGAAGAAAAAGGAAAAAGGGAAAAAAGGAAAAGAAGAAAAGAAAAAGAAAATAGCTTTAGGGTTTGAATTAAAATTTTAGATTAAATTTTAGTTATTAGGATAATATTATATGAATTTATAAAATAGTTAGGGTATCAAATTGAGAAAATTAATTTTGGTAAAATTATGGGTAGGGTTTATTTAAATAAAATAGTATGATAAAATAATTATATTATTTTATTAAATAATTTATCTAGATTTTTAGGTCAAATGTTAACAAAAATAATTAAATCAATACTTAAAGATTAAAATTTTTGAATAAAAGGTTAAACGTTCTAATTTTAGGTTATAAAAATTTGGGGTATTACACATATAACTTCAAACAATTTATTAAAGTTAGGTAAGGATAATATCGGTGCATTAAATAACTTGTTCTTCAATGTCTCAAAGGCTTAAGTGGCATCTTCTCCCCATTTAGCTTTGCATTTCTTCATGAAATGTGTAATTGGCATGACAATAGTTGAGAAGTCTTTAATGAATATTCTATAGAAACTCACTTGTTCAAAAAAAAAAAAAAAAAACTTCTCATCTCATAAATATCTTTAGACATAACTTAATCTCAAATAGCTTGAATCTTTGTAGGATCCACTTTTATACCATCGCTACTTACAATATAAACAAGGAAAAAAATATTCGAAAGCACAAAATCACACTTTTTTTTTATTTTTCCATAGATTTTAGCTTCCCCTGACTTATCAATTAATCTCCTCAAATAAATAAGATCATCATACTTATTTTCTCTATACAAAAATATATCATCTAAGTATACCACAATAAATTTTCCAAGAAAAGGCCAAAGAAATTCATTCATTAGTCTCATAAATGAACTAGGTGCATTAAACAATTCAAACGGCATCACAGTTCATTCATAAAACCATATTTTGTTTTAAAAGTAGTTTTCCATTCATCTCCTTCTCTTATTCTCATTTGATGATATCCATTCCTTAGATAAATTCTATAGAATACTTGTGCTCTACATAATTCATCTAACATGTCATCTAATCCAGGAATAGGAAATCTATACTTGATAGTTATTGTTAACAACTCTAGACTCAATACACATATGCCACATACCATATCTTTTAGGAACAAGTAATGCAGGTACACAACATGGATTCATGCTTTCTTTCACATATCCTTTTTCTATGGGCTCTTATATTTGTCTCTCTAATTCCTTAGATTTTTCCAGATTACATCTATAGGAAGGTTGATTAGGTAAGGGCATACTAGGTATTAAGTCCACATTATTTTCTTTTCCTCTTTTGGGTTGTAATTCTGGTAATAAGTCATTAGAAAATGCATATTTATATTCATCAATAATATCATTTAATTAAGAATTTATTTTTTATTTTTCTTCCCTTGTAAAGATTCCTTGATAATCAAAGCATATCAACTACCTTCTTCCTTAATACATTCTACCATAGCCTTTTTATGCAAAAATAAGCTCTTTGTATTCTTAACTATGTTATCATTATCACACTTAGAATATTTAAGTTTGTGCCTTTTCTTATCTTTTTCAACAAAATATTCATTATTAATACTATTATGAATAGCACATGTATCATATTGTCATGGTCTACCTAATAAGATTCCTCACACATCCATATGTAAAACATCACATAACACATCATCATGAGATTAGAGTTTGTTTAGTTACCATGACTCAATTATCCTTGTTAATCCATTGAAGAGAATAAGGCTTCAGTTTTGGTGTTGTCTCTAATCCCAACTCTTTCACCATCCTCTCATTAGATACATTTATACACAATCCACTATCAATAATAACCCGACAAAATGTATCTCTCCCTCTTCCTTTAGTTTTGAATATCTTATCTTTTTTGTTAGGTTTCTCTTTAGCTTTAATTTAAAGAAATATTTGAAGAACATAACAAGCATTTCCTTCATCCTTGAACTCAGTTGAAATTACTTAATTTGGCTCAAACTCAGGTTCATCATTAGTCTCCATAGCTTCAATCTCTTGTATGTACAAGACTCTTTGATTGGGAAATTCCCTAATGAAGTGTCCAACCCTTGGCATTTAAAACATTAATTTGTAGAGACCTCATTGACCTTGGCCTTTCCCTTCTCCTCTTAGTTAAGTCCTTATTTTTTATCAACATTTGTAGGGCATGAGGTACCCATCCCATACTTGGTAGCTTATATACTTGGGTAGTACTTCGTAGAAGAAGTACTTTATTTGGCATAAGACTTAGTAGATTTGATTTGATTTTTAAATCTCAAAGATATCTTAATCATATCTTTAGAAGAATCATATAAATAATTTTCAACTTTATCTCAAATTATCATGTTAAGGCCACCTAGAAATTTAGCACATGTTTGTTCCTTTTTCTCATAGATATCACATATAAGTTGTAACCTCTTAAATTTTCTAACATATTCTTGAACACTTAGAAGTCCTTGTCTAAGAGTATTCAATATAATGTAATTATCTTGCTCATATTATTTAGGTACAAAATTATTTCTCAAATGTTTTTAACATTATCTCAATATTTGATTTTAGATTTAACTTCTCTTTCTTAATTCTCTTGAAGTTATCATACCATATCCTAGCAAACTTCTTAAACTAAACATCAGCTAATTTACATTTTTTCTCATCATTATAATCCTTGAATTCAAAAATAGCCTCTACCTCATGTAACCACTAGAAATAAATGAACATAAACTTTACCATCAAAATCAAGAAGATCAAGTTTAATACCTTTATCTTTATTATAACGATGCCTTAGTTGATGATCATAAATCCTTTGAATACTTCCACTCCCTCGTGACTCTTCTTCATAGTATACTAATGATTTCAAATATCTACCTCTTATTGGGTTGATTGGCTTTGCTGCACTTCCTACTTGATATTTATAGAACTCCTTTTGTTCTTGCATATTTTGCACCTAATCTTGTTCGGCAAATTGAGACTCCATCATTTTTAATTGAGTTTTCATTGTGGAAAGTTATTGAAGTTGAGAATTGGTTGCAGATAAATTGATTGAGAGATTTTGGATTGCCTAAAAAATATATTGGATATTTGTTTCTTCCTCCATAATAGTCAACTTACTAATACACTCTACAAAAGAGTTAGTAACTCCTTAAGGTTTCGGTCAAAAACCAGAATCAAGCAATGCTTCTCCTTCTATTTTGGTTTGGTTTTTGTAGAAAATTTTGATTACAATGAATCAAAAACACATCCAAAAATATAATGTATCACACACACAAATGAATTATTACACCTCACACCTTTCTTTTTAAGTTCATGATATTGAATTCAACAAAAAACTAAAGCTAATCACTCAACAACTTCCAAAAGTTATGTATGTTTTTCTATGCTATATCATGAAACACCTTCCAAAAATTATGTATATTTTTTCTATGTTATATCATGAAATATAACTAGAGTAAAGTTTAAACACAATAATATATGTATTATGTGTATAAAACTCAAAAATCCTGTCCAAATTATATACTACACACAACTTATATTTAAAGAAACAAAAGACACAATTCTCAAACACATAAATGGTAATTAGGGTTAATGTCTAATAGTTTCTCATGCACTTTGGTCAATCATCAAAGGTATTTATTCATCATGAAAACCTATCATAATAATGCATAATATCATGAAAAATCATTCTTTTCAAGACCAATCCAATATAAGCAACACACACACACACCCCCACACATGTTTTCTTCCTTAAATCACTTGAAACAATAGCATGCAATTGCTAACTTCTAGTTCAGTATTTAACATGTCCACATTCAAGATCTACTTCAAGATAACTATATCACATGATCTATACTAGCATTCGTTTGCCTAAGAACATACACATGCATGTAAGAGTTCAAAAAAATCAATTAAGATTTAAATAATCATAGCAAGATTGATTAAAAACCTCAAGCAAAGTCGGTGTTGATGTATTTTCTTGTTTCAACCTTGAAGATGTGTTCTCCTCCAAGTTGGCTCAAACCAAAATCCTTTCTTTCATACCAAAATTTATGTGGAAGATAATGGATGAATTATCCTTCAGAATATAGGACCATTCTGCTTTGTTCTTTGAAGAAAAATGTTGATTAACGTAGTGGCGAGATTCAAAGATGTAGTTATCTTCAATCCAAATGCATGATTGGAATTTTTTATCAACACCAAGTTCAAATAGATTCTAAAACGAAATCACAAATTTTCTCTAGATAACAATACCTAAACTCTCTCAAGATAAACTCACTTGAAGAGGAAGGAATGGAGGTTAAAATCTTCTCAACAATGTAGCTAATATTTCATTCATTCAATAATGGCCAATTCATCTCTACCGAATGTACAAATTTACACACACACACACACGTAGGTTGAGCTTACCCCTTATTAATCAAATCCAAATCAATCAACCTAATTAACAAAAGGCTAAACTAGTACATTTTCAAATGGCATGCATAATGGTTTAAAATTACAAGTAACAATACATTATAATGTATGCATAAAATATCAAAGCTATATAAACCCTAATCATGATAATACATTGAATAATCAATTAATTAAGATTCGTGTCTTATAGCTTTATCTTCCATGTAATTTTGTAACTCTTGTATTGCCATTGTATTGCACACTAGATATTCTTGGTGAAGTCTTATTCTTGCAAACATATATAATACCAGCAAGAATAACTTAATGAAACATTATTAGGATTATTATGAAGGTGTTTAAGATTTTCAAGAACAATTGGTACCATCTCCAAATATACTAACTATTAACCTCTAATATAAGAAAAATGAGATGGAGATGTTTCTCCATTAGTTGATAGGTCTAACATATATCTAATTGGGGTAATTTAGGATCTATTAGTAAAAGTAAATAATCTTGCTTTCCTAGCTAATTTTTATGTGTCAGACAAATAAGGTGATGGATTCTTTAATCCTTCTTTTACTTTATTACAATTTCCCTTTCTGAAAACCTCTTGAATGAAAACTGATGTGCATAATGAGATGATAACCATGGAATTTGATTCTAAAATAATTCAATCTAATATTTATGATTCCATGAAGTATCCTGCTAGTTATGAATGTGTTTCTATGGTTGATATAATGGAAACCTCTTTTTGGAACAAGTTTATGAACTAACATATGATGAACCATTAGAAATTTTTATTACAAAAACAATAGAAATAGAGTCTTATAGGAAATTAATGGAGAAATTTTAATTAAATAAGGAAAATAGGTGTGCATTTCTACTTTAGGAGATTGGCCCCATAACATAGGGAGATGTATTAAACCGTCCATTGCTATAGAGAAACCCCTACCTTCTATATAGAAAGGTCCAAAAGTATAGTTAAAACCCTTAATAAGTCATCTCAACTATGCTTTTCTAGGAGAGAATTAGACATTTCTTGTATTCATTGCTAGTAACCTTATATCATTACAGGAGGAGAAGTTAGAATTAGGAAAGAGTATCAAATTTTATTACATCATTACATAATTATCTCAAAATTAGTAAGACAAGTCAAACACGGAGAGGAAATGGGCATTGAGTCAAACCATTTTATAAAGGTTAACGAGTGGAGGATCTCAAAATTATGGAGCTAGAAACTCCAATACTACAACATAAACTAACTTTAATAACATGGCATTAATAACTGAAATAAAGAAACCATTGTTGAGAGTATAAATCTTTTCCGTGGATAGGCTTTAGTAATGATTCATATAAATAACCATTAATAAATATTTTTTCATAATGGTTATTTTAGAAAATTGTTGTTGAAATCCTCACACAATAAGAATGCATTAAATCATGGTAATTTTTTTATAATAGTTATGTAAAACAATCGTTATTATAAGTCATTATTAATGTTTATTTAATTAACTTTTGTTAAATTCTACTGCTTGGAACATGAGTAATTTTTTTAGTAGTTCATAAGTATTGTTGTTAAAAGGAACCCTACCTCCCTCTTTTACAAATATTTTGAACACATATCTCTTCTTTATCCATGCTATCAACTCTCAAATCTCTTAAACTTTTTTGGCCACCCATTTTCCACAACAAACTCATCCATGAACATTGATCCTCAGTGGTATCATTTTATGCATGTTCCATTTTCATTAATTGACAATAAAAAAATGTGTGCAAGATGAGATTCATCCCTAATGGGTTTCTATAGGATCTTTATCATTTATATTTTAAAGCCACATTTTCATTTTTTAGATCATATTGTTTCATTTCTATTCATTTGTTTAGCTTATCTTTAACAAAATTATATATATATATATATAAAAGAGGAAATAAAAGAGGGTGTATAAGGAAAAAAATGCTAAAAAAAATCCATGTATAGAAATTATGTTTTGCATAAGTTTGATGTTGTTTTAACTATTCTTTGATTTGCATTGTTTTGATAAAAATGCGACCACTCATTTGAAATTCATTTACACAAATTTCAAATAAGATTTAAGCTGTTTGTTGACTTAGTGAGTTCTAATTTATTTTCAAAATTGTTTTAAATTTTCTAACTTCTATTCACCCATTTGTGATAACAACCAATATCTTATCTTATGTCTCTTTATTCTCCTAGTAGTATAGGTCGAAAAGAATACAAAGAGAGAGGGAAAAAGGGGGGAAGTATGAATTTAAAAGATTCTTGAGGTATCAATGTGAAAAATAAGGTGTGGAAATAATTCACTAGAACATTATGCCGAATAGGATGTGCTGTAAAATATACCTATTTGATCAAAGCATAGGTCAAGTAAAATAAAAAAAAATAGGGAAAAATGTAGAAAAAGAAAGAAAGAATGTGATTATCCTATTGCGCATGTTGCCTATATTGACGAATAGCATCAGAGGCTAATAAGAGTTGGGTAGGCTTGTTAAGGAAGAGATGAACTTAGTCTAACTAAGTTTTTGAATGATAATTTCTAAACATTTAACTCTCTTTCATGAACAATCAATTTGTTTTTGAAAAGGATTATTTGTTTTGGATAGATTTTGAGTTAGTAGTTGTTTTTATCTTAGGAATGTAGAGATATTAAGTGATACCACATTAGTGGCTTATTTGTGGCATGGATAAATATTTCTTAATGTGTTGTTTAGTTTGAAGGAGACCAACATTTAAGTATGGAAGAATTCTACGAATAATGTATTTATATATTTTATACTCTTTTATTATAAGATTTTGATCATTTATTTGAATAATATGTGAAGTTATTTACAATTATGTGATTAAATTGAAATAATGTCATATATATAATTTAGTTTGAGCTAAATATTGAAATTAATAAGAAATTGACAATTTGTTATATTTTAGCCATAAATATTACGTACTAACTCATATTTATGCGATTCAAATTATTATGTAAAGGTAACATTGAGATCTAATTTACTTCTGACATTGTTTTCCTACATCATATTGTATCATGGTGAAAATAAAGCTTAACACTACAATTGAAAATAATTTATAAAATAAATAGGTTTTTTACTCAATATTTTATCTTACATTGATGGGTCTTATGAGAAGCAGAGCACATAGTTAGCAACAAATGCCCAACTCAATAGAAAATAAAGAAAGAAGAAAAAAGAGAAACAAAAAGAAAAATAATAAACTACATGTATGAAAAGAAAAATAAGAAGAAAAAGAGAGAGAGAGAGAGAGAGAGAGAGAGAGAGAGAGAGAGAGAGAGAGAGAGAGAGAGAGAGAGAGAGAGAGAGAGAGAGAGAGAAAAGATTAAAGGAAAATAAAACAAAAGAGCCTTGGGGGCTAAGTAAAGATTAGGGCATATTATTGATATATATCTATAGATCTCATACATAGGAGGGAGGACTTTAGAGAATGCCGCAAAGTGAAGGACTAAAGCCACACATAAAAGAATGGTTGTGGCATAAGAGAGACTGATACACAACATTTCTTATTGTATTCTAGTTTGTAAAATAATTTTAAATCTTTCTTTTGTTCTTTTAATTTATTTCGCTTAGTCTTGATGTAAGTTTTTCTTTTATTACTTCACTATAGTTTTATACTTTTAGGTAACTTTTTGCATGTGGAAAAATCATTCTATTTGATCAAATAAATACTTTAAAATAGAATTTAAATATTATTTTCTAATTCATTTAGTTCTACCAAAGTAATAATATTTATTTATTATTTAATTATTTGATATTCTTTTATTCATATGATAGACTAAATAAGAATAAGGTAGGATAATATTTGAAAGTTACGAGATAATTAATCATTAGATGTGATTTGGAATTAATCATTATGTATATGTTTTTGGATAGATTAATAAACTAATTTTAATGACCATTAATGCAATATCAGGACGTTATTATCTAGCATGAACACCTTGTTAATTTATGTGATAATTAGATTCTAGGAGAGTATACTTAACATATAATTTTTAATGTATGCATCCATAAGTAGCATATAGGTTGATTCATTTCTACATTATATATATTAATTCAATCAAATTTATTAACCATTTTTTTAGATCAAACAAAGTTATTGATATTTAACACTACATAATTAGAGCTTACATATTATGGTTCTAGTTAAATACTCCCTAATCATTAATGTTGTCATTAAATGAATCTACAGATCTTATCCTAGATTATTAACTAGTTAGATAAAAGGTGAATATATATATATATATTGCATATAAGGATTCTAGATAGTAGATGCATACAAGCTTGTATAGGTCAAGATCTTTATGCTGAATAAGTCTTATGATCCCTTTCAACTTATCATTGTTACTTAGTTGAGTTAGTTAATTAATAGTTCTTATTTTTTTGATAGTTAGTAGTTAGCTTTTTTTATTAAGTTTAGAACAACGGAAATTATATTGATAATAGATATTGATAAATTGAATTATTATCTCTATGGAATGGACTCTTACTCATTGCTTACCACATATTTAGGTGTTAAAGGTCTAATTTGGGGTGACAACACACCAGTTTCACTGACTTTGGTTGTAGAAACATTAGTTATGTACCATTGTAAAACTAGGGTAAGATGAATAGAGAATCATATAATATCTGATACGGATGACTAATTAATATATAACACATGCCTTTAGTGATTTACATTTATAATATAGATTGACTCCCCAACCCTTTTAAGAAAAATATATTAATTTACGCTACTTATTGACATATATAAAAAGAAAATGGTAATTAAAAGGATTAATATCCATAACCTTAATTAATTAATCTCTTCTAGTTCCTCTATGGCCACAAATATGGTGTTGAATCAAAGAGAACAAGCACTAACATAGAAACAAAAATGAGAGAGTGAGAGAAAGAAAAAAAAAACCCCCCAAGATAGTGATCATTGTCACATTAACAAAATACATATATGATAAACCTAAATAAATAAACATTATGGAAAACACATGGAATAAGAAGTTGTTAAGTCTGTAGATTTCTAAAGTTATAGTAGTTTAAGATTCCATTAATCTCCTTTTTGTGATAAAAAGAGAAGGGAATGGAATATAATTTACTAGAATACATGACCTTCAAATCCATAGATATGATACATGTAATGTTGATTCTTAGAATTGTTTGTCATATCCCTTCAATTTCGAGAAAATGAACAATTACTAATTAACTCATGTTAATTAGTATGCATTCATACCCACCAACAATAAATATAAGTAACAATAATGACTCTTTATTTCCTGTCTAAGTGCATGCAAACAACATATTTAAACACATAGTATGATCAAGTTTACTTTAAACAAGCCAACTAGCTAGATAATAACTTATTATTGGATGAAATAAATTCATCCATTACGCATTATCTAGGAAATACCTTGATTGATCACCTTGATCATCTCCTTTGTCATCTCTTAACACGTTGTTCCATGATGAATTCAACCCAACATATCAATCTCGATAGCCAAAGATGTATTATACCCCAAAACATGAAATAACCTATACTTAACCCTATTACTATTCCTCTTCCATAACCCATCAAGAAAATTTCCCAAAAAACTAATATCTCCACAAACATTATTCTCTAATGATTGTGGTTCGAGCAATCGTGGTTCTATTGCATCAACATCATCCTCACACTTCTTTGATAATGGTGTTCCACATATCCTAGGGTTTTCAAGGTATGAATCATTTCCAAAGGTATCAAACTGGTTACCTACCAAATAGGACCAACTAATTTGTTTCTTGAGGCATTAAAACACTTGAGAAATGTCAACCTTACCAACTCCTTAGGAATTTTCCGAAGATGAGAAATCTAAAGACTCTAACATAGATAAATTTCTGAGAGAGGCAAAATGGTACTACTGAAGTAGTTATAAGAGAGGTTAAGCCACCTTAGTGAGACCAAATCTGCAATTTCATCCGGGATATCACCTTCAAAATTGTTGCAAGAAACATCAATGGTTGTTACAGCTGAAAACCTATTGAACTCGTGATTGGTGCCTTTAAACATGAGGATGATCAAATACTAATTAATAAAAAAACGTGTAATTATAATATTTATAAAATTCCTTAATATACTACAAATTTTCTTTCTCTTTTTTTATTCATCATAGCTTTTAAGTTGTTGAGTAGCTCACGTGAAAAGTTACCTAAGAACTGATTGTTGGCTATGTTCAGAATTTGTATATTTGGGAATGGAGTTAGACCATAATCTAGTTTTGTTTGACGGCCCTCGAATCTATTCGAACATAGCATAAGAGCCTCTAGATATGGCAGAGTACCCAAACAATGAGGAAATTTGCCACTGAGTTTGTTGTTTCCTAGATCAAGAACTTGTAGGCTCAAACAATTGCTCAAAGAAGTTGGTACGAGTCCTTCCAACTAATTTCCATTTACACTCAAACTATATAAGGAATAAAAAATTGTGAAATCTTAAGGAAGCATGCCATGAAATATATTTAAATTTAGATTCACTATAAGGAGCTCATCACTTAGATTTCCCAAGCATCATGGGATTCTACCAGTCAAGCTATTGTTAGATAAATCAAGTAATTGTGGGGGAGTTAAATTACAAATTGTTGAAGGGATCTCGTGAATGAACTTATTGTTTGAAAATAGGTAACCAGGATAGAGGGTGGTAGTTGAGGGAGTAGGCCTCCCAACATGTTGAAACGGAGATGGATAATTTTCAAGTCATTCTAAGGAATGTGCTATAATCCACCAATTAGATAGTTATATGAAATATTCAACAAAGACAACATTTTCTTTACTTGCAACCAGTGAGGGACTTGGCCATGGATTTTGTTGTTGGATAGTTCCAAGATGTCTAAACTCTCTTGATATATTAGAAAATCAGGGAACTTAGCTAAATTGTAGGAGGTCAATCCTAATTCAATAAACTGAGGCCACACGGTAGATGGCTCAATATTATTTAAAGACAATGACAAATTATTGTAAGACAACGAAAGGTAAGAGAGACTTTTCAATTTCTAAAACATGCTAAAATCAACTATCCCATTAAGCTTATTTGATTGTAGACGTAATTCTGATAATATCTTGAGCCCAAAAATTGAGGTTGGAATCGATCCATGTACCATTTTACTACTCAGATCAAGGAATTGTAATGACTTACTAATATTAGCATAATAATCTATACCATGATGTCCACTAAACCAATTTTCATGCGAGTCTAGGCTATATAATGAAGGTAGAGTGAAAACCCAAGATAGTATTTTTCCCGCTAAGCATATTTTGACCCAAGAAAATGTATTGTAGTCTAGAAAGCTTGCTTTATTTATTAAAGAAGGCAGCTCACCACTAATTTGGTTTGATGGCAGTTCAATTCCTTCGGTTACATTCCATACCCAAGATAGATGGACATCATAGAGGTTGCAAGAAAGCAGAGACAATTTCCTTAGATATTGAGTAGGTCCAGCTACTTCGGGTAATTTCCATGTAAAATGTTAGAGAAGAGGATCAGTTCCTTGAGGGGACTGGTCCAGCATAATCCAGAGAAATTTGCATGAAGACCGTCATCTTCTATATGAAGACTTCGGAGGTGTGGTAAGTGAAGAATATTAGTCAGGAAGTTCCCACGCAACCCACCATATGACAACGTGAGAGATGTCAATGAAGAGATATTCTCAAGCGACCGTGGTACAACCGAGTTAAAGATTACTCCGTTAAGGAGTAGTTCCTTTAGGTATGTCATGTTCTTCATGATCAAATCACGATTTGACATTTCCAATACATAATTAGAATTGTAATAACCCTGTGAGATATGAAGGGAAATAAGGTGAGAAAGTCTAGTAATTTCAATAGGGACTTTACTAGTAAAATTTGTGGAAGAAAGGTTAAGATACTTCAAATGTGGAAACTGGCCAAATTTAGGAGAAATAGTGGAGTTATATAAGTTACTAAATGCGAAGTTGAGGCTTTGAAGTGTTTGGAGCTAAAAGAGGGTGCCGTTAGAATCGATAGTTCCTTGAATCTGACTACAGCTGATGTGACTGGATAATGAGTCGCATGAGACTCCGTCCCAAGAACAACTATCATTATTATAGTTCCATGATGTTATCTTTGGATAAGCAGTTTGATCGTAGTTGACACAGTCCTCAGAAGCTGAGCTATCGATGACGAAATCACGTACGAATCGAAGCAGTGCAGTAGAGTTTTCGTGGTGACAGAGGTTTATAGAGGAGTTTGGAAGTGGTAAAGAGAGAGGCAGTTGAATGTTATAAATAGATATGAGTGGCAGGAGGAGGAGAAGGAAGCGTAGGCAGTATATGAAGTATCTCATTTCTATTAATTTTGCGGGGACATAGTCGTGTATGTGTGGGTAATAAATTATTTGTCTAGGCGGGCGTGTATATATATATATATATATGTCGGTCAACTTGTCAGGCAAGTCAGAGCATGCATGGTTTCCAACTTGTGATAATCAAAAGTAGTCGGAAAGGGTTATCACGACAAGGACTTTTGAGGCAGCAGCTGGCATAGATACCAAGGTTTAGTCATCTACGATGCATCGACCGTGGAGACTGAGTAAGCTACAGTCTGGAGTCAGTGCAGGCGGAAAATTAAGGTATAGTTAAGTAATTAGTGGTCTTCAGTGATGGAGGAAAATTACATGGCTGGGTCTTATTAAATTTTGCCTTTTGACAGCGGACACACGTACTTTGACAAGCTCATGGGAGGAAAAAAAATAAAAATGCAGAGTGCCAGTTCTGCAGAAAATCAAACAGGTATAAGTATCCTAGTAAGTTAGTAACACCTCGGAGGAAGCTAATTAATTTGGTTTGGTGGTATTCTTCGTCGGAGCAGCACGATTCGTCCGCGACCTGACCCTTATGAAAGAAAGAGATAAGTTGGTCTAAGAAGTTCAATTCATAAACCATACAGATTAGTTAATGTAGTAGTAGTAGTAAGAAGTTCATCAATGGACAGGAGAATGATAATAATGAGTGCCCCAACGAAAACCATTTAGAATCGATACTAGCTAGTAGTTAGCTGTGGTATTAAGCGAACACTGCCGATAATAATTTTTAAGAAACGCATGGTAAGATGGTGTTAAGAGAAAGAAAAGATATCATTACTGACAGGGGGTGTAAACTTTATTTATTTAATTAATTAATACTGAAATTAAACTAATTAGCACAGAGTTAGTTGTGTGGTTTTTCAATGGTGGGAGGAAAATTGACCGGACAAAACCTCTACCATCTACTCAGATTGTAAAAATAAACTATATTTTTTATTTTATTTAGGTACCCATTAGTTTATCTAAGTAAAATTAAATAAATATGTGAAAGCACTTAAGCAGGATTATAGAAAGCACAAGGATACCAGAAAAAACATTAAATCAAATATTAAGATACCTAAATAAAATTTATTCTAATATAAATTCTCATCGGATATATTTTAGTTGTGATGAGTCAAAGCACCTTATAGTTATTTATTTATTATACCTTAACATTTTTATATCATTATAATCTCATTTATTTCATAATAGGTCCCGCAACTTTTAACTAATATTAAAAAAATCATACCTAATTTAGTTCAATTACAAATATACTTTTATTAGTTAAACTCCACCCGCCCATACTCACTCTCTCACCATTATTAATTAGAACAATATTCTTAATGTAATTTAAAATAAATAACTAATAGGAACAATATTAATTATAATAATAAATATATTAATCACTATTATAAATATATAATTTATGGCAAGAATAATGATTGAAATTATAACACACCCAACTTTACTACTTGATAATTTTTTTTATTGGAAGCAATTATATATATATATATATATATATATATATATATATATATATATATATATATATATATATATATATATATATATATATATATATATATCAAGTGTTAACACCTATAATACACTATTTGTAGAAATCCTAATTATAAATTGATAATTATTTATAATAATTATTTTAGGATATTTTGTATTAAATGTATTATTTATATATATATTATTATGGCATACTATATATATATAGGTTAAAATGTGGATAGAATTTGGATTTTTAGTTTTAACCGTAGTTGGGACCCTGATCCATATCCATTTTACCAAGGAACCCTAATTATGCTAACCAGATGTTTTTTTCCTAGTTCAGCTATTCTTAATAGCATCCCTACCCTATTGTGTGCAGTTTGCTCCATATCCCACCTCCCTTGGTGTGTATTTCTCCTTCACACCATTTTTCCCTTCTCACCAATGCCTCTGCCCCATGTTCTCCTCAACTTTGTTTGCTCATCCTTGCATGCCATCACCCATATAAGCCTCCCCCTTGTCTTGTTTTGATGTTTTGATTTAGCTTAATCAACCGTCTTCTTTATTTTTTTTCTTCTCCCTTTTCCCTATCTCTGGTTCTCATTGCACCATCAACTGCCCACCATTATCATATCATCGCAACACCTCACCACCAACAACCACCAAGCACCATCATTTTTCCTGTAAACCATGAGCACCACCTCCCTATTAGTGTCCCTTATTGTCTCCCAACTATCACTTCCTCAAACCAATTATTTCCTTTCTCCCAATGTGTTCTTCTTCGATTTTTATTGAGGTGCATGACTAGTTGTGCCTCTCTCGTACAACACACACATGACCTTCTCATAGCTTGTGTGCTTCTTTGATTTGTTTCCTTACACACCCGTACGCACCCCACATACCCTATCCGTGTGCGTACCTTGATTTTGATCAATGCATACATTACATATAAGATCGTACCTTTGGTTTTATCCTTATGCACAATGGTTCTTGTCACCTCACCACTGTTCCTCTCCTCCTTGGTTGCACAAACCACCACTGAAACCTCCCTCCTTGCCAAGGAAACCAACCATTCCCTCCTTAGTTGTTTTCATTTCGCAATTGGTTTTTTCGTTTCCATCATTTTTTTCCCTAAATTATATATAAATCAACTTTATAATTTAAAAAAAATACTATTTCTTAACTTTTTCCATAACCACCTTTTACTCCCGTACAACAGGGATAAAGTAAGGGGGACTTTGGCATGAGGAATGGACAAGGAAAAAAAAAAGAAGGTAAAGTGACGGGTGTAGGGGCAGGTGTAGAGCCTAGCAAAAGCAAATTTAGACCATGTGAAATGCCCCGAAAATTTATAATTTTAAAAAATATATTTAAATAAGATTTTATTAGAAAATTTAATTAAAGAAATTATTTTATTAAAATAAAAGGGAAATAGTTAGGGAAAATTAAGAAGAAATTTACAAGTATTTTAATTTGGAGAAATTTTGGTATTTTAGCTAATTAAGGATTTTATTTTGGAAATTAATTAAATAAATTATTTTATTTAAAATAAGAAGAAGAAAATAGTTTTAAATTAATATTAATTTTATAAATAATTTAATTGAAGAAAATTGGAGTGATTTGTTAATTAAAATGGAATTTATGGAAAATCTTTTAAAAATCCTAATTTAGCCTAAAAGGGATTTAAATATTATTATTTTTAACTATCCCAAATATTTTAATTTATTTATTTAACCCAACTCTCCTATTTTTCCTTTTCTTTCTTCCTTTTTCTTTCTTTTTCTTTCTTCTTCTTTTCTTTTTCTTTTTCCTCCCCTTCCTGTTTGGGCCTACCTCCTTCCTGCGGCCCAAAATACCCTCCTTCCTTCCTTTGGCTCGGCCCAGCCGGCGCGACCGGTCTCCTTCCTTCTCCCTCTCCGCGTTGCGTTTTGCTTCCTTTCCCATTGAAACTCTGTGTTTCATTTAAACGCCCTCCTCATCGCACCGACCGGCCCGGTCTCCCCTCTTTTCTTTTCTTTCTTTTCTTTCCCGGCCATCCAGTCCAGTCGCCTTTTTCTTTCTTCTTCTTCCTTCCTTCTTTCCTCATTGACGTCTAGCACCTACAACCTCCGCCGCCCATCCCAAAATTTTGCCGCCGGTTACAACCGTTTTGACAGGTCATTCTCCTTCATCTCTCTTCCCCCTAACTCGCTGGCCCTTTTGACCCAACCATCTCCCCTTTCCTCGCGCTCCCTACGCAGTCCTGGTCCTATTTTGACTCCCACCGGCCAACCTCGCCGTCAGTGACCCTAACCCTACTTTCCCTATTCCCTCGTCGTCCCTCAGACCTCACCCTATCATTTAAACACTATAAATACCTCTTACACAGCCCTGTGTTGAGCTTTTAATTCCTACTCAGAATTTCCCAACCTTGCCATCGCCGCCCCTTTAGATGCCAGTTTCGCCGTCTCCGGCCAACTTTGCCGCCCGTTCTGGCCACCCAACTCTTCTTTGCACTTCCCTCTAGCTAACCAAACGTCCCATATCCCTCGATTCTTCTTGCGCAAGCCACCCCGGCTGTGCGAAGTAGCCTTCCCAAACAACCCTTCCTTCCACCTCCGCCACCCTTTGCGCCGCCTTTAGCCACCTCTTCCGCCTCTACCGCCACTTCTTTCACCTCCCATTCTCTTTTGCAGACCCTCCTTTATCTCCCCCACCTTTCTTTTCCTCTTCCTCCCTCTCCTCCTCTCTTTCTCTTCTTCTTCCTCTTTCGGCCACCGCCGTGCGCTGCCACCTTTGGTTGTGTCGCCACCTCCATTCTGTTCCTCTCCTCCTAGGAAATCCTAAACACCCCAAATCCCACCTCCATTCTTCTTATTTTGTTCCCAGCCTTCAACTTTTCCCCTTTTCTTCCCTTTTTCCAACCATTGCCGCTGCCGCCATGCACCACCACCGGTGCCGCCTATCCCCACCAGCCTAAGGTTGAACCCTAGACCCTCTCACCTTTTTTCCTTATTTTTACAAGCCTTAATTTAATTCATTTCATTTATTTGAATATAAATACTATTATTATTATTATTTTAATATTTATTATTATTATTATTTGTATTAATGCTTTGTTTATTATTTCTGTTGAGGGCTGAAGCCCTATTGTATTTTTAATTCGATTTTATTATCATTCTTCTTATTATTTCTATTATTACTATTATTAATATTAATATGTTGTTGTTGTTGTTGTTGTTGTTGTTATTATTATTATTATTATTACTATTTCGAATTACTATTATTATTATTATTCCATTATTAGTATTGCAACTACTTTACTATTAGTTTGCTAGTATTATTATTATTATTATTATTACTAAATTTGGTTAATTAATTTACTAATATTATTATTAGTATTATTTTGGTAAAGGGCTCGAAGCCCTTACTTCACTATGTTTTTGAGCAATGCCCTTTTTATTTTTATTGTTACTATTTTTATTATTCTTGTTAACATTAATATTGATATTATTTTTGGTATTTTTACTATTATTATTTTAGTATTTTATCAAAAGCCTAGTTTTAGAATAAGTTAGTATTTAATAGTATTTTTGGTAGGAGGGAATCTAATTTCTAGTTTTTCCCTCATAATAGGTGAGACCTATCAAAGCCCTAAGGAGGCGTAGGAGCATGCTCTAAAACTAGTGTCATTTTAGATAAGGGGTTACTAAGGCCTATTGTGTGTTGATGTGCACTATATGTTTGTATGCTTTATATTCTATGTTTATCATTATTAATTATGTCGTATGTGGTATGATGTGGAGTTGAAGTATGTTTTCGTGTATTTGTATGGCATAAGTATTATGTATATGTGATGATATGTGTTGTGACCCTGTAAGACATGCATGTGAGGGTGTTGATGTGGTTTGAGTGGGAGAAAGGATGGAAAAGGAGTATGGGGAAAGAAGTTGACCAAGGGATGTGAGTTGACCTAAGTATTCTAATGATTCATGAGTGGAAGAATAAAATGGAAAATTTAGGGTTTCATGTGAGAGAATATAATTTAGGGTTTGTATAGGAGAGTCTAATTTATGGTGTTATGTGAGAGAGTCTAATTTATGATGTTGTATGGGAGAATGTAATTTATGATGTTGTATGGGAGAATCTAACTTATGGTTTCTTATGGGATAATCTAATTTATGGTTTTGTGAGGGAGAATCTAATTTATGGTCTTGTATGTGAGAATCTAATTTATGGTTTTTTATGCTTTTGTTTGAGATAATTTAATCTATGGTTTTGTATGGGAGAATTTAATTTATGGTTTTGTATGGCAGAAACTAAATTATGGTTTTGTATGGGAGGATCTAATGTAGGGTTTTGTATGGATAAATCTTTAGTTTTATATGGTTTGAATCTAGGGTTTGGTATGGATGAATCTTTGGTTTTGTGTGGATTGAATTTAGGGTTGTGTATGATGATATATTGGGTTTTGCATGGTGGTATTAATGGTTGTATGGTGGTATTAGGGTTTGCATGGTGGTGTAATGGTTGCATGGTGGTATTAATGGTTGCATGTTGGTATTAGGGTTTGCTTAGTGGTATTAGGGTTGGCATGTGATGTATAACGAATGCATGGAACGTTGGTGGGATGTGAGGAAAGTTATGTAAGCGTTGTTTGGGTGATTGAACACTTTGGATGGAAAATAGTAAGTGGAGCATTATAAGGGTATGTAGGAGATTGAGCTAGGGTTTGTGTGGACAATTAGTGTTTGGTGTGGCTGCTTAGAGTTTTTGTTGTATCATGTGTAATTGGTGATTAAAGTGTAATTATGATGGTAGAATTTATGATTTGTGATGTGTGATGATTCATGTATGTCCGTGGTGAAAGCTTTTAAATAAGATACTTAAAACATTAATCACATAAAGTGGAAGATGTTGAGCTAGGCCCAAACCAGTCCACCGGCGAATAATACTGGTTAGGGCATGATACCCTATGTGTAACCGATCCACCAGTAATAATAGTACTAAGGCTTTGTATCTGTGTGTTTTCGGTCCACCGGCTATAATAGTGGGGGATTCCGTGCTCAACAAAACCAAACATATTTGTGCCAAGACATGGGAAAGACACTAATTACTTATAGTGGAACACCGTGCGAGAAAGGGCCAGACAGGTCCATCGACGAATAATAGTAGTCAGGAGCTTTATGCCTTGTGCGTTTCCGGTCCACCGGCTATAATAGTGGTCAGGAGCTTTATGCCCTATGTGTTTCTGGTCCACTGGCTATAATAGTGGAGTTCCCGTACTTGTATGATTTTGATAAAAAGCATGGTGTGAAATGAGTTCTAATAAGAGATTAATTAAATAATTTAATTCGGACTATAATTGGGCCTTTATGTATATACCTGAATGATTGTTCGTTATTATGTTATCATGATGGATTATGTTCTTTTTTTTCTTTTACATTATTTTTATGTGCTTATGTGTTGGCCTTAGTGATCGGTTACCCTGCTCAGTACGTAGCGTACTGATCACCCTTTTTATGGGTGCTGCTCATTCCCACGAGTAGTATACCCTTCTGACTTTGTGCAGGTGGGCGAGAATTCCGGCGAGGCTGAGTGTTGAGCATGTTTTGGCTCAAAGTTCGAGTGTCATGGCCATGTTTCCTCTTCACGTGACTTTATGTCACTATGTTATTTCTTTTGTATCGCATTTATTATTTTATGAATGATTACTTGTATTGAGTATTTCAAATAAATTTTTTTATCGATTACAAGATTATTTCTTCCGAGAAATTTTGATTTCGCACTCTAATTTCTATCTTATTATTAACTTTATGCGTACTCTGATTTTGATGTATGATTCTTTCTAGTTCCTTATGAACTGTTGGTTTGAGTTTACATGTTAGTCTTTTCTTTAGCGTTAGCACTTGGTACTGAAGTGGTCGGAGATAACCGGTTTGGTACTAAGTGTGGCGGTAACATCCCCAGAATTCACGGGTTTTAATTTAAAATTCTTCCATTAAAAAAAATGGGTAGTGAATTTTGGGGTGTTACATCATGAAACGTGTCAAAAAACCTATATTTGGTTCGAGCATCAAGTCTCCTTTATGGATTGTTATGTTGAATGGGGAGGGAGAGAATCGCGAAAACGTTATTTCTAAAAAGATTAAGAAATAGGAATAGAAGAAAATGGGAATACACACCCACACATTTTATACATTTTTAAAAATAGACCAAATCTACTAATATTAAGAGAAAAAAAAATGTTAAAACCAATACCTAACTTAGTTGATTTAAACCAATAATACTTTTAAAAGAAAATTGGTTGGATGCTTCCGACACCGATTTTGATAACAAAAAGTTTTCGAGAGAGGTGACATTTCATGTGCTTCACAAATGGCATATCCACTCAAATTGGGCATCTGCATTAACATCTATACACTACTAAGTGATCCAGGATATGTTCTTTTGGGACTAAGAACATTACACATATCTAAAGGTACTTAAACTAAAATTATAGAAAATATATGGCATCTAAATAATATTAAATTAAATATTAATATAATACCTCCAAATTTACAAACTCAAAAAATAATTTAAATGATTAAATGTGGAAACTAAAATAAAAAAATTTGGTTTGTTACCGCCATACTTTGTACAAGTCCAATTTCCTCTACCATCCTTATACTAAGTGCTAAGGCTAAAAATGTTATTTCACTTAAATTTATAACACCATCATACAAATTGGAGTATATAAAATCAAAACAAATTAAAATCATTTCAAATAAAATAAAACGTGAGTTATTACAAAATTTAGTGAAAAGAAATAAATAAGAATATAACAGTATAGAATCTTTCGATCAAAAGATACCAAGTAATACATTGGATATCCTTACTATTAACCCAATCACTAGCCTTCAACTGATCTTACAAGCTAACTTGCAAAGACTACTACCTATTAGATAAGTAGGGGCCCATGAAAAGGAACCCTTTAATACAAAAATAATAAGTAAACTATTATAAAACAACCTAGCATGCCTACAACCAAATTCTATTCTTTATAGAGTAGTTGGATTAACCTAAATCCAAGATTAAGCAATAATTAAATAAAATAAAAGTGCCTTATCCAAGTTTAAATCAAAATCCTCTTGGATTTCCTTTTAAAATATCAAAAAAAGAAAGAAAAAGAAGAAGCATATACTAACAACATAAAATAACAACAAAGAAGATTATAATAATAATAATCAATAATGTAGCAAAAAAAAGGAAAGAAAGAAGATAAAGAAGGATTGACCTTGAGTTCAAAGAATAGGAAAGTTAAGCAAGAATAAATCAAGAACCAACACCACATCCTCTAAACCTTAGCTTTCTATACTTAGATCAAGTGTTTGGGAGATAAGCTAATGAAAACTAGGCAAGGGAAGAGTAAAGGAAACTAGAGAAAAGATGAAGATATCACACAACTTGTAGTGAGAATTTTAGTAAATCTAGTGTTAAAATGAGCAGGGAGTGAACTTTATGGCTTCCAAACAAGGTTTAAAGCCAAGATAAAATGAGGGTGAGAAGGGTGGTGAATTTAGAGAAAGTTGCAAGGAATAAAACCCAAAATAAAACAAAGTGAATCATGCGAAGCCCTAGTCATGGAATTTGGGAGAATTGATTAAAAAAAATCATCCCAACCAAAAATAGTAGCACTAAGGCTAATCGTGAAGGGGTAAGGAGATAAAAAAATATAAAGATTATGGTGCAATTATTTGGAGAAAAAAGGTTTTAATTTAAATATTGCAATGGAAGGGTTAAAATAATAAAAAAAAAACCTTAGATAAAACAGTTGAGTAAAGAGAGATAATGAGGGGCTTGAAAATACAAAGTAATCATCTGTGCTAACAACATGAAAACCGTAATTTTACACGAGAGCAATGCAATGAGGCAAATTTGTCATAAAAGGGGTTAAGAGTTATGTCAATCATATGGGGGGGGGGGGAGTGTATAGGGTGGGTTAACCATGATAACACTTAAATGAAATGTATGATGATAGGTGTGTAAGAGAGAGATGATTATGATTGAGTGTGTAAGTGTTTATATCATAAACACCTGATTGAAGTACTTTTCACAAATATGATTTTATTTAGTTATAAGGATATAGAATCAATGGATAGTTATGAAATTAAATACATTTAATTTTAGGTAATTGAATACTAAGAAAGTCTAATAATGAGGATTTGTTGGACAAATTAGCAAATGGATCCCAAAAATCATGAAATTTTATGGGGATGTGCAAAATAATTTAATAAACTTAAATATATAAAAAATAATTGATATCGGAGTTCATTTGATGCTCAAAAGATAGAAAACAAGCAAAATCGATAAAAATAAATAAGTCGTGAAAACATGGTTTTTCACAAATCCATGAAATGAATAATCAATTGTTCAAATTGATATGGATGAATGCCTAATAATTTTAGAAAAATAAATATATAAAAATTTATAGTCTCAGAGTTTGTTTGGTGCTCAACGAACATAAATAGAAAAGGTTAATGACATTAATTAGTTCTTTTTTATTTTTAATTTAGCAATTTAGGCCAAATGAAAGAATTTTGATCAAATGGATGAAATGAATGAGTTGAAAATTTATTTTTGGATAGTACAAAAAATTTTGAAGGAGTCAAAATGAGTGAAAATGACTAAATTGGAATAATTGTGGAAAATGCAACTTTTCACAAAATAAAAATAAAATGAATGACTGAATATTTGAATTTAATATGAATGACATGGAATTTGATACTAGAATATGTAGAATTGAATTATGAGGCTACTTACATATAGTATGTGGGGTTCGAAAAAAGGGACATTACATTTAGCCTTTGACTTCCATGCATATGCACAATTACTAATTAAGTCTTATTAATTAGTCTACATTCATACCACGGACAACCTTTATATATATATATATTCATTCTTAATTTCCTTCTGAATAGCATGTAAACAACACATTTAAGCACATAATAGGATCAATTAGAATTTAAACAAGCTAGCTAACTAGGCAATAACTTATTGTCAAATGAAACAAATACATCCATCTTGCATTATCTATTTCATTGTCTCTTAAAGTGTCATTCCATGATGAGTTCAACCCACTACAAAATAAATGATAAGTGTCAAGATGGCCTTATATGTTGGTAAAAGCTATTTTTATATTGGCAAAAGCTTTTACCAATAAAATTTTTTTTATGAAAAAACTATGGGTAAAAACTATATGCTTAAATTTTTTACCCACAAATATGTATGATCTGTTGGGAATAATTAATAATGCCCACAGATATTTATCTGTTAGTAAAACTTATGCCCACACTTATATTTGTAAGTAAAAATACTACCCATAAAATAATATCTGTGACTAAAAGTATTACCCACAAAACAATATATGTAACTAAAACTATTATCCACAAAGTAATAGCTGTGACTAAAGGCATTATCCACAAAATTATATCTATGATAAAAGAAATTGACACACAATCATATCTGTGATTAAAAGTATTAAACATCATATTATATCTGTTACTAAAAACTATTGCCAACATATATGTTGTTGTTATACATATTTTAACCTTATATATATATATATAGAAACATACAAGATTTATTAATATTACGTGTTACCACAATATCCACCTGTAGTAGCAATATTCACCCTAGTAACAATTTATCCTGATATAAAATTAACTACACCTGTAAGAATATAATTGATCCTGTATGTCAAAGTTGTATACATAATTATCAATGTGTAGTACAAAATAGTTAGTTGTTTATATCCCAAAGCCATAATAGTCCTGTAGGTACAATACTATATTTACAACTTGTAACATAAGCTATTATAAAAAAACATATTCATACAATGATGTACAAAAGCATCGAGTATCTTTGTAAGTTGACAAGCAAACGCAGTGAGTATCTTCGTTAGCTGATATATATACAAAAGTACCAAGCATCTTCATAATTTGATATATAAAAAAATCGATCATCTTCATAAGCTAATAAACAAAAGCATCAACTATCTTCATAAGCTGACTTACAAAAGCATCTTTACAAATGCATCAAACATCATCTTCTTCATTCTCATCTTCATTGTCATCCTTTTCATTCTTGTGATCTTCCATTTGATAATAATCATCAATATGTTTTCCCTAAAAATATATATGCATTTAAAATAATCATATTAATCTAAATTCATATCAAAAAGCTAGACAATGAGGGTATTTTAAAACTTTCTAAAAGTAATATATTACCTTAAAAATATATTTTATATAGATGGAGATAGAGAAGGTGAAACCAGTAATTTAGAGAGCCACGTAATATATTCATAAGTGAAATCATTTACAATATGTATGAATGTTTGATACAAATGCAACATATTGTAGCTAGTCAAGTCTTAATACCTATACTAGTAGTATGAAATGTTTGATTATATCATATACGCTATTCTTAGTTATTATGTTAATAATATATATATCTTCTCAACTATAATTATAGCAAATTCATAAATAATAGAAGAGAAATTTTTGGCCAAGCTTTCAACTCAATTGGTAGTGTAGTAGTAGTATACTATTTTTTGATCATAGAATGTAAGGCATGGGTAAGACATGTTTGTGTTACTATTTTATTTCTAGGGTAAAATTAAATATATACAATGGTAGTTGGTTGTCGAACTTTTTGTAGCAGTAGCCAATGTTTACTTATTATGGTAGTTATGGTTAGTGATACAAATTATTTAGCTTGTTTTTGACAAAAGTGATTTTTTTTTCTACCCTATTTTGTAAATTTAATATAATTATTCTTTTTACTTTACTATAGGTATGCTTGGTTGGTATTGTAATTACTAGTATCTATATACAATACTTTTACTCAGACTAGAAAAAAAAAGTTCATAACAACACATAATTTTTATCTTTTAGGCATTATGGTGCAATGAAACCTTACCATAGCTACTCAACCTAATTACTATGTGACCCATAATGTTCATTTTTATTCATTTATTCACTAACTTAGAGGTGAAAATGAAAAAAAAAAGATGTACCCAAAATTGATGTGTTGTATAAGAAATGTAAAAAAATATCAACTTTTGATGAGGTACTTACTTGATTCTCCAATAATGTATGCATTATGCCAGTCAGATATCCTACTTGGTCTTTAGTCTCAAGGAGATCCTTTTCTATCTTCTGAACTCTAGACTTAGATTTGATCCTTTTAGCTCTTTCCTCCTCAAAAGCATATCTTTTTTTGTGGGATTGTGGAACTTTTACACCAAGACTAAAGGTTTTTGCATATCCGTTCCTATCTTCTCCCACCACCTTTTTGATTATTTTATGTTGAACATTAGCATCAAATCCTTTTAGAAGTGTAGTCATTTCATCCATAACCGCTTTCTATAAAGTATATATCAATGTTACTAATGGGTAGTAGATGAGGTAGATTTTCATATATATATATATATATATAACCCTAAAATAACATAGATTGAAAGCATACTCTTATTGTAGCTTAAGCATCATTAAGCTTAGAACCCTTTTCGGTTCATGAGTTTTCAACCACATTTCCAATTCATCGAGTTCTTTCCCCATTTTTTCCTAATAAAAAAATATATATGAAATTATATATCAAGTATACAAAGTAAAATAATTTTAGTATTGCCTAGATGAATTAATCATATAGCTACCTTTTCTTTCGCTCGAATGCATACAAAGCTCTTTGAACCAGTATATGAACATTTTTGACATTGCACTATTGTAAATCCCTCTTTGACTTCTTTCCTAAGCATTCTAAGAAAAAATATTAGTATAGAAAATAAACTAATAGAACTATCATAGTAATAGCCTATTTTTTTGAATTAATTAAATGACGAATCACTACCTTACTTTTTGGAGATTCCTAAAACTTTACCATCTCTAACCACATGGTGTCGGGTATTTCCTTTGGACTACAATGTATTGCTTGATTATGTGTTTTTCTATCAAAATGAACCACCTTTAACTCAGACTTATGAGCTCTCCAAGCTTCATGGATTTTACCTAATGCACACTTATATGGTTCTCGATTTTTAGGAAAGTAATAAGAGATTTATAAAGCGAGAAAATTAATAGAAAACAAAAGCTATATAATAGATATAACAAAAATAAGAAAGCTGATAAAGTAAATGTTGTGATAATATACCTTTGCTTCCTCCCAAATCAGATCTGGATATGTCCTATCCATCTTTCTCCAATCCCAACAATCAAGTGGCAACAACTTAAGATCCCGTGCCAAACAGCCTATAAGTGTTGACAATTGCCTAGCTAAATCACTAATTGGTTGTAGATGTTCATTGACATCCACATACTCATCCTTCTTTAACACTTTTGTCTTGTTACATCCACAACCCTTTTCATTTTTGGGCATAATATCTCAAAATCTTCTTCTCTTTGTGGTGTTATAGCTACCTGAAATTGCATACTTGGTTTATGAGCCATCATTGACTTCTATTATAGATGACACATTGTTGGACTAGATACACCTAGGACTATGTCCTTTGCCTAACAATAAAAATAAAAGGGTAACGAAGTTACTCATTTTCAACATGGAGAAGGTGTTAATAAATGCTAAAGTAAAGTTATAACTGAAATACCCCAAAACCCTAATTTTAAGAATTATGAAGAATTTAGGATTTATTAGGAAAATTATTTAAATATATTATTTAATTAAAATAAGAGGGATTAATTAAGATAAAATCAAGAGGAAATTTATAAATAACTTAATTGGGAAAATTTAGGGTGTTTTGCTAATTAAAATAGAATTTAGGAAAAACCTTTCAAAAATCCTAAATTAGCCTAAAAAGGGGATTTAATTATTATTTTATTAAAATATTATTATTTTTAAATATCCTAAAATAAAAAAAAAATTAAATACCTCCAACTCACCTATTTTTCTTTTTTCCTTTTTCCCTCTTTTTTCTTTTATTTTCTTTCCTTCCTCTCCTTTCTCTTTTTCTTTCGTCCCTTTCCCTTCATCGACAAGATCCAGCCCAGCTACTGCGGCCCAAAACCCCCTCTCCCTTCCTCCTACATGTCCTAAGGTCAGCGCCACACCATCCTCTCCCCCACTCGGTTTGGTCCTCTCCTCCTTTCCTTTCCTGTTTTTTCCTAGACCATTGATTCGCCACATCTTCTTCTCCCCTCCTTTCCTCCGACTCTCCCTCTCCCCGATGCCCAACCACCCCAATTCCCGGCATAGGCACGCGGCCTCCGCATTGTTGTACACTAGTCTACTGGCCCTATCCCCTTCCTTGACACTCCCTCTCTCTCCTCAACTTAATTACAACCCTTCTCTCTCCTCAGGCGTGGCTCTCTCTCCCCTCCTTTCCCCCTTCCTGATTAGCTAGCCCTATAGAAGTCACAGGCCTATTCCAGCCATAGGCCGCTGGCCAGTGACCTGCACGCTTGCCGGTGACCCTCCCTCTTCGCCCTCTCTCCTTCCCCCTCATCCTTAGCCTATAAATACCCCTCTACCAACCTCCTTTCAACTCTTTTTTTTCTCTCAACCTAGAAACCCCAACTCTTGTCGTCGCCGCCTGTTTAACTACCCGTTGCTTCGTCGTCGTCCAGCATCGCCGCCTGAGCTACCTACTAAACTACTCCCTGCATCACCCTCCACCACCCTCGATTTGCCCTACATGAGCCACCCCGACCGTGCAAAGTCCCCCTCTCAATCAGCCACACTTCGACCAGTGCCGCCCTTCGCACAACTATCCACCGCCACTCCCGCCGCAACCACCACCCCTTATACCCCCCAAAACCACCAGTAGACCTTCCCCTACCTCTCTCTCTTCCTCCCTTCCTCCCTCTCCAACACCCTTGGCCACCACAGCACTGCCGCCTTTGGCTACGCCACCACCACCACTCCAACCTTCTCCGCCTAGGCATTCGCCGTCACCTAAGCTTATACACTCATTCCCCTTCTCCTACCCTAAACACTTCACTTTTCCCCTTTTCTCCCTCTTTTCCCGTTGGCGTAGCCATCGTCGGTGTCGCCGGTCACCATCAACCTAGGTGATACCCTAACCCCTCTCAACCCCTAAGTCCTATTTATGCAAACCTTATTCTTTCTATTTGTATTATATCATTAATAATAATAATAATAATAATAATATTATTATTATTATTATTATTATTATTATTATTATGTTATCGTTATCATTATTTATTATTATTATTATTATTATTATTATTATTATAGTTTATAACATATCATATAATCAATTGCTCAAAACAAATAAAAGAAATACCCAATTTAGCACAATTAGGGTTTTTGAGCCCGGATTACAATTTTGATCAATTCTTGCTAAAATTTATAAATTGATGGTTTTGAAATGTAATTAAATGTATTCTAATATAAATTATATAGTGAATTAAATAAAAAAAACCCAATTATACAATCCAATTTTGACCTGCAAGAGTTTTGACCTAAAAATCCAATTCTGATCAATTTCACATAATTTTCCCAAATCAAAGCTTCTGATATAAAACTAAATACATTTCAAACAATATTATAAAATTAATTAAGTGAAATGACTCAATTATGCGACCCAATTTTATTACACACGAATTTTGACCTAGAAATCAAATTTTGATTAATTATGCATAAATTTCTCAAATTGACAGTTACAATACGAAATTAGATACATTTTACAGCATAGTGTAAAATCAATTTATCCAAAATAGCTAAATCGGGTGAAACCAAAAAATTCGGGCCTAACTCGGCCAAAAATCTAATTTTCTAGAATTCCAACATAAAGCATACAATTAACCTATCCAAAGCAATCTTACAACACATATATACATAACCAAACAATCAATTTAGCTTATCATAAGCTAATTCATACTCAATTAATCAAATCAAATGTTAGGGTTTTTCTAAAATTTATACCAAATAAAAATTAGCAAATCAAGATAGGTGGAGGCCGGAGAAGCTTCGCCGGAGGTCGAGGATAGCTCGTCGGCCATCACTTGAGCTCGCCGTGGCCGAAATGTGGCATGACCGGTGCGGTTCCTCGCCGCTTCTCACGGCTGCTGCAATGTTGGCTTCAGTTGCTACAGTGCTGGCTGTGGCGTCGCTGGAGGTTGACTGATGGGGCAACTAGAGTGGAGGAGCAGGGAGGAGGTGAGGCTGGGGCTGCATTTGGAGCTCGGGTGCAGAGAATAGTAGGAACAGGAAAGAGGAGAAGATAAGGGAGAGAAGAAGAGAGAAAAGGAAAAGGATGAGGGGGGTTGATCGGCCGGGGTTTGGTCCCTTTTTTTTTATTTTTTACTTTACAAATGCGATTATATAATAACATACTAAAAATATAAAATTATTATTGAAAGATTTTATCTAAAATTTATTCAACGAAAATCATTTCGTAAGAATTCGAAAGCATGAGATCGATAAAAGAGGTATATAAATAATTTCGGAAACATTTTCGGAAGAATTTACCAATGAACGCAAATATCTATATTATTTACGGAAATACATTGTAAGACCCCAAAATAATATTTAAGTCAAATTCTAATAACCGAGACTAATTTAAATAATTTACGAAACCGGTTTTCTACAAACCAAAAAGGGTAAAACGAAAGAAAATTAATTTTGGAAAGAAATTCATAAATAAGCTCCGAAAATCTTATTAATTTAAAACTTCGCAAAAATCTTAACGATTTTGGAAATGAATAAATTTAAAGTCGAAAATATTCTCTATGTATATAATCACTAAAATAACTTTAACTATTTTAAACTGAAATTTCATAATTTAAATAATATATTTCGTTAACAAAATATAACTCCAAAAGAAAGTCGTAATCACACGACGAAGTTATAATAAGAAACGAATCCAAAATATTAAAAGTTAAAATACCAGAAAGAATGGGAATACATATTTTTAACTGAAAATCGAAATCAAATGAATATAATAAATTCATGGTTGTGAAAAAATTTATCTAGAATAATCCGCAACGACAACAATTAATTAAATTAAAATATGAAGTCAAAATCGTCAATAAATCTATAAAATAAATTGAAATTAAAATAATTACATTCTTAATGCCTCGAGTAGCTAAGTTGTCCTTTGAGTATATCTGCCCTATAGGTAGTTTATAAAGCTATTCATTTGCACCATCCATAAAGGGAAATGGAAATGCCTTGATTTTAGGATTTGAACGTCTCCCTCCTTTGGGCATATGGCGATACATACAAATTGGAATTCGTTAGGAATTTATTTAGATCTTCACTTTGGAGCCCATGAAAAGTTGGAAGGCGATGAAGTAGGTTCAATTTTAGCTTGTAGACTTTTTCCTTTATTTTAGCAGGCTCAGGTTACGCTATGAATGTAGGTACATCTTCAGCTTTATTATGGGTTGCCAGCTCCAGCAAACTCTTGTTAGCTTCCATGTGAGTGAAGTAGATAGGCTCTTTTGGTAATGATGCGTTGATATTTAAAGTTGTTTCTGCAAAGTATGATGATGATGAAGAACCAAAAAGCTCGTCTTTGAGTTTTGGTGATGAAGGAGAACAAGAAATTCTTAATTTCCAATTGCTCGAATGGCTCTCTCTAACTCAAGATTCACGGGTATAAGCTCTCCTCGTGGTTTCCCTCTCGTATGCATTCACCAGTGAATACCTAAAATGAGAAAAACACTATAACCGATTAAATCACACTAGATAAAAAGAAAGCACACAAAAGGAAAAGCAAAGTTACTAATCCCCAACAACAACGCCAAACATTAGTATGGTCGTAGTCGGCACACAATTTAAACCTTATTGTTGATAATTATAGTATTAGTAAATAAGGATATCGTTCTATATCGGGGATCTAGATTTCTCACCTCTATTTAACTAGCTCAAAATTAATAAAAATAAACTAATAAAGAAAAACTCTAATTCACACAAAATAAATAAATAAATAAAAATAAAGTGATGGAGGTTTTAAAAATAGAAAATAATTAAAATAATAAATAAAATAAAATAATAACTAATAATTGCAATTATGATAAATATGCTAGGAAGATTGAAATCCACCACTAGATTAGGTCAAAATATAATAATAATTTCTAAGTCATCTTTTCATCATGAGAAGGATATTGACCAAATTGTAAGCCAAAAGTAGGTTTACACACCTTATATTACTTCCTTAAAATAATTAATACGACAAATAGTCAATATTAATCCTATTAAATATTAGAAATATAGTAGCAAAAAATGGCTACTATATTTAACTAGATTTAATTCATTAAGTATAAATGGAAGGATATCAATAAAAGTACCCAAACAAGTACAATAAGCATGTCTTACTATATTTCTCTCCTTTGACCCTCATGTATTGAAACGTTGCAGTACTCTTGTTAAAATCATAAAACTATTAGGTGAATTGTTATCTAACCTAGATGCAGTTTATACATATAAATTCTAGCATATTTATATGGCCACCTAGCAGGCATATAATGCTACATATTTTTATTATGAGGAAACTAGAACAAGGCATACACCATATAAATTGTACTTGATAAGATCATATATATGAAAGATACCAATTAAAATAGATTAAAGGAACAATCTCATGAAACAAAGAAAAATAATATCATATCTCAAAATATAATATAGGGTTTTAGTCTATTCTTAACAATAAATAATTAGTCAGGCATAATGATTGAATTAATAACACAAAAAATTATATATGAAGAATATAAAACATTAATAGAGAAATAAATAGTCAGAATTAATTATTATTATAATAACAATAACAATAATAATATAAAATAGGGAAGGGTGTGCAAAATTATAAAACTACTTATGAACAATGGGGTGCTACCACTATACTTTATATAAGATAAATATATTGAAATATGTACTATATTACATACAAGGTCGAGTATCCAAAACTAACCAAACTTAGAAAAACCCAAACATGTAAGATAAATGTAGAAAAGGACGAGAACATTTAGTATTTACAAACCAAGCCTATTTAAGCCAAACAAGAGCGAAATACACATAGAGGGACGAGGTTTGGTAACCCAAAAAAATAACTAGACAAAACGAAAAATATCTGCATTACCAAGTACCAACAAAATAGGAATGCATCCATAATGACAAAGCACGAATTATTCTAACAAGCCATTAATAGAGGGATAATGACTCATCCTCAATAATCTATACAAGACCTCCTTGTAATCCCTTAATATTTTGGAAAGCCTAAGTTATTTTGAATTGGCATTGGAGGAGATTAAATTTCGTTATTTTAGTCATTTATCATATCTTTGTTGAGTTTTAAAATACTAATTACATTTTAAGAATGTTTTGTTCCAGATACCTTATCTTTTCTTACTCATCTGTGTATTGTGTGAATTGTATGCCACTCTTCGACTCTAAAATATTTCCATTTTTTGTGTGGATATTTTATATACCCATATTTTGTGAATAACTGCTGATAAAATATCATGTTTTAGTAACAATTTTAGCTAATAATCATTATTAAAACAATCATATTTTGACTAAATTTAGTATAAATTTTTATTTTTTAATGAAAATTTTATAACCGTTATCAAAGTTTTAATAATGTGCGAATCAATAACAGTTAGTAACTATTATTAAATCTATCTAAAAACCGTTGTCAAAAAAATTTTATGGGGTGGTGAAAAAAATCATCTCGTTGGTGAAAAATGATTTTAAGTAGAAAAATAGGAGAATAATAACTCGCTTGTGATATATCAACATATTAGTAGTAAAAGATCAATATAGTTGTAAAAATTAATACATGACTGGTGAAATATCAGTACATTAGAGGTAAAAAAAATTTATATTAGTAGGAAAAAATAATTTTTAATCAAAATAATAGCGAGACATAAATTTTTTAGTGAGAAATTAGTTTAATGAAGGTAAAAATTAGTTTAAAAATAGTTAAACATACTTAAATGCATGCATGTACGTATGTAGTTCTGCTAAAAGTTTTGTACATTATCAATGAAAGATCCACTTACTTTTAAAATTTGAGTACATTAATGGCAAAATATCATTTTTAAATATAGTAATGGGAAAAAATCAATGGTAAAAAATCAATTCAAAGATGATGAAAAGTTAATTTAATATTACTAAAAGTTACTTAAATGTATGATAAAATATATATACATTTATAGTTGTGGTGAAAGTTAAATACATTAATGGTGAAAGATATATATACATATATAGTTATGGTGAAAGTTTAATACATTAACGGTGAAAGTTTAATTCACTGGTAAAACATTATTACAGTAGTGGTGAAATATTAGTACATTAATGGTAAAAGATAACTTTTATCTATGGACTAATGGATCATCTTTTAACTATTTAAGGGTCCATTACAACCCGATCCCAGCACATTGATATTATATATACACACACACAGACATTGGTACTATTGTCTATAGGAAGAAAGAAAAAGTAGAATGAATTCGAAGAACATTTTCCTTCAAAATTTGGTGTGCTTTCTAGTATTTTTTATGACCCTATGGTTCTTCGATAAAGTCCGAGGGGATTTCAAGGTTTTTGATTTGAACAAGTTTGGTTCTAAAAACGGTGGCAATAAGGATAACAAACAGGTAATATAGTATGTATATATGCAGTTTAATTACTTAAGAGTTGATAATCAAGAGAGAGAGAGAGAGAGAGAGACTAATATTTTATGTGATCAAAATTGCCCATATATATATGAGTGTGTGAAAATCTAGATATCCATAAATATTTGTAAATATTAAAAAAACATTGTAAATCATATTCATATCCATCCCTCTTTAAATCTTCTCCTCTAACGAATGTTGCTCACCAATTCATTTTCCTCCCTCACCTTCCCCGAGCTTACAAAAGGAACGTACATATATAAAAAATACTATTCTAATGGCTAAATAATAAAAATTTCCTAAATATTCGATGATGAAATGACCAAGTCTAATTAGTAGAAAGGGGGTGAGGGTTGAGGGATGACAATGGCTGGCGGTGCTACTGCCGTTTAAAGTTGACGGTGGGTGGTGATGGTATGTAAAAATATATAATTGTTGTGCTCGTTCATTTAGGAAAAAAAAAAGGAGAAAAGTATTAATTAAATATTTATTCTACCTATTATTTCTTCATACAAGGGTCCTAATCTTTCTCTTTATACTAACAAGTATATTATTAAGAAGTATTCAAATTTTGACTACATGTTACAAATGGACTAAGTATTCATATTTGAACTTCATTTTTTTTATGAGATACATTAATGAGGTATGATAGGATAAATACAAACAAATTTATGTAGTCAAAAAATTCTTGAAACATTAAATATGACTTATACTATAAAATAAATAAAAATTATAGACCCTCTATCATAAAACAAAAGGAATATTAACTTATATATTACTTGCATAATATCAAGCTAGTCATAAATTTAATTAGTTCTTTTTTGAAAAAGAGAGACCATTGATTTAGACTATATTATCAATTAAGGTTCTCAATAAGTTATTCTTTTTTAAATAGAAGTTTGGTCATTTTAATCATGTAATGAACATATAGAGATGTAGTATTTACAACGCATGCCATTATGTATATATAAATACACATATACAAAATAGGAAAGTGTGTTGCCATTAAATTGAATGTATAAATGTACATAAATAAAATAGGCAAGGGTGTGAGAAATAATAATAATAATAATAATAATAATAATAATAATAATAATAATAATAATAATAATAATTAGGAAACTATTACTAGCGTAGAGTTAGTTTACATGGATTCATGAATATCACACCATACTTAGTTAAGATAATGAAGATTGCCAAAAGTTACCTTGCTAAGAATATGTTAAATTCTATTGCTTTGGTGCATAAGATTAAATCTTCTTTGGGTAAGCAACTTATGTTTTTCTTATATATACAAAATCTTTAAAAATATTTCATGTTATATAGTATCATTATTTAGTAATGAGAATATGAATATATATGATCCTTATTTTTGATAAACTAAAATATTGGCTATTCAACATTGATAGGATGTTAGTTTTTTTAATTATGTATATTAATATCTATATAACTATTATTGTTATTTAACATTAATATTATAGACCTATAAGGTTAATATTTTAATAATTTATGATATCATTACTATTAAAAATTAATTGTATATTTTAATATTGTAGTTTTGAGTACATAGTATGATTGTACTTGAAAATTTATTATAATAAAAATTTAAGGTTGGTATATTGGATAAGCTACACTATTATTATTATTATTATTATTCAACATCGAAAGGATATTAGCTATCAAGATTACACACTATGTATGTATATATATATTAATTTTGTAGTATCATCATTTATCTTTTCTATTCTATAAGGTTGTAATGTTATGACTGAAATATTATTCTTCCCCTTATTTGTGGACCGAAATTTATACGTTGGTGGATATTTTGATAAATATTTGGCAATCAATAGGATCCATTGAGGAGAGGAGTTGGTGTGTTTTATTTCCTTATTTCAATCGTAACTTTAATTTATTTTTTGATGAGTAAAGTTATAATAGCAAATAGTATATGATTGAAGGTATAAGAATGATATAAATATCATATAAGAAGAGTTGAGGGTATAATAGGGCAACTTCATTTAAAAAAACTAAAATAAACTTAACAAAATAAAAAATTAATAGAAAAATTCTATTAAAAACATACATACTATATATATAATATTTTTATAAATTAGATGAATGTCTTTATAGGCCATTACACTCATATGTATAGAGTTATCTGCTTAGAACTATCAAGTAGTTTTACCGAATAATGTCACATAAGTTAATAATACTAATGGCAATCATGTAATCTCTTATATCTATTAATTATCGAGTAGAATAATTTTTGTATGAAATATATATATATATATATATATATATATATATATATATATATATATAAAGCTTAAAATAATAGGTGGATGATAATAATGACATTTAACACCTTCATCTACTCCTATCTTTTCTCACTCTCAACTTGGCATAGGCATTACTTAAGGCATGGGAGAATGCGTGCAAGTGGAATGGTTCGGCCCAGCTTTTTATCCCTCAAGGAACTTACCTAGTGACACCTATTATCTTTACGGGTCCGTGTCGTGGCTCGATAGTGTTTAGAAACACAGGCACTCTTCAGGCTCCCGGTGGTCGTACCAACATTGACAAGTGGATTAGCTTCCGGTACATTGATTCTTTGAAAATTGATGGGGGTGGAGCGTTTGACGGGCAAGGTCAAACTACGTGGTCGGATGGTAGAGGATCTGACCCTTGCATTGTGAGTATAATTTTTTACTCAATTATTTATTATTATTATTATGTAATACGTGGTACATAATTTCACTAGTTCTTGATCAAGGTGGGCTAATACATACATAGTATAATCTATTTAGATCCATCTCTACACCATTATGTATGATTATGTTTCTTTTTTTAGCTAATGAGGTTGGACTTTGTGAGTAATTCGTGGGTAAGGAACGTGCATTTTATCGACAGAAAAAATGTTCATCTATTGATTTTCGGTTCCCAAACTATACACATTAATGCTATCAAAATAAGGGCACCAAGAGATAGTCCAAACACAGACGGCATCAAGATTGGCCAATCAAATGAAATCTAGATCTCAAATGTGGACATAGGGACGAGAGATGACTGTATAGCACTCTTACATGGTAGCAGCAACATTAATGTCACCAACGTTGATTGCGGGCCAGGTCATGGGATTAGTATTGGAAGCATAGGTGGGACGCCAGATGAGGATCTGGTTACAAACATAACGGTAATAAATAGCAGTATTTCCAATGGAACAAATGGCTTGCACATAAAGACATGGGGCAAGAAAAACCCTACTTCTATTTCTCACATTGTGTTTGAAGATATCGTTGTCAAGGAAACTCAAAACCTAATTATCATCGATCAAAATTATTGTCCATTAGGGAATTGTCCCTCTGTAAGTCATCGACTATCGCATCCCTCAATGATCAAACTAAAATATTTTGATTATTATTGTTATTTTTATTATTGTGAAATCAATATCTGACATTTTATTTTAACATCCATCAATGAATGTTGTGTGACTTACTTTGATGGTTGTTATTGTTGGTTTTTTTTCTCTCTATAGGGCGATTCCTACGTTCAAATAAGTGATGTCAAGTTTCGTAATGTTACCGGCACATCACTGATGAAGGTTGTCGTAAATCTACAATGCAGTAGAGAAAAACCATGTCGTGAGATTCAAATAAAGGACATAGACATTAAGTATATTGGACATGGAGGAATTGGAGAATCAATGTGCTCTAATGTTCAAGGATCGGCTCACGGGATTCAACGATCTCCATCTTGTCTTGATGGTCGTGCTTCTAAATAAATCAAGTGTCTTTTTTTAGAATAAGATGATTGCATATGTGGAATTGAAATTACACCCAAATTTAACTTATGAGACGATATTAAATATATTTATTCTTATGGTTTTGAAAATTTATTGGCTATAAGAAGTCATGTTTGCCTCTTTTCCTTCATTTAAACAACAATTTTACTAAATTCATCTTGTATCAATATACAAGAATCAAAATTGAAAAATTGTAGTTTGGTAGTAAAACCTCCCTCCCTCCCAAACCATAATTAGGCATTAATCTTTTAACAAGAAAAACTTTTATTCACTAAATGCTTTGGTCATACAAACCTTGATGCCTATGCAGGGTTTTACGTGTAATTGCCACTTCTATAATTAACAGTAGATAGTCCATTCTGAAATGTAATATTTGTTTGTTCTTTTATATTAGAATTATGGATACAATATAGGAGGATATTTGGGTATGTGTATGTCATAAATGTTGATTATAAATAAGATTGATGAGAGTTAAGATTTAGGGGTGATTGAATGGATATTATGGATTGTTCCAACGGTCATAATCAACCCAATCCAAATTATTAATGCAATCTATGATCAATAAATGGTGGGCTAGAGGGTTAGTGAACAATGAATTTGAACCTAGTGTATCATAATGTGTGATATGTTCAATTTAGCCATGGGTTATAACACTTTAATTGATACAAACCACTAATAAAGGTCCACCACTTCTAACAACACTACCTCTATGACCAACCCGGCCTATCATACCTTCACTATGTTAGTCGTGTCATGACCATCACTTGATCAACCATGACTTGGTAGAATAAGTATCAACCCATGCCTATCATATCCCATTTCAACCTGGCTTATCTCCGTCCACCATAACACAATGCATGGCCTATAAATCCCACACATTATATGTCACCTCCTAATTTTTACTACTAAATTTCTTTGTTTCTTTAAAGGGTTAACAACAACAAAATTATAAAACTACTTATGAACAATAGGGTGCTACCCCTATACCTTATATAAGATATCTATATTGCAATATTTCCTAAATCAGATACAGGGTCGACTATCCAAAACTAACCAAACTTAGAAAAACAAAAACTTGTAAGATAAGAGTAGAAAAGGATGAAAACATTTAGTGTTTACAAACCAAGCCTATTCACACCCAACAAGAGCAAAATACACATAGAGGGAAAAGGTTTGGTAACCCAATAAAATAACAAGATACAAGGAAAAATATCTTGATTACCATGAACCATCAAAATAGGAATGCCTCCATAATTCCTAAGCACAAATTAATCTAACAAGCCTATAATGGCGGTAGAATCACTCATCCTCAAGAATCTACACAAGTCCTCCTTGTAATACCCATATATTTTGAAAAAACTAAGTTATTTTGAATTGGTATTGGAGAAGATTAAATACCCTTATTTTGGTAATTTATCACATATTTGTTGAGTTTTAAAATGCTAGTTTCATTTTAAGAAATTTTTGTTCCACATTCCATATCTTTTCTTACTGATTTGTGTTTTATGAGACTTGTATCCTATAGTTTAAATCTTAAACATTTCCATTTTTTGTGGATATTTTATATACTCACCTTTTTTAGAGTCTCATAGGCTTTTTCAAAATTTCAAGCCAAGTTGTTGATAAAAAGACGCTATTTATCACTCTTGTATGTCTTAATTATGTATTTTGAATATGTGAAGTTTTTCTGGTTATCTAAATTTCATGGACTTTGATGTCATATAATTTTAATTTTATTGAACTAAATATAATCCAATAATATTCCATTATTATTTAAATACTTTTGTACTATAAAAGTCACAAAATCACATTTCTCTTCCTCAATTCTTATCCAAACTTCATGAGAGTTTCATTGTTGATACTAAATCATTATATACTCTTCTTTTACCCTTTAAATGTTGTGTCCCCTTTTTAGAGACAGTAAATTCGGTTTTATCTTCATTATAGATATGTATCATAAATATCCAAGGTTAGAAGCTTTTTCTTCTTTCCTTCTCTTCCACCCATTTCATATGTGTTTTGGCTCAAGGATAACCTCTAATTTCTTACCTGCTATGTGGCTTCACCTCCTCTTCCAATTGTGGTTCATGTTTAGATATTTTTACAAGTAAACTAACTTTAATACCCTTCTAATCTAACTTAAGCCTTAAGTCATGTAACATATAAACTTTATCATTTTCCTTTATATCTCACCACTTAGACCTTTCTCTGTTAGTATTCCTTCCATTTCTTTCCCTTACATTGTTTTCATTAGAGGACTTTCTAAGAGTAATGGCATCAAACTCAAGCTACTTTCCTCCATATTCAACAAGTAGAAGTATGCCGAAAATATAAGTGTACCAAACTACACACCAACATCTTCTACACTTGGGGAATGCATTAGAACAATCACCAAGTTGAATGATAACATTATCTTTCTTAAGCTCTCCTAAACCTAAATATGCATAAATAGAATATGGCATGACATTAATAGATGCACCTAGGTTTAGCATGTAATTTTCAAACATGTTGCTACCAGTCACACATAGGACAGTGAAGCTTCCAAGATTTTTACACATTGGAGTTAATTTCCTTTCTATGACAGCGGGCAATTGCTCACTCATTGGAGTTAGTAACAACAAAATAATTTTGGCCATGTGATCCATGAAGTTGAAAAGGCTATAAAAGAGTAGGAGTGCATAAAAATACCCTGCAAGCTGACCCCAACAACTACCATCTGTTATACAAGGAAAAAGAAACCAAGAAGAGATGGTGGAACAAATTACAAATTGAAGAACACTACCTTCAATAGATGGCTAAGATAAACTTTGTCAAGTTGTGGGATGGAAATAATGCTTATTTCCATGCAAAGGTTAAGGAAAGGTATAGTATATACTCCTTAACTCAGCTGCATAGCCTCAATGGTAACAAGCTCTTATTATGATAAGACATAGAGAAAGAAGTTACTAATTTTTACAAAGGCTTGCTGGGAACTACAAGTACAAGTCTCCTTCACCCTAATATAGAGGTGTTCAAGCAAGGACCAACTCTCTCTACAGCAAGTAGAATGCACCTTCTAAAACCGATTTTAGCATCTGTAGTGAGAACAACAACTTTCAGCATGGGTGACAATTAAGCTCGGAGTCCTGATGGGTATAATGCTCATTTTTTCAAAGCAGTATGGTGCATAGTAGAGGATGATATATATGAAGCAACAAACCAGTTCTGGAATACAGGTTTCCTTTTAAAAGCCCTGAATAATACTAGTATTCACTTAGTGCCTAAATCTCATCATGCTACTTATATCATAGAATATAAACCTATTGCTTGCTGCAATATGATATATAAATTTTTCTCAAAAGTGATCACTAATATACTCATTGATATTCTCAGTGAAGTAGTGGGTGAAGCCCAATCAGCTTTTGTTCTTGGGAGGTAAATAGGCGATAATATCCTAATGGCACAAGAACTACTGACAAAATATAAGAGGCAAAATGTAAGTCCTCGTATGATGATGAAAGTGGACCTAAAAAAGGCTTATGACACCATAGAATGGCAGTATTTGTAGGTAGTGTTAGAGGGGTTAGGATTTCCTTTTCACTTTATCAAGTTGATCATGCAATGCCTAACAACTGTGAGTTTCTCTATAAGCTTACAAGGCCCTATATGCAAACCTTTCCAAGGTATAAGAGGGATTCGACAAGGAGACCCCTGTCTCCTTATCTCTTTATCCTTGCTATGGAGTTTATCAATAGGTTGATAAGAATACTGTGGAAGGAAAATGAATTTAAAGGTCACCTTGATTGTAAAAGGTTGAGAATGGTCAATCTCAGTGATCCTCTTCCTCATGACTATGACACATGAAGTTAGAAAAATACTTGCCTAAATATCTACTAGCTAAGTTATCCTATAAGTATATATGTCCTACAGGTAGTTCATAAAGCTAGTCATTCGCACCATCCATAAAGGAAAACGGAAATGCCTTGAGGTTTAGGATTTGAAGGTCTCCCTCCTTAGGACACATGGAGACACATACAAATTGGAATTAGTTTTGGAATTTATTTTGATCTTTGCTTGGGAGCCCATGGAAAGTTGGAAGGTGATGAAGTAAGCTGGATTTTAGCTTGAAGTATTTTTCCTTTCTAGGTTAGCCTATGCATGTAGGTGCAGCTTCAACTATATTATGGGTTGCCAGCTCTAGCAAACTCCTGTTAGCTTCCATGTAAATGAAGTTGATAGGCTCTTTTGGTAATGATGTGTTGATAGTTAAAGCCGCTTCTTCATTATTTTTATTATTATTTACAGTCTCAAAATATTAATGTTATTATTATTAAGGGGTCAAAATCCTATTTTATTATTATTATTATTTTAATTTTCATGATTTTATTATTATTATTATGATGATTATTATTATTATTATTATTATTATTATTATTATTATTATTATTTATTCGAATATTGCTATTACTAATATTATTCTTAACACTTTTATTATTATTATTGTCACTATAGTTGTTATTATTATTATTATGCTTAGCAATATAAGTATTTCGTTAGTATTACTCTTATTATATATTATTTTTATCACTAATCCTATTATTAGCCTTAGCTTTAAAAATACTAGGGTTTATATTACTATGAGTATTAGTATTACTATTATTATTAATATCAATATTTTGCTATAACTCGTGTTAGTACTATTATTAAAAGAAATAAAGCTATTGGCTTTAATAATGTAAATATAGCTATAAATATTAACATAAACCTATTTTGACGAGTAATAATCTAGTAGGCTAGCTTGAGAATAAAAACCCTATTTCACTTATAATGTTTCTTTTAATAATAGTAACCCTAATCTTAGAATAAAATAGGAAATAATAGTATTTTTGGCAGGAGGGAAATTAATCCTTATTTTTTCCTCTTATAAGTGAGACCAGACAAAACCCTAAGGAGGCTTGGGAGCATGCTCCAAGACTGGTGTCATGTTAGGTAAGGATGTGGTTAAGGCCCTATGTGTGCTATGTGCCTTATATGCCTTATATACCACGTATCATGATATGTTATGAATCTTATGATTATCGTTATATCTATTTTATGTGTAGTGCAGCTTGGAGTTGAGGTATGCTTATGTGCTCTCTTATGGCATGTGTATAATATGTATATGTTGTGATTATGATGTGATGTGATATGGCCCTTTAGGAAATGCATGCTAGGATATTTAACGTAATGATATGGGGTGAAAGGATGAAAAGGGAAAATAGGAAAGTTGATCAAGGAAAAATAAGTTGACCAAGGAATGTGGGATTGACCTAAATATTCCATGATCCATGAGAGAAAAAAAAATAAAAGGGAACTATGAACAAAATAAAAGAGTGGGTGAAATTTACATGAGAGAATCTAGGGTTTGTATGGAAATTCTATGATTTTGCATGAAAATTTCGAGGGTTTGCATGGGATGGGTAGAGTCTGCATGAGAGTGAACTTTACATATGAAAAGTTGTCTTGGGGTGTGAGGAAGGTAAGGGAAGAGTTTTTTGGGTGATTGGTGGCTTTAGGTGAAAAATAGTACATGGGATAGTATAAGGGTGCACAGAAAACCGAGCTAGGGCTCAGGAGGAGAACCCTAATTTGAGAAGGTGGTGAAAGTAAAAATAATTAAGGGTGAGTAGAGTATGAGATGAGACTAGAGGTGTAACACCCTCATTTTTCCAAACCAACTGACTAGAAAAATAAGAAAAACTATATGCAGAAATATAATGAGGGCATTACCGCCACAGCTAGTGTAATTAGACACCAATATTCTACTTGCACTAGCTGCTAAGGCTAGATAAAATAAGGAGATACATCAATATTTATTATTAAACCCCAAAAAAATTATAATATATAATAAACTCAACAAAGCTAATAGAATGTAAAATGGAAATGAAACAGTTAATACAACCAGAATCTATGAAAGTAGTCATTAGCAGTAAATAAGACTATGAAAATCACCACTACTCTCATTATTCCCCACCATGCATGCCATCCACACCTTGAACATATTCATGCTCAATCTGCACTACATTGTCTGCTCACCATGTACATCATAGATCATCACAACCCCTTTTAAAACATATAATAAGTTAGCTAGGGGAACAACTAAGTAACACGTTATTACAATGGATTATAGTATAGACACATTTATATATATAACGAATCATATAAGAAAAACCAAATAGGAATAAATAAATATGCAGATATTAATCCTTACTTTAGGTAATCACAACCTCCAATTATTTAAGTGGGTAAACCAACCAAGGGGTCACCTAGCAAATCAAAGTCCGAAGACCTACCACCAACTACGGGAAGATTAGATATCATACCCGGGCCATCCTAGAGGAAAAAGTCCAAAGGGGATAACAAAAGTCCAAATACCTACCACCAACCACAGGAGGATTAGAAATCACACCTAGGCCATCCGAGTGGACATAGTCTAAAGGGGATAACAAAAGTCTGAAGACCTACCACCTTGGTCATCCTGTCCTTAAGTGTGCACACCCTCTAATAGGGTCCAGAGAAGCCTATAGAGTAGACGAGGAGCCTTAACTAGACACGGCTAGCAAATAAATAAAAATCCATAATAGAAAAAGAAAGGCTATTCCCTATCTCCAACTTCAGGAAGCCAACCTGAAGGACCCAAAGCCCACTTTATGTTTCACTTTAAGTTATGGTATTTTAATTAAGTAAAGTCACACAATCCACCATATTAATTTCACTTTATCCACTTTTCATAATGGGTAACTTTCCCAAATTGAATAGAAATATACCCACTTGGAGTCACCATTCAATTCACCGGCTGGAATATAATAGAATAAAATAAGTATCCAACTAGCACTTCAAACAAATAAATAAATAAATTCCAAAGTTTCTTAGGGTCCAATTATACACTAACATAAATAACAAAACTTAATTTTGTCATATAAGATACGAGCCTTATGATATATTCATAATAAAGGAACACTTTTATAAAATCAACTCTTTATAACCAACACTTCAAATAAATAACACAAATATAAAATTACACTATTTACATGAAATCCATTAGGAACCCATATTTATATTAAATTAATAATAAACATAGAATCTCCTCCATGGGGCCTAATTATATAAAATCATATATATTCGTGTAAGGTCACATAGCCAGATAAGACCATTATATCAATAAGTGCGTAATTAAAATATGCATGAACGCACATACATATATATATATATCTACATATAAAGGTTGAAAGTAATGTTACCTGGAATGCAATCTGATCACAAATGCTCACTAGTCATTAGACCTATAGTTCACACTGATAATATTAACTCTAGACAAAATATATTAGGTAAACATATTATAAACGGCTTAGATCCAACTTATCAAAATTCTTACATTTACCAATACTTTAGTTTACTACCAAATGTTTATATATAAACCCCAACTCCTAAAATAATTATGTAACTATATGATTACTCATATATATATATATATATATATATATATATATATATATATATATATAGATAGATAGATAGATAGATAGATAGATAGATAGATAGATAGATAGATAGATAGATAGATAGATAAGTATAAACAACCGGTTTTGATTGAATAAATTGATAGAATGACCCTATGTTATAATTAATCTACTATTAATGTTACTAAATGCTATTTTACCAACTTATTTATCCCAAATCTTTATTTTTTATTTATAAAAATGAGGAACTAATTAAATATATTACTATACTAACTAGTATTTAATTATCACCCTTTCATAGTATATTCATTATTATTGTTACCAAGAATTAACAAAAAAGATGTCGGACTATGCTAATGGATAATCAAATTTGCTTCCAAACATTACCTATTAATAGAGAATTATGAATGGCCTATTACAATGCTTACAAGAAATTTGCATCCACTAACTTTGTTATGGAACTACGAGCCTAAGCGTGATGTAGAAAAGTTTTCCACATCAATCCGGATAAATATACTATATATTGTGTATATACATATTTGATTCTGACTCATATTTTAACATCAACAATTCATCAATCTGGAATTATTTCACGTATGTCATATGTGCTCCAATTCTCATATATTATTATAATAATAAAATAAAAGTAACATACCGCAAAAAGAATTAGAAGTCTTAACCAAAAAAATCAGAACATAGGTACTGAATAGTGAGAAAAATAAGAGTGTGCAGGTTACCTTCATCAATTAGATCAGAGGAATGGATGGTTAATCTGTATAAAACGACTCTTTTTTTCAGTGTTATTTTTTTTTCCTTTGTGTGTGGCTGCTACATGACTTACAAGAAGCTAACCATGTATTTGTAATAATGGGAGGCTACTAGGGTTATGGAAGAAGGTAACTTATCTTTAGAGAATTATAGAAGTTGTTACTTAATTAAAAAGGCCCATTTACTAATGACCCATTAACTATATCGTGTAACAACATTACTTAATTAAACTCTATTAGCAACCTATTAATTACTTGCTATGTATATATGTAATAAAAAAATATAATTTAAATCTTTATCATTTAACTATTATAGCTATCAAAAACTTAGTCTTATCATTCAAATAATGCACATGTATATAAGTTCCCTTATATATCTTATTATTTTTGCTGACTTTGTATTATTATGATTATTGTTGTTGTTGTTATTGTTGTTTTTATTCAAAATTATGGGGGTGTGTTATGTGTAGGGTGAGTATGGGTATCATGGGAAAGTAGGAGTGGAAGGTGAGAAATAGAGGGGTGACATGTGGAAAGAAGGATGCTAGGGTTTGGTGTGGCCACCTAGGGTTTCTTAGTCATACACGTATTTGGGGAAATAGAGCGAGATGATGAGGGTCGAATCTAGGGATGTAATGTGTGGGGTGGTAAGACAACCTTGGTTGTGTGAGGCAGAGAAGGATGGGCCATATAGGCCCAAATTAGGATTTCTGGAGAAAACCCTAGGGTAAGGCAGTGAGTGGACTTGGAGGTGTAAAGTAGTGGGCCTTGACCAATACACTTAGGAGTTGGGTCTCTACTATAATTAAGGGAAAGAAGGAAAGGATGTTGGGGGTGTGTTAGGAGGTGCAGCAATCTCAAGATATGAGACAAGCCCTTTTGGGAGGATGAGTGTAGATGGAAAGTGTGTCATGCATGTCTAGGGTGAAACTTGTTGAATAAGACAAAGTAATACAATAATCATTTAAAGAGGAAAAATATTGAGCCAAGCCCAGACTGGTCCATCGGCGAATAATAGTGGCCAAGATCTGGGGTGCCCTGAAAGACAGATCTACTGGTGAATAATAGTGGTCAGAAGCATTATGCCCTGTATGTTTCTAGTCCATCGACTATAATAATGGGGGATTTTGTGCTCAACAAACCGAACATATTTGTGATAAGATATGGGAAGGATACTAAGTCCTTATAGTGAAACACTATGAGAGTTGGGGCCAGACCAGTCCACCAGAGAATAATAGTAGCTAAGAGAATCTTGCCTTGGAGACCAATCCCTAGCAAATAATAGTGGTCAGGAGCGTTATGCCCTGTATGTTTTTGGTCTGCTGGCTATAATAGTGGAGTTTCTGCACTCATATGGAATGATAATAAGTATGGTGTGAAATGAGTATTAATCAAAGATTTAAAGAGTCAGTTGATTTGGACTATAGATTGTCCTTTATTTATCTGTAATGATGGCATGCTGTTTATATCAGCATGTTTGCATTATGTACCCTTGTGTGCTAGCCTTAGTTGCATGGTTACCTTGCTCAGTACGTATCATACAGACTACCCATTTTATGGGTGCTACTCATTCCCACAAACAGAAGGCCTTTGTGACTTTGTGTAGGTTGGCAATACTATTTTTGATGCCTTCGATGCTTACGAGGCATCGAGCAAGGCTGAGAGTTGAGCATGAATATGGCCTAGGGATTAGAGAGAGTCATGGTTGGATTTACTTTTTATAATCTTTTACGTTGCACTGGTTTAATCAATCTTTATTTTTATTATATTATAATATTTATTCCCTTCAAGGAATTTTAGTTATATACTCTGGATTATAAACCTTTTTCCACGTACTCTGATTTCTATTTTAGGATTGTTCAATGCTTTTATGAAGGCTTATTTTGAATTTGAATTATGATGGTTGTTGATTTTCCTTTAGCCTTGTGGTTAGTATGGGAGCGGCCAGGGGTCGGGCTTGTATTGATCACAACAGTAACATCCCCAAAATTCATAAGTTTTGATTTAATTACTTCCTCTAAATCTTAAATAAAATAAAAATTTTCAATAGTGAATTTTGGGGGTGTGACAATAATATATAGAATTATATGACTTACCATATCAGTATTGGGAATTCTCAAAGGATCTTGCACTATCATTTCATTTAGACTATTAATCTTTGAGCCAGAAGATTCTTATCTATGATGTTTTCTTTAAAATATGAGAAAAAAATAACAATAAATGCAAGCAATACTCTTAAAAGGCATACAAATAATACATTTCTACCATTGAAATTTTTTTCCTTAGTAATGTTCATATATTACAAGACCATCTATTACTATGCAAATAAGATTTTAAACCTACCGATGCAACTAAGTAACATGGACACCTATTAATGGTTGTTTCCTTAGTAGTGTTCACATATTTTATCCTTTCTTTCCCTCCTAATTGAAAGAAATTGAATGTAAATAAAACTTAGAATAAACTCATGTCTTGGATTATTGAATGTAGTAATTAAACATAATATAAGTAAATATATGCCAAATTTAGCTCTTGGAGATCCTTCCTCTGGTGACATAAGCATAAATAGTTTGTGCTTAATTGATGAATATATGAATGGATAGATTGAAATCATTTTATTTAGCCCAAGAGTATGTCCTATTACTTCAATTGATTATCCTCCATTTGGACATTTTGGAATTATAGATATTGTAGCAATAACTTCATGCATAAAAAATAGAACGATAATGATGAATTAATTGTGGTACAACTTAAAACTACATCAAAAATTAGTTACAAACAACATGCCAATAAATAATTATGCTATTAAAAAATTAAAAACAAATAAAATATGATAATGCTGCTAATGTGTAGGGAATGGTCATTGATGGCCTCTGTGTGTTCTTTCAACAACATATAGAAACTTAGAATCATTTATACATATAATGTCCATTCATATAAAGTTTTTTCATCTTTTTAACTATTGGCAAAGAGCTTGGATACAGTTTCTCAAATTGAAAGTAATGAATTCACCTACTTATAAAAAAATGACAAAAAAATTATGAAGAAATATGGACTGATGACCATATTTAGTACTACTAAAACAAAAACAAACAAAAGAAGAGAAGAAAGCAATAATAGTGAAAATTTTCTCCAATTGTCCTTCACTTCTTGTAGTTACTTTCTTCTTGCTCGATGCATTTTGCAAAGACAATATGTAAACCTAGTAACATAAAAATTATAATTAGTATTTAATTAATTATGTTTCCATATCCAACTTAGAAATCAAAAACTAACATATTAAAAATTAATTTTGACCAACAATTACCATTTACATTGCTAAAAAAATGAAAGTACATAAAAGAAGGAAAAAAAAAGGAATGAAAGATTTACCTCTAATTTTTCCAGTTATTATAGTTATTGTCTTCTTGCTTGATGTTTTTTGCAAATATGACATGTCAACGTATTAACATACAAAGTAGAATTAGTATATATTTTCATTTAATATACCATATTGCAAATGATAATTAGAAATATTAAAAGACATACAATACAAAATATATTTAAGCATAAGAAAAATAAATACTATTAAAAACTTAAAGTACACAATCTTCATAACCAAAGCACACAAACATAAAATTACACTTCTAACAGAATAACCAATAATAGATAAAGATACATTTTTCTAACACTACTTAGTATCATAATCATATAAAGTTTCATATTCTTCATCACTTTAGGTACTATATTCTTGAAATTCTTAATCATCATTATTGCCTTCTATCATAGCAAAGAAAGGTTCATCTTCTTCTTCTCTAGTAACAGTAAAATCAACTACACCTAAATTTGTAGCCATGCTAGTTTGTCCACGATCCACTTCAATTATGAGATCATCTTCCATTTCAAACAATTCTCTTGGCTTAGTGACATTGACAACATGCTAATTTCTTTCTTTAGAATATGGGTTATAGAACACCTACCATGCTTAAGATGCTACGACAAATGGTTCATTTATTTTCAGAATGGCTTTTAAATTAACAAGAGTAAATCCAAGTTCATCCTCTTTAACTCCTCTACTAGGATCAACCCAATGGCATCGAAACAAAATAACACTCCTTCCACGAGGGTAGGTTAACTCAATAATTTTTTTCAAAATACCATAGTATGACATGCTCCCAATATTTGTGTTTCTATTGACTAGAATGCCAGAGTTTTGAGTTACAATCCTCTTATCAATGCCTTTCATACACCACTTGTATCCATTGCGAGTTATTTTATTCATTGTGTTTATCCACATGCTTGGAGCAAGACTAAGAATTGTCAGATCCTCTGCAACACATACTTCATTTGGTAGATTCTTGGAGATCTAATAATGAATAACACATTGAATGAAATGATGTATGACCAATAATATAAATATAATGAGTATAAGTATCAACATACAGTCATTGCAAACCATTCAGGAAACTTTCTTCTATGGATGTCAATAACCATATTTGACATGTGGTAGTATTCAATTCTTATGATATCATAATGTTCTCCGGGAACAAATGATAAAGTTAGACATACATATGAAATGATTAAAAAAAATTATTCAAAGAGAATTAGGACTTACTGTGCATATACTTCAACTTCATCGCAATTTGTAAGCACATAACTATGTGCTTCCTCAATCAACATATATTCTAGTTGTACATCTTTCTTCTTAGATATTGCACAAGACTTTAAGGAAAATATAGGTAACCTATTATGCAATTTATTACCATCATCATCATCATTTTGCGTGAACATATTTTCCCTTGTTTGAACATCAGGAAAATATCTAGAACAAAATGTTAGGCTTTCTTCCGCAATATATCCTTTTGTAATTTATCCTTTAGGAAGACTTTTTTTATGAACATACATTTTCAACCTCCTCAAATACCTGTAACATTAGTACTATATTACTAACATAATATAATCATAAGCTTGATATTCCATTAAAAACAATAAATAAAATACTAGAATGTACATACCTTTCCATAGAATACATCCAATAGTAAAATACTGGACTTGCAATGATTGCCTCCTTATCCAAATGAGCAAATAGGTGCACCATGATATCAAAGAAAGAAGGTAACAATATGGAAAAGTGTGAGAGCGATGTGATCCTCCAATATCTCCAAGTCTTGGGTCGATGCCTCTTTCGAGAAAAGTTTCTTAAAATAATTACTTAGCTTAATCCACACCTTGCTCACATCTTTATTCCGCATTTTTCTTAAAGCTAATGGTAATAGTTGTGGCATTATAATTTGATGATCATGACTTTTTAAGCTAGAGATTTTTCCATCAACAATTCACCTTCTGATGTTTGCAACATACCCATCCGTTACTTTCATAGAACCTAATATGCTCAATATTTTCTCCTTTTCTTGTTGGGTTAATGTGAAGCATGTTGTACGTAGATATATTTTATTTTCTATTTCAATTTGATGCCACTTATGCCTTATATCCTTTACCTACAAGTCAAGCCTTGAATATAAGGTATCCTTAGTTCTCCCTTTAATGCCTAAAAGTGTACCAAGTAAATTCTCAGAGACATTCTTCTCCATATGCTTTATATCTAAGCTATAGCGTAATAGAAGAGCTCCCGATATCGAAGTTGGAAGAATATGCTTATCTTCTTCCAAGGCCTTTTTTTATCCTCCCTTTTCATTTTATTATGAGTATGAGGGGCTTGTCTAAATATGACATCAATTCCATCCAATTGGTATAAGAATTCAATCCCAGAATATGATGTAGGAGGAGGTCTAAGTTATGTTTTTCCATTAAAGGCCCTTCTATTACCACGAAATATGTGATTAAAATCCAAGAAGCATGATGACCCATATAACACATTTTTTTTTTGCTTCCCCTCATATATTTAGAGCAAGTATCTATATTACAATGTGGGCATGCAAATTTTCCTTTAGTTTTGTATCTCGACAAATTACCATATGCTGGAAAGTCATTGATGGTATTAATCAAGGCACCATGAAGAGAGAACATTTCATTTTTTGAGGCATCATAAGTCTCTAACCCTACCTCCCACAACTCCTTTAACTCATTAAATAATGGTTCATGAAAAACATTAATGTCCTTCCTAGGTGCCTTTTGGCTAGGTATAAGTAATGAAAGAATAAAGTATGATTATTTCATACATAACCATGGAGGTAAGTTATAAATCATTAATACAACTTGCCAGATGCTATATTGAGTACCCATAATGCCAAATGGGTTGAACCAATCACTTGTCAAGCCAAGCCTAACATTTCTTGAATCACTAGCAAACTCTAGGTACTTAGCATCAAAATCTTTCCAAACATAAAAGTCTACTAGATGTCTAAGCTTACCATATTTTTTTCTCTCCTCTTCATGCCATATCATTAAAGGGGCTATTTTTTTATGACAAAAACACCCTTTTAAGCCTTGGGATCAAAGGAAAGTGTCATAATAGCTTTAAAGGAACCTTTTTGCCACTAGCTAATTTCACCATAGTTCCATCATTGGCAACTTTCCATCTTAAAGTATTAAAAATATGACAATTATCTAAATCAATCTTTTCCTTCCTAAAAAGTAAATAATCATTTGGACACACATCAATCTTCTTATAAACAAGTCCAATTTTTTTTTATAATCCCCTACATTTGCCTATGAGAGTTTGGTAATGTTGATTCTTTAGGAAGCTCTTTTAAATAATCTCACTAAGGCATCAAAGGCAACATCAGTCACTCCATATAAACAATTTAGATGATACATTTCAACAATGAAGGAGAGTTTACTAAAATCTTCACAACTAGGATATAAGGGTTGCCCTACATCTTCAATCAACTTAAAAAATGCATCAACTTTTTCATTAGAAACTAGAAAACTGCTACTTACCCAGTGAAATTCAAAAATATCTCCAACCATCTCAAGAAAATCATCACATGAACCATCATGCACATCGTCAAACCCCATATCATCACAAAGCCTCAAATCTAAAATTTCATTATCTTCATTACCCCTTTGTTCCATATCAAAAATCCAAACACACCTTCGATAGTCTATATCCATTTCTCTCATTATAAGATGACTTCTAAAAACATTTCTTTTATGATAAAATCGATTTGCACAACTCGAGCATGAATAAGAAATCTTATATCCATTAGTGACCAAGTTTGAAAAAGCATAGTCGAGGAATGTATCTAAAGCTCTTTTGTAAGTATTTTCTACTCTCCTTAGTTTCACCCAACTCTTGTCCTTAAATACATCCATGACATCAAGTTCTTACATAATTTTCAAAAAGTAGAGACATCAAAATAATGAGAAAAATAAGGACAAAGGTTAATAATGAAGACTAGTTTTTGGTAGCACACAATGTGTGTGGCTTTATATATTATAACTATAATTATAATACATCTACAATTTAATTGTAGGTGATGCTACCTAATCCTTAAACCAATATAAGATGACCATATAGTTTCCTTTGCATGTTTGGTGAAGTGATTTTTTTTTGCATCAATTGAACCATGATTAAATAAGGTAACAAACAGAGACCACATCATAATAGTAACCAGAAGGTCAAAAAATGATAACAACCAACCAATTCAATAGGAAATAGATAGATTGATAAATATATAGAACTGTATCTTAAAAGCCCAATTTACATTTAGTAAAGAACTTCAATCAACAAATTCAGATAATACTTAAACTCCAATTAGACAAGTGTAGAAAAATATAACAAAAAAAAGTATAGAAGAGCACCATTATGCACATATGACATTCGATCGTAAAAGAAGTGGGGTATTACACTATGTACGCTGCCCTTAGACCCCCAGCTTATTGACTCATCCACAAGACTTCCATCCTAGTTTATTTAGAATGTAACCTAACTAATTTTTATTTTTATTGTGATATATATTAAAATAATGCTTACAATAATAATAGTTATTTATTAAGTTTAAGGAAATTAAATTTGAAAAATACGATATTTTATAATAATTATATAAATAACTATAATAATATTAGGCTAACAAAGATCTAACAACAAGGGGTACAATGCCCCCTAAAACCCCATTGGCCGATGGAGCAGTGGGACTCCATCATATAGGTCATTCGAAGCGTGACTTGATTGATTATTACTTTTATTATAATTTTCATTATTTTAAGAATAATTTTTATTATTTTAATTATCATAGTTATGTTATAATAATATTAACAATGACTATAATGTTCATTATAAATTTGTTTATATATTATATTATTAGTATTTTATATAAAATTGGCACTTATGATAAGAAGAGAAGTATCTCATGTATAAGATGAATGAATGTGTTGTGCTAAGGAATATAATAATAGTTGAAACATTTATCTTCCTTATATACTAATACCAACAGATATATGAGTGGGTATTAGTTTTATTAGTATAATACTACTAATACCCACAGATATTAAAGTAGGTAAAAGATCTATTAGCATAACATACTATTACCAACAAATAAAAAAATTCTATAGGAAAAAAAATTCTTCATTGCTTGTAAAAATATATTTGTTGGTATTAGTAACTTTTGCCAATAGGAAAAAAAATTTTGACTAAATTATTGTTGGCATAAGTTATATATTTTGTAGTGACTCGACCTATCAATCTCGACAGGCACAGAGGTATTCTACCCCAAAACACAACATACCCTATACTTAATCCTATCCCATTACCATTCCACTTCTATACCCCTTTAAGAAAATTTTCCTATAACTACTATGTCTAGAATCATAGTACTCCATTGATGGTGGATTCGGTGCAATATCCTCATCATCGTCGTCATCTACACACTTATTCGACAATAGTGTTCCACACAAATTAGGGTTTTCAAGGTATGATCCATTTTCAAAGTTATTAAATTATTTTCCAATAGGAATACAACAAACTAATTAGTTTCATGGGGCATTGAAAGACTCAAGATATGTCAAGGTCATCAACTCCTTGGGAATCTACCCAACAAGTTCATTAGAAGAGACATCTAAGGACTCTAACATAGATAAATCTCTTAGAGAAGGTAGGATGGTGCCACTAAAGTTGTTAAAAGAGAGATTAAGTCACCTTAATAAGACTAAATCAATAGTTTCATCTAGCATATCACATTCAAATATGTTTCTTGAAACATCAATGGTTGTGAGACTAGACAATATTGTTTCGACTGTGATACTAGACAATATTGTATCGACCTTGCATTCCTATATTTTAAACGTGAGGGTAATCAAATATATGTAGAAAGTTTTGAAGATGAAGCATACTTCTCCTATCCTCTCATTTTGTTTTTCCCTATTCATTATAGATTTTAAGCTTTTGATTGACATATGTGGAAAGTTACTTGAGAACCGATTTTTGGCTATTAATTAGTTAGATGATAGGTCAAGATTTTTTTATTTTTTTTTATCTTCCTACATACATCTTACTGCATATAGGGATGCTAGAAATTGGATGCATCCAAGCTTTTATAAATCAATATCTTTATGCTAAATAACTCCTCTGATCCCTTTTATCTTATCATTGTTATTTAGTTGAGTTAGTTAATTAATATTTAATATTTTTTTGATAGTTAGTAGTTATATTTTTATTAATTTTACAACAAAGGAAATTATTTTGATAATAGAAATTGAAAAAGTAAATTACTATATCTATGGAATCAATTCTTAGACAATACTTACCACTTATTTGGGTGTTAAGGGTCTAATTTGGGGTGTATATGACAACATACTAGTATCAGTCACCTGGTTGTGGCAATATTAGTTATGTAACACTACAATACTAGGTAAGATGAATAAAAAAAATCAAATAATACCTTACATGAATGATTGATTAATGTATAACACATGCTTTTACTCATTGACATTTAAAATATAGATTGACTCCCCAACCCTTGTAAGAAAAAAATATTAATTGATTTTTATAATACTAATTGACATATATAAAATGAAAATAATTATTAAAATGATTCATATCCATACAATGTACCATCCATACTAACCTAAATTAATTGATATCTTTTAGGTCCTCTATGACCACAAGTATGGGGTTGAGTTAAAGAGCACAAGTACCAAAATGAAAGTAAAAATGAGAGAGTGAGATAAAGAAAAAAAATAAAGGTAGTGATCACTGTTAGATTAACATAATACATATATGATGAACATAAATAAATAAATAAATAATCAATATGACAAACATATGGAATAAAAAGTTGTCAAGTCCTTAGATTTCTAAAGTTATTAAAACTTAAGATTTGATTAATCTCCTTTTTGTGATCAAAAGGGAAGGGAATGGAAGATAATTTACTAGAATGTACAACCTTCTAATCCATAGATATGATACATGTCATGTTGATGCTTAGAATTTTTTAACATATCCTTTCAATTTCAATCATATGCACAATTACTAATTAAATAATGTTAGTTAGTATGCATTCATACCCACAAAAAATAACAATAAATAACAATAATGATTCCTTATTTCCTTCTCAATTGCATGTAAACAACAAATTTAAGCATATAGTATGATTAGGTCTACTTTAAACAAGCTAGCTATCTAGGCAATAACTTATTATAGGATGAAATAAGTTCATCCATTACACATCATCTAGCAAATCCCTCAATTGATCACCTTGATCATATCTTTTATTGTCTCTTAGAACATTGTTACATGATGAATTCAACCAAACATATCGATCTTGATGGCCAAAGAGGTGTTCTACCCCAAAACACAAAATACCCTATACTTAACCCTATTGTTATTATTATTCCACTTCCATACCCCATCAAGACAATTTCCCAAAAACTACTATCTCTAGAATCATAATACTTCGGTGATCATGGTTTTGTTTCATCATCATCATCATCATCACACTTCTTTAACAATGGTTTTCCACATAAACTAGGGTTTTCAAGGTATGATCCATTTCAAAAGGTATTTAACTGGTTTCCTACTAGAATAAGACCAAATAAATGGTTTCTTGAGGCATTGAAAGACTAGATGCCAATCTTGTCAACTCCTTAGGAATGTGCCCCACAAGGTCATTGGATGAGAAACCTAAAGACTCTAACATTGATAAATTTCCTAGAGAAGGCATAATGGTAACACTAAAGTGGTTATAAGAGATGTTAAGCTATCTTAGTGAGACCAAATCTACAATGTCATTCGGGATATCACCTTCAAGTTTGTTTGTTGAGACATCAATGCTTGTTAAAATAGATGGCACTTTATCAAGCTCCCATTCGGATCCTTTGAACACAAGGTAATCGAATATATGTTGTTAAAATCCACAAAATAGTATAATTTTTCACTCATATAATTCACTTCATGTTGCTTATCCTTACTCATCATAGTTTTTAAGCTCTTGATAAGCTTATATGGCAAGTTACCTAAAAACTGATTGTTAGCTATGCCAAGTTTTCGTACCTTTGGGACCGGGTTCAGACCATAATCTAGTTTTGTTTGACAGCCCTCAAACCTATTCGAACGTAGCACAAGAATATCTAGATCTAGCAGAGTACCCAACCAAGAGGAAATTTGTCACTGAGTTAGTTGTTTTTGAGATCAAGAACTCGTAAGCATGAACAATTGCTCAAAAATGTTGTTACAGGTCCTTCCAACTAATTTCCGTTTACATCCAAGTTCTCTAAGTAACAAGACTTTGTGAAATCATGAGGACGTATGCTATGAAACTTATTCAACTTTAGATTTAACATAAGGAGCTCATTGCTCAAGTTTCCCAAATATCGCAGGATTCGGCCAGTCAAGTTGTTAGAAAAATCAAGGATTAGAAAGGTAGTTAAATTACAAAGGGTTGAAGGAATCTTACCAGTGAACTTATTGTTTGGAACTAGGTACCCCTAGATGAAGGGTGGTAGTTGAGGGAGTGGGCCTCTAAACATGTTGGAACGGAGATCAATAAATTCTAAGTCGTTCTAAGGAATGTACTCCAATCCACTAGTTAGATAGTTATACGAATTATTCAATAAAGATTGCGTATTCTTTTCTCTCAACTAGTGGGGCACTTGGTCATGGATTATGTTGTTGGAGAGTTCTAGGACTTGTAAACTCTCTTGATATATTAGGAAATTAGGGAACTTACCTAAATTGCACATGGACAATCCTAATTCAATGAACTGAGGCCACAAGGTAGATGTCTCAATATTATGCAAAGATAACGATAAATTGTTGTTAGACAGCCAAAGGATAGAGAGACATTTCATTTTGTGAAACATACTAAAATCAACCGTCTCATTAAGCTTATTTGATTGCAAATATAGCTTTGAAAGGCTCTTAAGTCCAAAAATCAAGGTTGGAATCAACCCATGTATCATGTTACTTCTCAGATCATTGAGTTGTAACGACCTATTTATATTGACATGTTCAATAACATGCTGGCCACTAAGTTGATTTGATGAGAGATCAATTTCTTCGGTCACATTTCTGACCCAAGATGGAATGACACCATAGAAGTTAGAGTTTTGGAGTTGTAGTTTCCTCAGGAATTGTGTTGGTCCAGCTGGTTCGAGTAATTTTTAGATAAAATGTGGAGAGGAGAGGGTTAGTTCCTCGAGGGGACTAGTTCAGCTAAATCCAGAGAAATTTGCACGAAGATCACCACCTTCAATATGAAGATTTCAGAGGTGTGGTAAGTGAAGAACATTAGTTGGGAAGTTCCCACGCAGCCCACCGCCAAACAACTTGAGAGATGTCAGAGAAGGGAGATTCACAAATGAGCGTGGCACGACCGAGTTAAATAATAAGTTCTCAAGGAGTAGTTTCTTTAGGTCGGTACGCTCTCCGTGGTCAAGCCAAGATCCGGCATTTCCAATGTATGAGAAGAGAAGATGTGAAGGGAAATGAGGCGAGAAAGTTTAGCAATTTCAACAGGGACTTTACCCGTAAAAGTTGTGGAAGAAAGGTCAAGATACTTCAAATGTGGAAACTGGCCAAATTTTGGAGGAGAGTTACACAATTCAATGAGGTCATCATGATGACCATGGAAACCAGAAGTAGTCGGAAAGAAATTGTCAGGGCAAAGACTTTTGAGGCAGTAGCTGGCTGGAATGGATATTAAGGTTTAGTGATCTACCATGCATCGTTGACCGTGAAGACTAAGTAAGCTGCAGTCTCAAGTCAATGCTGGAAGGAAATTAATTAAGGTAACGTTTCGTGATTAATGGTCTCTAGTGGTGGAGGAAAATTACGAAACCGAAAAGAAATGAGAGTAGATAGATAAAACTTTTGCTCGCTCTCCTGGGGGAAGAGAGAGAGAGAGAGAGAGAGAAAGAAAACACACTGTCAGTTCTGCACAAAATCAGACATGGTGTAGTAGTTTATTTCAATATCTTACGTTGGTTTACAGTTTTCTTCGACAGAGCAGCTAGATTGGTCTATGACCTGAACCTTAGGCCAGTTAGAATTCCTGGCAACAGCAGGCGGCGATGGACACTGTGCTTCGGAACATGCTACTTGGTCGTGAAATAGTAGTAGTAGTCAGGTAGTCTTTAGCCTTGTCTTTAGTTTAATTAATTAACGAAAGAAGAGGAATGTCCTCGACTAGGGGTCAGACGTCTAAAAAACGACAGGTTACCATTTAGCTAATGGATTCTAAACGCGTTTAGAAAAAGGAAAACCTCATTTCAAAACGTGTGGGACACTCGTACTCATTAGCGGATTTTCAAATCTTTAGTCATCATTAGTGACAGGGGACTTAAACTAGCTTTATTTACTGATTAATTAATACTGGAATTAAGCTAATCGATGTATTTAATTAGTAGCACAGAGTTAGTAGTTCAGTCTTCAACGATGGTGGGAAAAAATTGATCGGTCCTTTCTATAAGAGATGGATGGAAATCCTCTTAGTAATGCACTTGTTTGGAATGGAGACAAATAAAGAGGGAGGGAGGGAGAGTAAGAGCCACAGACGTGTAATTTTCCAACAACAAATACGTCAACTCTACACAGACATACAAAATAAATTCTAATAGATCAAGGATGGAGATATGCATATATAAAAAAATAAAAAAAAAAGTAGCTAATTTTTAAATTTTAGTTGCCTTAAATTTGATGAAACATTTATAAGCACAGAATTTTTTTTTTCAAATTTAAGTTTCTCTTAAAATTTTAAGGTGTCTAAAATATAAAAATCGATATGCAGTCGGTATGATTTTTAAACTAATTTTTACTGTTAGAGTGTATATGTAGTATTTTTTTTATTTAAAAAAATGTAGTCATTAACAATTAAATTATTTGTAAAATTGTATTTAGTAAACTTTGATTATATAAGATTATTAATGGATATTTATTGTTAATATAAATTAAAAGTTAAATATTATAAAATATAAATAATTAGTGATTTGATTGATAAAAATAATTAAATAATATAAATTTAAAGGAGATTAATATAAATAGGATAGACAAAATAAAAGATAATTAAATAGTTCAAATTTAAGGCTGGAATGTTGATGCTCTAAATATAATGTCTTCTTATTCAGATTCGAACATCTTCGGTTGATAAATAAACAAATAAATTATGGATAGCTAAAAAACAGAGAGACAAAAATAAAGAAAAATAACAGGATTAGGATCACGGCCAGATTAACACAGTACATAAACTTAGATCAATAATTTAATCCGACGTACTATCTAGTTGTTTGAGATCACAGATTAAGCTTGTTTAATTAATGTGATCAAAAGGAATTGGAAGACAATTTACTGGACTAACCTTGAAATCCATCAATTCTGTGCATGCAAAATTGATGATTCGATTCGCCATAATTAGTTGTCTTCTTGAGGCACTGAAAATAAGCTCCGAGGCAGTCATTATTACTACCGGAATAGGGCCGGCCAGCTAGTAAGTTCGTTGCATGAGATATCTAAAGACTCCGGCACGTACGACAATTATCGGGGGGAAGGCGAATGATACTGCATAACTATTTATACTTTAATCCTTTAGGCAGTGAGAACTTCCGCATAAGGGCAGTAAAAATAAAGAAAGAATAGATCCGTTCAAAATATATTCACCGACATATTGTGGTTCACGGGGAATGCAAAATTATTTGTGAGAGGACCTAACTGTATGCCTTAGTTATTGTTGGTCCTAAATAATATGCCCCCAAACGAACAGCGCTCTAACAAATTCGATTAGATCATGATTACAGCCGATAAAATTGATTCGAGCAGTCCAATTCGATTAGATCTTTGTAAAATCTAAAAAAAAAATATAAACAGGACTCCAACTCAGAGCTTATACGATCGAATTTCGCACCGACTATAATTAAACCAATCCGATAGCAATCGAACCCTCTATTAACCCGTTCCGACTTTAATCTAAACATTAATTTGATTCGACATCAATCTGTATTTATAATTGTACATTTAATATTAACCGGTTATAATATTAATAATAATAAAAAATATACAAGTTTTAGTATTCATTTAAAGCTTTTAAAAATATAATATTTTATTACATTTACTTATTCTTCTTACTTTTACCGTGTACATCCTTATTTGCTACCAATATTCTAACTTTACCTTTTTTAACACAAAAATATAACATTGAAAAACTCATAATAATAAACAATAAATTTTTAATTAGATACTTACATAAAATTAAATTTAATACTTATTTAAGAAGTTAATGAGTTTAACTCATTTTGGTAGTCAATATTTGGTTTGACCCAAACTTGAAGCAATCTAATCTAGAATTAGCTTAGTTCAAACCTAACCAACCTATTAAAACTATATCCCTCAAGTACCCAAACCCAAAACTTGAACCTGGCTCAATATATTGACTCCATATAATACGAATATGCAATGATCCAAAACCGACCTGAACTAAATAATAAAATTACCCGACAAATTTCAATTAAATACCTTGACATTTCTCTCTCTCTCTCTCTCTCTCTCTCTCTCTCTCTCTTAATACTATATTTTCGATTATTCCATTTAGGCACCTCCATATATCTATTTAGTTTCACTTGGATACCCAAATTGTAAAAATAAACTACATTTTTAATTCAATGTAGGTACCCATTAGAGTACCCCCCAAGTAAAATTCAATTAAAATGTGGAGGTACCTAAGTGGAAATATAAAAAACACAGGTTACCTGAAAAATATTAAATCAAATATTAAGATACTTAAATAAAATTTATCCTAAAATAAATAAGCACCAAGTATAGTTTGGTCGTGTGTGATCAAAGTACTATTTAGGTAACCTTATCATTTAGTCAATATCTTATAAGATATAATTCAGATTATTTGTTATACCTTATTATTTTCAAATCCTTACAACCTCATTATTTACAACTTATTCTTACTTCATAATAGCTCCAACTACTTTTAACTAATACTAAAAAAATCTTATATTATTTACTTCAATTGCAAATATACCTTTATTAGTTATACCTCACCCACTTATACACACTCTTGCCCTTATTAATTAGTAAAATATTATTAACGTAATTTAAAATAAAAAATTTTAATAACTTATTTTTAAAAACCTTAAATATAAACTAATAGTTAGGTATAATTAGTTATAATAATTATTTTAGGAGGTCCTGTATTGAACATATTGTTATTATGTGTATTATTGTAACACATTGGGTATAAATTAATTAGGGAAAATTTTGAATAGAATTTGGGCTATTAAATTTAATCCTAGTTATGCCTTAACCTAAACTATTTTAATCTGAATCTAATTCTAAAACACTCTTTATTTTTCCTTCCCTTTTCCTTTTCCTTTTCTTTTCCTTTTTCTCCCCACCTGCCTCGCCGATCGACCCCATGCTTTATGTGCGACCTTCTTAACTTCTACAACACACCATAGCCTACCTCCATCTCCATCAACCATCATCTCCCTCAATCACAACTGGTATGCTCCTTGATGTTTTGCCTCACCCATGCCTTGCTTCTCTCATGTGTGCCCCTGCCATCCCCTTGCATGTCATCCCTTTCTTTTCCATCCTTCACCATGCACATGCCACTATACATACATAAATACGTACATACATACATACATACATACATATATACTCCTCTAATCTTCCTCTACCTCACTTAATGCACAACCCTTTACACTCTTCATTTTCTATCGAGAAAACCAACTCTAACCCTCTTTTCTTCTTCTCTTCCTTCCACTCCTCTATTTAACTTCATTGAACCACCATCACCATCACCACACCACCACCAAGTATCGCCATCTGCTTGATAAAACAACCACCTCAACCACTGCATCAATCCCCCTCACCATTGACGACCATCACTACCCCTTGCCTCCTCTTTTTTCTTCTTTTTTGTCTCTCTATATCCTTTTTCATTGAGGTGCATGACCCTGTTCTCCTCACATCCCCCAGCCGTTCCCTCTCACAAAATTTTACACATAGCCCATGCACCCTTGTGTGCCCTGCCTGTATGCGCTTGCGTAGCCCATAGATGGTTGCACACCCTTATATTATTCTTACCCATGCATTTTGAGCACAGTCATGTGCATCCTTTTCTTCTAGCCTATGCACTCCTCTTCTCGTTCTCTCCTCTCACACCAGTGTGCCTCATATATAGTCAGCCTATTCTTGTTTTACCTTATTGACTCGTTACATAGAAGTCATGTGCCACCCTTGCATGACTGTGCTTAGCTTGTACCCATTCCTTTACTCCATGATTTGTTAACCTTTTTCCCCCCAATAGTTGTTAATTAATTTTGGTTATTATTGTGTTATAATATATGCTAATATATGCGAGGGTTGTATTTATGTAAGGAGTTCGAAGAGGTTAATTGGAGATTGGGTGAACCTTACTTTAATTTTTTTTGCTTGGATAAGAGGTAACCGTACCCTTCTACTAAGATGTGAAATCATGTGGAATAAAAGTCGTTATGTCTTTAGGGTATGATTTATGCATGAGTTCGAAAGGGTATATGTAGGTATTATATGCTGAAGTCTTACATAATACATGAAAGCGTTATTAATAGGTGTGAAACATGAACGTATGGTAATAAATAATTAGCATGTATTCGACGTGTTAGTAAATAGAAGATCTATGCATGTGTATTTTTTTTAATGCTTAACGTAAGCATGTCTAGGGTTTTATTAGGGTTTTGATCTTGTCGAGACTATGGTGTAAATGCCAAGATGAGTGTACCATGATTACCTTTGCCTGGTAGATAGTGTTGATATAAAATACATTAAAGCATGCACACATGAATTAAGGTAAAAATACGATAATTATTATTCCCATGATCTAGGATTAGAAATGCATGATTATAGTTTGTAGAAATAAATCACTAAATACATAAAAAGTAAAAAATATAGTCAATTTCTAAATCATAACGATTATTTGTGTGCTAAAATATTGTGAATAATTGTATTTTAGCCATTTCATGACAAATCCTCATAATAATATTGTTTGATATGAAATTTGGCTCATAATAGTGTAGTTTGGGTTTCGAGGATATTTTGGTCATTTTTTATGGAATGCACCTTTTGTGAATAATTAGACATAGGATGGACTTAGACTTTTGATAGGCTTACCTGAGTGTTGACTTTGACTGTGATATAAACCAGTGACCTTAGAGTTAACTTGGATAATTTGATATAGAGGGAAATGGTTAAGTATAGAAATGAAAATTATTGTGCTATGTGTGATATATGTGATCATCCTATAAAATACTAATAATTAATGTGGAAGACCTTTATTTTGAGAATGTTTGATCTCTAAGGGTAGCTACCCTAGAGATAAGGTAGGAGCAATTGGTTTATTTGGTTCACTGACGTGTTGTTATGCCTCAGTGAAGCTCTAGTTTACTCTATAGGTGACCTACAGGCCCTCTATAGGGTATTGATAATAGGTATTAAGTGTCTTAGGTGTGGATGGTATTGTATCACCTTATGCACTAGTATGAAAAGAGTGGCGTTATGCCTTTGGATTGAATGATTGGGAGGGTATCATGATACTTTATGCACTAGTATGACCGGTGTACTTTTATGTCTTTGGATTATTATTATGTCCCCCACAAGTAAAAAAAATGAAACTAATTGTGAGCCAGTGACTCGTATTTGGTGTACATAATAGCTTGAATCGTTGTGTGAAGTATTTTGGAGGAATTGGGAATAGAGTTTTGAGTTGTCTTGGAAAGGTTTGAATATTTAACCTTGATTAAACAGGATGGAAAATTACCGAACATGAAAGTTGTAGATCTTTATGTTAACTTTCCAACGCATCAAGAATCATCTCAATTAGAGGTCAAATAAAGAATTTGTGGCCGAAATACTATAAATTATTAAAGTTGGAAATAAACATGGGGGGCTGTGTTTAGTATAAATATCATGCAATTAGAACCCTAATTAGCATAATGCCATCCTCTTCTTTCCTCTTGAGTTTTCTTATAATTTCTTAGTGAATTAAGTGATTCGGATGAGGACTTCTTTGATTCTATCTGTAATCACAATTACTTCACATCAATAAGATCATCTATTTCCTCAGTCTATGTTATTGAGTGCTCTTCTCTTCTCAATTATTTTGTATTATAATTGATTTCAATTATATCTTATTTTTTGAATTGGTATCGATCCCCAAAAAATTGACATCAAAGAGTAAAGTCCATGTTCAAGATGTCTACAGGATTTGATATAGAGAAGTTTGATCGGTCTGTGAACTTTGGCTTATGGAAGTTGAAGAAGAAGGCAATCCCAATTTAGAATGGATTGGAGAAGGCGGTACTTGTGAATTTAAAGAAGCCCAATTTAATGATAGATGAAAAATTTAAGGAGATAATTCAAAAGACCCTTTCCACCATACAATAGTATTTGTCTAATGAGGTTTTGTGCGAGGTGGCTAAAGAAATAACAATGTCATTCCTATGGCTCAAGCTGGAGTCTCTATGCATGACAAAGTCGGTGACAAATAGTTTATTATTGAAGAGTAAGTTGCATGACTTGAAATTGGGTAAGGAACAATCCCTAAAATCTTATATTCATGAATTTGACTCTATGATTATGGATCTAAGGAATATAGATATCAAATTGAAGGATAAAGACTTGCTATTACATTGTGGTGTTCTTTGCTTGCTAATTACAAGCAGTTTCATGAGACTATAATGTATGGAAAATATGATGAGTTGATTCTTGCTGATGTCAAGACTGCCCTGCTACATCGGGAAATGATTGAGACCATAACATTGCCTGACATATGTACAAACTCAAAAAGGTATTCAAATTTCACATTAGAAAGAACACTACATAAAATTTGAAAGATTTCTAGTCACCAAGAATCATGACTCTATGAAAAAACTAATACAAACTTTGTAGAATAACTATAAAATGTAAATAAAAAAAGTTACATTGTTGATGCCCAAACACATATAAGTAATTAGAAAAAATGTCACAAAATAGTCAATCCTTAATCTTCAACATCATTAGCAATAATAAAATCATCCAAATATGAGTGTTGCTTCTTTCACTTCCCATGACTTTCTTTCCTTCGTTGATTTATGCTCTTTATTTTACTTGTTACCCATTTGGACCAAATTTTCTCCTAGTTCTACTTTCTAGAAAACATAAGCAGAACACTTAATCTCTCCTTGTTGCACAGCTTCATCATTAATTTGATCGAGTACTTGCTCTTCTTCCACTTATGGCATGCTATACAAGTCTCGAGGCTCTATCTTGATCACAACATTCCAATCATCATGTCTTGGATCTTAAACATAAAAGAATTGCTCCACTTATGATTCTAATACAAAAGGCTGATCTATTGTTAATGAAGAACCTCTATGTATGCTAATTATTGGATATTCATCCACTTTATCTCCTCTACCTTCATGTTGCATGTCATACCAATTATATTTATAAAAAAAAACATGATTTTCACTGACATATTGCAACTCATAAACATCTCTTAGTACACCATAATATAAGTCATTTGAATGACCATCTCTTTATACCATAACACCGCTATTTTGAAACTTCTTATCTACTTCTCGATCAAGCGTATGAAATCTAAACCTATTAGCTATGAGACCACTATAACGCCTTGTGGTGCATGATGGACGATACACTAAGTGATATAAAATTTCATCAATTGATCCTTCTTTATATAATTTCTCTATCTATTAATCAATGAAGGAAATATAAATACATTTACACATCTTAGGTAATATTTTATCACTTAGGAGGTGTTTGTTTGGTTGGGTAGTTTGTTCTGGTCAAGTATATGGTAAGATAGGAGGTATATGGTCTAGTAAAAAACAAAATTGAATGAAATATGTGTTCCGTTTATTACTGTCGAAAACTACTGCTAAATGTTTTTAGTTCAAATTAGATTTTTCATAGCAATTTTTTTTGTGGCTAAAAATACATATTAATGTGTGAATCTTTTTTCGGCCACAATTAATAAAATACATTCTTAAAGTTACATTGAAATTGATGAAAAAGTTTTTTCCCACAATTTTTTGTATCAATTTTATTCATGGTAGAAGTTAAATAAAATTTTACTAATTTTTTTTTCATAATTAATCAGATCCGTTGCGAAAGCTAGTAGATATTGAAATAGTGAAACTATTTTCGGCCACAAATTAATAGTTTTGTGGATAAAAATATATATTAATATGTGAATCTTTTTTTGACTACAATTAATAAACTATGTTCCTAAAGTTAAATTGAAATTGATGAAACTATTTTTGCCCACACTTTTTTGTAATGATTTTATTCGTGGCAGAAGTTAAATAAAAATTTACTAAATTATTTTTTGTCTCAATTAATTAGATCCATTGCAAAAGCTAATAGAGATTGAAAATATTAAAACTATTTTGGGCCACAATTTAAAGATCCGTTGCTAAATTTATATTGAAATTGGTGAATTTTTTTATGCAACAATTAAAACTCCGTTGCTAAATAACAACATTAATTTTCTTATAATCTTTTCAAAGAATTTTATTTGTTTCTTTATTAACTTTAATGAAATAAACTATAGTGTAATATCTTTTATGCTTGTTCTAAAAAGTAATATATATTTTTTGTGAAATAAAAAAATAGCATAATATATTTTTAAATTTTTTTTAGCTTAATAATTGTTTAAGGAGCATTAACTGAAATATGAGAAATCCTTACAATAACACAATTGCATTCTATATTGACTTACATGCAAGGTATAGAATAAAATAAATATTAAATACAACTAGATTACCACCCCATGTGACATACATAAGTATTTAGAATGCAATTTTAACTTGGCATTTGGTAATTCAAGTATTTAAGAAAAAAATATTAAGACAAGAGTTAATAAAAAGGAAAAAAAATGTAAGCAATATAAAATAAATTATCAATATATAAAATAATACAATTAAATGACCTCACATATCTAGTGTAATAATAAGAAGTGAAAAATACATACTTTATGAAATGCATGAGAAAATTTTGTTGCAAAAATATGTGCTCACAACAAAATTGTAGTAGCAACAATATTGTCTCATAACCATAAATAAGGTATTCAAAATACCCTATATTCATGTAAAAATTTTAGTCACAAGTTGATAGGTTGGTGCAAAATAATTTTTTCCACAACAACATGGTCATTGTAAAAGTTATATTGTTTTAGCAACGATCAATTATTGTGGTAGTAATTTTTTTTTATAGCAACGAGATTATAATTGTTGTAAAAAAATACTTGCGTTCATGGCAACATGCTTTTGCCATGAAAGTTAATAATTGTGGCAAAAAATAAGTTTCATCAACAAAAATTTGACGTCATGGCTAAAATGCATTATGAAAAAATTATTTTCTTGTAGTGTTACTCATTGACATTTATAATATAGATTAACTTCCTAACCTTGCATGAAAAAAAATAAATTGATATTTATAAAATGAAAATACTATTTAAAAAATAATAATTAAAATAATTCATATCTACACCATGTACCATCCATAATAACCAAAATTAATTGATCTCTTCTAGGTTGTCTATGGCCACAAGTATGAGGTTGAATTAAAAAGCATAAGTACTAAAATATAAATAAAAATGAGAAAGCAAGAGGAGAAAAATCAAGAGAATGATCACTATCAAATTAACAATATACATATATGATAAACCTAAATAACCAAAAAAAAAATCAATATGACAAACCCATGGAACAAAAAGTTATCAAGTCCTTATATTTTTAAAGTTATTGCAATTTAAGATTTGATTAGTCTCCTTTTTGTGATAAAAGGGGTGTGGAATGGATGATAATTTCCTAGAATGTGTGACCATCAAATCCATAGATATGATACATGTAATGTTGATTCTTATAATTGTTTGACATATCCTTTCGATTTCAATTTTAATCACAGTCACAATTACTAATTAAGTCATGTTAGTTAGTATACAATCATACCAACCAAAAACAAATATAAATAACAAGAATGATGCTTTATTTCCTTCTTAAGTGCGTGAAAACAACATATTCAATAATATAGTATGATCAAGTCTACATTAAAGAAGCTAGCTATCTAGGAAATAACTTATTCTCAGACGAAATAAATTCATTACACATCATCTAGCAAATCCCTCGATTAATCACCTTGATCTCATCCTTCGTTGTCTCTTAGAACATTGTTCCATGATGAGTTCAACCAAACATATCAATCTTGATAGCCAAGGAGGTGTTCTACCCCAAAACACAAAATACCCTATACTTAACCCTATTACTATTCCACTTCCATACCCCATCAAGACAATTTTCCAAAAACTAATATCTCTAGAATCATAATACTTTGGTGATTGTGGTTCCGTTTCATCATCATCATCATCATCATTACACTTCTTAACCAATGGTGCTCCACATAAACCAGGGTTTCCAAGGTATGATCCATTTTCAAAGGTGTTAAACTGGTTGCCTACTGGAATAAGACCAAATAAATGGTTTCCTGAGGCATTAAAAACTTCAAGAGATGTCAAGCTTGTCAACTCCTTAGGAATATGCCCGGCAAGTTCATTGGATGAGAAATCTAAAGACTCTAACATGGATAAATTTCCTAGAGAAGGTGGAATGGTACCACTGAAGTGGTTATAAGAGAGGTTAAGCCACCTTAGTGAGACTAAATCTGCAATTTCATTTGGGATATCACCTTCAAATTTGTTTGCCGAGACATCAATGGATGTTAAAACATATGGCACCTTATCAAGCTCCCGTTCGGATCCTTTGAATGTAAGGGTAATCGAACACATGTAGTTAAAATATCCAGAATACAATACTTCATTACTCAGATAATTCACCTCAGGTTTCTTATCCTTATTCATCATAGCTTTTAAGCTCTTGATTAGCTTACATGGTAAGTTACCGGAAAATTGATTGTTGGCTATGTCGAGTGTCTGTAGCTTTGGGAATGGGGTCGGACCATAATCTAGTTCTGTTTGACGGCCCTCGAACCTATTCGAACGTAGCACAAGGGCCTCTAGATATGGCAGAGTACCCAACCAATGAGGAAATTTGCCATTGAGTTTGTTGTTTCCTAGATCAAGAACTCGTAGGTTCGAACAATTGGTCAAGGATGTTGGTACGGGTCCTTCCAACTGATTTCCATTTACACTCAAGCTATGTAAGAAGCTACACTTTGTGAAATCTTGAGGAAGCGTGCCATAAAATTTATTCAAATTTAGATTCAGTACAAAGAGCTCCTCACTCAGGTTTCCCAAGCATTGCGGGATTCTGCCGGTCAAGCTGTTGTTAGAAAAATCAAGGATCACAGGGCGAATTAAATCACAGACGGTTGAAGGGATCTCACCAGTGAACTTATTGTTTGAAACTAGGTAGAACAACATGGAGGGTGGTAATTGAGGGAGCGGGCCTCTAAACATGTTAGAACGGAGATCTATAAGTTTCAAGTTCCAAGGAATGTGCTCCAATCCACCGGTTAGATAGTTAAATGAAATATTCAACACTGACAGGTTATTCTTTACTAGCAACCAGTGAGGGACTTGGCCATGGATTCTGTTGTTGGAGAGTTCTAGGACATGTAAATTCTCTTGATCTATTAGAAAATCAGGGAACTTACCTAAATTGCATGAGGATAATCCTAATTCAGAGAATTGAGGCAACACGGTAGATGTTTCAATATCACTGAAAGACAACGATAAATTGTTGTTTGACAACCAAAGAACAGAGAGACTTTTCAATTTGTGAAACATACTAAAATCAACCGTCCCATTAAGCTTATTTGATGACAGATATAACTCTGATAGTCTCTTGAGCCCAAAAATTGAGGTCGGAATCGATCCATGTACCATGTTACTGCTCAGATCAAGGCTCTGCAATGACTCACTAATATTGGCATAATAATCTATAACAAGATGGCCACTAAACTGATTTTCTTTCAAGTGTAAGACCTCTAATGAAGGTAAAGTGAAAACCCAAGATGGTATTTTCCCACTAAGCATATTTTCACCCAGATTAATATACTTTACTCTAGAAAGCTTGATTGTGTTTATTAAAGAAGGAAGCTCACCATTGAGTTGGTTTGATGAGAGATTAATTTCTTCGGTCACATTCCAGAGCCAAGATGGAATGACACCATAGAAGTTAGACCCATACAGACTTAGTTGCCTCGGGAACTGCGTTGGTCTTGCTGGTTCGGGTAATTTTCCAATGAATTGTGGAGAGGAGAGGGTTAGTTCCTCGAGGGGGCTGGTCCAGCTGAATCCAGAGAAATTTGCATGAAGATTGTCATCTTCTATACAAAGATCTCGGAGGTGCGGTAAGTGAAGAATATCAGTCGGGAAGCTCCCACGCAATCCACCGTATGATAACGTGAGAGATGTCAAAGAAGAGAGATTCACAAGCGACCGTGGCACGACCGAGTTAATGAATACATGCTCAAGGAGTAGTACCTTCAAGCCGGTCATGTTGCTCGTGATCGAGCCAAGATCCGGCATTTCTAATACATAATTAGAATCGTCATTAGTATGTGAGATGTGAAGGGAAATGAGGTGAGAAAGTCTAGCAATTTCAATAGGGACTTTACCGGTAAAATTTGTGGAAGAAAGGTTAAGATGCTTTAAATGAGAAAATTGGCCAAATTTAGGAGAAATAGTGGAGTTATAGAAGTTGTTAAATGCGAGATTGAGGCTTTGGAGTGTTTGGAGCTGAAAGAGGGTGCTGTTAGAATCGATAGTTCCTCGAATCTGACTACAGCTAAGGTCGACTTCAATAACGTGACCAGATAATAAGTCGCATGAGACCCCATCCCAGGAACAACAGTCAGTGTTATTGTTCCATGATCTTATCTTTGGATAAGCAGTTTGATCGTCACAATTCTCAGAAGCTGAGCTATCGATTACGAAATTGTGTGCGAATCGGAGCAGTGCGGTAGAGTCTTCGTGGTGGCAGAGGTGTATAGAGGAGTTGGGAAGCGGTAAAGAGAGAGGCAGTTGAATGTTATAAATAGATAGGAGTGGCAGGAGGAGAAGGAAGCGTAGGCAGCAGATGAAGTATCTCATCTCTATTAATTTTGCGGGGATACAGTTTGGTGGATGAATGGGTAATAAAGTATTCGTCTAGGCGGGCGTATTATAATATATATATATATGTGTGTGTCGGTCAACTTGTCAGGCAAGTCAGAGCATGCATGGTTTCCAACTTGTGATGCCGGAATCAAAAGTAGTCGGAAAGGGTTATCACGACAAGGACTTTTGAGGCAGCAGCTGGCAGCGCATGCATCGACCGTGAAGACTAAGTAAGCTAAAGTCTAGAGTCAATTCAGGCGGAAAATTAAGTAAGGTACAGTTTAGATATTAGTGGTCTTCACTCTTCAGTGGTGGAGGAAAATTACATGGCTGGCTCTTATTAAATTTTGCCCTTCTTATAGCAGACACATGTACTTTAAAATGCTCATGGGAGAAAAATAAAAATAAAAATACAGAGTTCCAGTTCTGCAGTTAGAATCGATACTAGCTAGTAGTTAGCTGTGGTATTTTGGTGGAACATATTTTGGTGAGTAGTTGTAAGATACTACCACTCCATATCACAACACATATTAATTTATTATGTCATGTGTGTACTCATTAACGGATTCTCAGAAGTCTTTAATTATCATTACTGACAGCGGGTGTAAACTTTATTTATTTAATTAATTATTACTAAAATTAAACTAATGGCTTTATTTAAATAGCACAGAGTTAGTAGTGTAGTTTTTCAACCGAAACCTCTACCTCCTACCCAGATTGTAAAAATAAACTGTATTTTCTAATTTTATTTAGGTATCCATTAAAGTATCTAAGTAAAATTAAATACAAATGTGAAAGCACTTAATCAGGGTTATAGAAAGCACAAGGGTACAACAGGGATGAGGCAAGGCAAGGGAGACTTCGGCGTGAGGAATGAGCGAGGAAAAAAAACACGGAAGGTAAAGTGACAGGCGTAGGAGGTAGGTGCAGAGCCCAGAAAAAGCAAAATTGGGCCATGCAACGTGTCGGAAAACTTATATTTGGTCCGAGCATCAAGTCTTCGTGGCGTGCCGGAAACGGAAGAAAATGAAACTACAAACGTACATCCTAAAAATTAGAACAAATCTATTAATTTTTTTTAAAAAAATTAATAGACTACTATCTACCTTAATTAATATAAATTATAAATAAATTTTAAAAAAATAAAAAAAATTAGCCTAATGCTTCTGATAATAATTTTGACATAAAAAAATTTCCGAGACAAGGTGTCATTTTTTTGGTGTTTCACAAATAGTATGTGCACTCAAATTCGGCATCTATATTAACATTTCTGTACTACTTATAGCTTATTTTAAAAAAATAGCTCTAAATATAAGCTAAGTCGTTCTTTTAGTACTAAAAATATTACACAAATTTAAAGGTACTTAACTAGAATTATAAAAAAATATATGGTATCTAAGAAAATATTAAATGAAATATTAATAAAATATCTCTAAATTTTCTATTACAAAAATTATTTAAATAATTAATTGTAGAAACTAAAATAGAAAATTATGGTGCGTTACTGTCACACTTTGTACAAGTTCGGTTTCCTTTACTAACTTTATACTAAGTGCTAAAGCTAAAAATATTATTTCGTTTAAATTGATAACGCAATTATAAAAATTCGAGTAGAGAAAATCAAAGAAAAATAAAATTATTTTAAATGAAAAAAGCTTTGATGATTATAAAATTTAGTGAAAAGAAATATATAAGAATATAACAATAAAAAATTATTCGATCAAAAGACACTAGGCAACACATAGGACATGTGAGAATAATGCAATGAGGCACGATTTGACATAAAAAGGGTTAAAGGTTGTCTCAATTATACAGGAAGGAGTGTATAGGGTGGGTTAACCATAATAACACTTCAGCGTTTTTATCATAAACACTTAATTGTTGTACTGTTAACCAAAATTTTTGCTAGAATGAAATTAAATATGCTCAAAAATAAGATTTGATTTATTTATAAGGATATTTAAGACTCAATGGATAGTTACAAAATTAAATACATTTAATTTTAAGTAATTAAATTATAAGAAAGTCCAATAATGAGGATTTGTTAGTCAAATTAGCAAATGGATCCCAAAAATCATGAAATTTTATGTGGATGTGCAAAATAATTTAATAAACCTAAATATATAAAAATATTCCATATCAGAGTTTGTTTGACACTCGATAGATAGAAAACAAGCAAAACCGACAAAAATAAATAAGTCATGGAAACACATTTTTTCTCAAATTCACAAAATGAATAACCAATCGCTTAAATTAATATGGATGGATGCAAAATAATTTTAGAAAAATAAATATATAAAAATATATAGTCTAAGAGTTGATTTGGTGCTCAACAGACAAAAATAGACAAAAGGCTAATGACATTAACGAGTTTTTTTTGTTTTTTTTTGTAATCTAGCAATTTAGGCCAAACAAAAGAATTTTGAGAAAATGAATGAAATGAATGAGTTGAAAATTATTTTTGGATAGTCTAACAAATTTTGAATGAGTCTAAATGAGTGAAAATGACTAAATTGAAATAATTAAGGAAAATGTGACTTTTCACAAAATAAAATGAATGACCAAATGTTTAATTTTAATATGAATGATATGGAATTTGATACTATAATATTTACAATTGAGTTATAACATATTTAAGCACATAATAGGATCAATTATACTTTAAACAAGCTAGCTAGCTAGGTAATAACTTATTGTCAAATGAAATACATACATCTATCTTGGATCATCTTCTTCATAGTCTCTTAAAGTGTCATTCCATGATGAGTTCAACCCAAACTACCAATCTTGATGAGCATAGAGGTGTTCTACCCTAAAACACAACATAACCTATACGTAATCCTATTACCATTCCACTTCCACACCCCTTTAAGAAAATTTCCCAATTATTAATATCTTCATAATCATAATAGTCCATTGATGGTGGCTTCAGTGCAACATCTTCATCATCATTTTCATCCCCACACTTATTCGACAATAATGTTCCACATAAATTAGGGTTTTCAAGATATGATCAATTTTCAAAGTTATCAAATTGTTTGCCAATAGGAATATAACCAACTAATTAGTTTCTTGAGGCATTAAAAGACTCCAGATATGTGAAGCTTGTCAAATCCTTAGCAATCTATCCAACAAGTTCACTAGAAGAGAAATATTAGGACTCTAACATAGATAAATCTCCTAGAGAAGGTGGGATGGTGCCACTAAAGTTGTTAAAAGAGAGATTAAGTCACCTTAATAAGACTAAATCTATAGCTTCATCTAGGATACCACACTCAAATCTGTTGCTTGAAACGTCAATGGTTGTGAGACTATACAGTATTGTATCAACCTTGCATTCACATATTTTGAACGTGAGGGTAATTGAATATATGTGGAAAGTTTTGAGGATGAAGCATACTTCTCCTCTCCTCTCATTTTGTTTTTCCTTATTCATCATAGCTTTTAAGCTCTTGATTGGCGTACATGGAAAGTTCCTTGAGAACCGATTATTAGCTATTAATCAGTTCGATGATAGGTTAATATCTTGTTTGATCTTTTTGCATACAAGGATGCTAGAAACTGGACGCATGTAAGCTTCTATAAATCAAGATTTTTATACTGAATAACTCCTATGATCCATATTATCTTATCATTTTTATTTAGTTGAGTTAGTTAATTAATATTTCTTATTGCACAGTAACGTGAGCCATGCATGTGGAGAAGGCTCGGGGCTAGACAGCTGAGAGGGGTTAGCTACGAGAGGTAGCGATGGACGATGGAGATGGTTGGGATGGGCGACGATGATGGTTGGTGGTGATAGGGTAGTGTTGTTGGAGCTAGGGGAGGTTGTTGGAGCTGCAGTTGTGGTTGGCTGAGGCTGTGAGGGGTTGATGCGAGCATAAGGGAACCAGGGTAGGGGAGTGGTGATGGTGAAGGATGGTGCAAGGCTAGGCAACGCAAGGGGAGAAAGCTGCTGGTTGTGGCCAGTTGGATTGGTGGTGGTGTGATCTGTTGGGAAGTGCAGAGGAGGCTACGAAGTGGTGGTGGAGTGGCTGGGTGGCTAGAGTTACTGGAAGGAAGGGGTTTAGGTGATGGGGACAAACGGGGCAGAGAAGGGAAGTAGGGGTGTTGGGTGCTGCGTTGATAAGGGAGAAGAGGAAGAAGGTAGTAGATCGGTGGTGGAGCTGTGTGATGGTGTGGTGAGCTTAGGGAGCTGCTGGAAGGACGGTGGTCAATGCAGGCTAGAAGGTGGTGATTGGTGGTGTGGGATGGTTGGTGAGGGAGAGTCAAAAGGAATAGAGGGGGAAGGGACTGGGAAATCAGAACGAAATAGAGAAAGGGAAGGAGTTGTGAGGGTGGTTACGTGCGGAGGTTGTGGGTATGCGACGGGTTGGTGAGCTACATGTGTATGTATGTATATAATACAGTGTGTTAGGTTTAGCTCGGGGAAGGGTGAGCCGAAAAGGAATAGGGGTTGGGTGTTGCGTGCATGTGTAACGTGTATATGTATATAATGCAAAGGGTTAAGATGAGGTGATGGGTTGAGTGAAGTAAGGAAATGAGGGAGACAGGGAGAGTAGAGAGTAGAGTAGAGAGTAGCTATTTTAAAATTTTATTTTAGATTTAGTTTGGATAGATTAGGATACCGAATCGAAAAAAAAAATAATTCGAAGAAAATAATCAGGATTGGGATGTGTTTAATAGAATGAGAAAAGATAACATAATCAGGAATAAATTTTAGAGATTTATTTCTAGTTATGGGTCGAGATTATTAATAAAATAATTAGGCTAAGATTTACCAATAACAATTTGATGACAATTATTTCCAAACATATGAGTACTTGCAAAAGTTGAAAGCAAATTAGTAACAACAACTATAATAATGACAATGGATTGAGAGAACTTACACGAATTAGTCCAAAGTTAATTTGCTATTCACCATCGAAGATTACCAATTTGAAAAAGTTGTATTATACTTACACTAATTGGTACCACATGATCTCTATAATATCTCACCCTTCCAAACCGTAATTACCTTACGTGATTAAACTCACGATACATTTCTTAAAAAATTATTATAGATTTCAGTTATCTTTGTATCAAATTTGAACTTTATATTGCTCATTTCAGTCTTTTGTGGAAAACATTTTTCACCCAAATTTTTTCTATTTTATTATTTTTACTTATTTTGACTCATTCAAAAAATATATAAGATGTGCATTTTAATATATAAGATGCTTTATCTATGCACCGTTAAGATTGAAAGATTATATAACAAATACATTATAGCTCCTTAATTGAAGAAATAATGATTGTGATTTAGTAATATTCAAACTATTCAATCAAAATTTTCATAACTAAAAATGACGTGAGGTTTATATTGAAAGAATATGTATTAGCCACTTAATATTTTATAATGACTCTTTAAAGGGATTTCACTTCTTAATGTAAGTCTACAAAAATTGTAGGTACTGGATAAGAGAGAAAATATAAAGTGTAGAAATTCTAAAATAGTTTGTGAAGGAAAAGGAAAAAGTTGAAAATATAGTTCTCTCATGTACGTACTTTTATAAAGTAAAAGCTAAGTAAATCGATTGGAGTATCCTTCCCTTTTAGATTTTGAGTTAGAAGGCCGTGAATTATCCAAATTGGCTTCTTATCTATTACTGACCGATACTTTTTACACGAAATTTAAAGAGGTGATTGCTTTAAGCAAAATATTAATTATGATATTAGAAGAAACTTTAAGAAGCTATAGAAAGGGAAGACGATTACAACATACAAAAAATGATGGGATGTAAGCATTAAACTTGAATGAATTTTATAAGGCAAAGGTAATTATAGGAAAATAGAAAATATCCTCAATGAGCGTACATTTCGCACGAGTTTAGTAGGCATTCATGGATACCAAGGTTTAGTCATTTACTTGGCTTGCATGGATCGCAAAGAGTCAAGACTCGTTATTTGTTTGCAGTTACTTATTATAAAATAATTATTTAAGATAATTATTTATTTAAAAAAATTAATCTATTTTTTTTTTTAAATAAATAATTATTTTTGATAAATAATTTTAAAAGGGGATTAAATAAGTAGTCTCAAGTCAATGCAAAAGGTTACTGTATGCAGCGAAGAGATAAGTAATTAATGGTGTTCAGTGGCGGAGGAAAAATGCATGCATGGCTGGTCCATTTACAAGGTATCGAAAGTTTGCAATAATGGACCCACTTTTGTGGAATGAAGTTAAAAAGCTGATGGAGAAATGTCGTACATCCCACACAATCAGTAGGCTAATAAAGGAGGTCTTCAGTTCACGTAACGAAACAGATACAGACGGTAATCAATCTATCTTTCTAGCTGTGTTATTGAGTGAACAGTGCAGATAATAATTTTGACACCAGCTATTTTTACGTACCGTAAATGCATGGGATTAAGAGAAAGAAAAGGTGCTATTAAAGGCAGCAACAATGCATGCTGATGTTTAGGGAAGAAAAAATATCTGTAAATGGATGCAACAGATTTTTGAGAGTAAAAAATGGAATTAATGAAGTAGTGAAGCGGTAGTTTAATTAATAAAGAGGAATGTCCTCACACAGACACGTCTCTAAGACGACAGATCCAACATGTTCCCTTCCTTTACGTTTAGGCCTGGATCGGAAATCTCATTTCTACATCGTTCCTAAGGGGCACGCATATTCATTAAATGATTCTCAAGTCTTTAATTCTCATCGGTGGCTGTAAAGTTTATTTAATTAATTAATACTGAAATGAAGTTCATTATTGTCAGCAGCAAAGAACAAGTAGTCTTCAACCCCGACCCTCAACGTTTTTAGTTCCGAGAACTTTTCAATATTAAAATAAAAATAAAAAGCGTTCGATTATTTTAAAAAAACAATATATATTAATAGTTTATATTAATTAAGATAAATAGTAATTTTAATTTTTTTCTTAATTTGAGTAGATTTGGTATATTTTTTAAAAATATATATAATGTGCGTGTGTGTGTATATTTATCTATCCCCGTTTTGTAATTTTTTTTTTAAAATAACATTTTTATATTTTTTCATCCCCCAATTTTTCATTCCGGTCGCGTCCCGTGCAACACTGGTCGTCAAGGGCGGAGGAAAATGCTGATAGAAAAATGTCATACATTCCATCCCATCAGTAGGTTGGTAAAGTAAGTCAAGTTCACATTTCCCTTGCTGGAAAAGGAAACAGATAGAGGCCATTTCTAGACTTCAATATGTCAAAAATAATTTTTAGAAAGAAAAAAGGAAGCAAGGCAAATGGTTTCTCAATCTTTGATATGCATGCGTTCTCATATATACCAAAGATGAAACAGGCCGACGCCTACTTTAAAGACTGAGGCATGTGTATGCTTCTCCTTTGAAAGTATATACATGACTCGGAATAGACTTCTAATTTTCGAACAACAAATGTATCAACTATATACCGACATATAAAATAAATTCTAAATCACGAACCTAATGTCTGCTTATTCAGATTCAATCATCTTCTTTTAATAAATAAAATAAATGAGAAAGACCCCCTTAAAACGACAAAAAACGAAGAAGATACAGACAGATCATAGATAGGTATCACGGAAGGATTAACAAAATACATAAACCTAGATCAATTATTCAATCTGTTTAACACACGACGGTTTCTGTTTCAGTCCTAAATTTTTCAGCACTATGTTCCTCCTGTTTAAGATACACATACAAGGTAATACAAGAAAATCATGGCATAAATACATATAAGAATATATGCAATAAAGAGTTATGATAGCCCCTCAATCAGCCCACACTTGCTCTCTTTCCCTGAGTTCCCTCAAGTAAGAAGAAGCTCTGTCTTTTGCCATTCTTTTTCAGCTTTTTTACCCCACCGGCAACTTCCTCCACACACTAACTCCATGCTGCACCCTCTACCACTAAAGCCCCAACCCTAGCTGCAGCAAAAGCTGCTGAAGCTTCCCTCCAACATGCAACAAAACCTCTCGAAACCACCCCCATGCTGCACACAAAATCACCGTAAAATCTCCCCCATCTTCGGCCATTTGTGCCGATCCCTTCCCCTTGGCTTTGACCATTTGTGCCCATCCTCCCCACCTTGCTGCACCTTTCTCCCCTATAACCCCTTCCTTAAATTGAACAATTTCGGCCATTCCTACCCCCTAGTTTCTACCTACTCCACCATTCCTCCTTCCCTCTTCTCGGCAACTTCCACCAATTCCTCCTCCTTTGTTGTGTGAGTTTGTTTAGCTTTTTGACTTCTTTTCTTCGTCCGATTAGTAATCCTTGAGTTGTTTTAGTTAATTTTGGGTTATTATTATGTTATGTTAAATGCTAATACTTGTGTTATAGGGTGTTATATCCAAGGTTATTCTTAAGGACCTGAGAGAAGTCTTTTTATGTAAGCTTAGATTTAGGTAAATCAAATCTTTCATAGGATGGTAGAAAACTATGTGCCAGCATGCTAGGAACTTTTAGACCTAGAATCATGCTACGGTTTATGCTTTTCAAGTATTTTTGCATGCATGATAAAATAATAATATGCTAAAAAGATGATATGCATGATTATTGCTAATTAAGTTGTATGCAACAATACTATAGAACAAAGCATCAATGATACCACATAAATGACGGTTTGATCATAACTATTGATAAAAATGAAAAACATTTTAGGCAAAAATGTGGGGCTTATTTTAATAACGGTTTTTGATATATTAAAAGTAGAACAGTTACAACTTTAATAACTATTTTAGTTTAACTATTAACAAAACAAAAAGGCTGACATAGTTTTAATAATAGTTTTACTTTAACCGTTAACAAAACATAAAAGATGACATAGTTTTAATAACTGTTATAAATAGAACAATTATTAAAACATGTTTTTAATAACAATTATAGATAGAATTGTTATTAAGACTAGTGCATTAAACAACCTCCCTCCCCTCTTGCTCATTTATGTCTGTTATAGAAACTTTTAAATCTATCTTTTCTCTTTTGATCTCTGTGCTCAACCTCATTTTCCTTACTTCTTGCTTTTAAATCTCCCTTATTTACATCCATATTGCATTCATGTTGCTCGTAGACGGTTGATTTATGTCATGTCCCTCATTTTAACTTGATATCGTGGTTCACACATCCCATGTGCTCTCCCACAACCCTTAAACCTTTGTCCCTCCTATAGCACCATGCCTAGCCTCCGACCTCTCTTCCATAACTCTCCCCTCTGTTCATGGCTCTTGTAACTGCAATAACCACCCTCGACCCTACGTTCTATTACCAGCCCACCAAGAACCTTACTTGGTATATATATTTTTTTTCTTGTTTTGTCATTATATATGTATGTTAACTATTTATGGGTAATACATGTATTATTGCATATTTTGTTGTTGTGTGTTGCTGTGTTGTTATGGTTTTTAGTTTACATTATTTATGCACGCATACTAATATTTATGGGTTTGATGTTAATAAAAATTGCTAGTTTTTCTAGTGTTAGAGACCTATATTTTATGATTTAAAAAATTAAACAACAATCTTAGAAATAAGATTTAGTGTTTTGTTTAATTATCTTTTTGAAATGCCTCGAAAATTTCTAATTTAAATGATTTTTTATTAAGAAAATGAATTTAATAAATTATTTTATTTAAAATAAGAAAGATAAAATAGTTTCAAATTAATATTAATTTTATGAATAATTTAATTGGAGAAAATTTGGGTGTTTTGCTAATTAAAATGAGATTTATGAAAAAGTTTTCAAAAATCCTAATTTAGCATAAAAAGATATTTAAATATTATTATTTTTAAATATTCTAAATATTTTAATTAATTTAAATACCCAATATAATTATTTTTTCCTTTTCCCTTTTTCTTTCTTCTTCTTTTCTTTTTCTTTTTTCTCTTCCCCGCCTTGGCCAGCCCACGACCTAGTTCCCTTTTTCTCTTCTTCCTTTCCTTCACGCGGCCCAGCCCGCGCAGCGGCCTGCTTCCTTCTCTCTCGCTGCTCCGCGTTTTCCTTGTATTTCCCCCAAACTGCGTCGTTTGAATTAATGAACTTACCACCTCGCGCTCGACCCGGTTCGCCGCCTTTCTTTTTCTTTTCTTTCTTCCCTAAACCGCCCGGTCCCCTGCCTCCTTCTTCTCCTTCTTTTCTTCTCCCCAACCCCGTTGACTGTAACTCCACCGCAGTCGCCATAGCCGAGATTTCCGCCGCCGGTTACGCACTATTGACCGGCCGCTTTTCTTCTTTTATCTTCCCTCTGATTCGGCGATCACACAGACCCATCCACCTCCCTTCCTTCTTGCACGATTCCTTCTCCCAGCCAGCCAACCCTTACCACGTCGCTCTTAAATTTCGCCGATGGATCGGTCACTTATAAGGTTAAATGCACCTAACCACTATTATAGCAGGTGGATCGATCACTTATAGGAAAGAACGCCCTAACCAGTATTATATGTCGGTGGTCAGTCTGGCCCCTGCTTGTATGGTATTTCACTTTAATTACTTAATGTCTTTTATGTCTCTTACCAAACTTAGGATTTGATTTATTGAGCTTAGGATCCCCCACTATTCTAACCGGAAGAATGGTCACTTATAGAAAAAAAATGGAATTAATGAAGTAGTGAAGCGGTAGTTTAATTAATAAAGAGGAATGTCCTCACACAGACACGTCTCTAAGACGACAGATCCAACATGTTCCCTTCCTTTACGTTTAGCTAGTACGTACGTACCTCCGGCCTGGATCGGAAGTCTCATCTCATTTCTACATCGTTCCTGAGGGGCACGCATGTTCATTAAATGATTGTCAAGTCTTTAATTATCATCGATGGGTGTAAAGTTTATTTAATTAATTAATACTGAAATGTAGTTTATTATTGTCAGCAGCAAAGAACAAGTAGTCTTCAACCGTGAAATCCCGACCCTCAACGTTTTTAGTTCCTAGAACTTTTCAATATTAAAATAAAAATAAAAAGCGTTCGATTATTTAAAAAAAAAACAATATATATTAATAATTTATATTAATTAAGATAAATAGTAATTTTAATTTTTTTCTTAATTTGAGTAGATTTGGTATATTTTTTTAAAATATATATAATGTGTGTGTGTATATATATATATATATAATTTTTTTTTTATCTATCCCCGTTTGGTATTTTTTTTTAAAATAACATTTTTATATTTTTTTCGTCCCCCTTTTTTTCATTCCGGTCGTGTCCCGTGCAACACTGGTCGTCAAGGGCGGAGGAAAATGCTGATAGAAAAATGTCATACATTCCATCCCATCAGTAGGTTGGTAAGGGAAGTCAAGTTCACATTTCCCTTGCTGGAAAAGGAAACAGATAGTGGCAATAATAATCAATTAGTGGAAGACCATCTCTAGACTTCATGTCAAAAAAGATTTTTAGAAAGAAAAAAGGAAGCAAGGCAAATGGTTTCTCAATCTTTGATAGGCATGCGTTCTCATACCAAAGATGAAACAGGCCGCGTCGCCTACTTTAAAGACTGAGGCATGTTTATGCTTCTCCTTTGAAAGTATATACATGACTCGGAATGGACTTCTAATTTTCGAACAACAAATGCGTCAACTATACACCGACATATAAAATAAATTCTAAATCATGAACCTAATGTCTGCTTATTCAGATTCAATCATCTTCTTTTAATAAATAAAATAAATGAGAAAGACCCCCTTAAAACGACAAAAAACGAAGAAGATAAAGACAGATCATAGATAGGTATCACGGAAGGATTAACAAAATACATAAACCTAGATCAATTATTCAATCTGTTTAACACACGCCTGTGCAACAAGACGGTTTCTGTTTCAGTCCTAAATTTTTCAGCACTATGTTCCTCCCAAGGTAATACAAGAAAATCATGGCATAAATACATATAAGAATATATGCAATAAAGAGTTATGATAGTCCCTCAATCAGCCCACACTTGCTCTCTTTCCCTGAGTTCCCTCAAGTAAGAAGAAGCTCTGTCTTTTGCCATTCTTTTTAACCTTTTTTACCCCACCGGTAACTTCCTCCACACACTAACTCCATGCTGCACCCTCTACCACTAAAGTCCCTACCCTAGCTGCAGCAAAAGCTGCTGAAGCTTCCCTCCAACATGCAATAAAACCGCTCGAAACCACCCCCATGCTGCATACAAAATCACCGTAAAATCTCCCCCATCTTCGGCTATTTGTGCCGATCCCTTCCCCTCGGCTTCGACCATTTGTGCCCATTCTCCCCACCTTGCTGCACCTTTCTCCCCTATAACCCCTTCCTTAGATTGAACAATTTTGGCCACTCCTACCCCCTAGTTCCGGCCTACTCCACCATTGCTCCTCCCCTCTTCTCAGCAACTTCCACCAATTCCTCCTCCTTTGTTGTGTGAATCTGTTTGGCTTTTTAACTTCTTTTCTTTGTCCAATTAGTAATCCTTGAGTTATTTTAGTTAATTTTGGGTTATTATTGTGTTATGTTAAACACTAATACATGTGTTATAGGGTGTTATATCCAAGGCTATTCTTGAGGACCTAAGAGAAGTCTTTTTATGTAAGCTTACATTTAGGTAAATCCAATCATTCATAGGATGGTAGAAAATTATATACTAGCATGCTAGGAACTTTTAGATGTAGAATCATGCTAGGGTTTATGTTTTTCAAGTATTTTTGCATTCATGATAAAATAATAATATGCTAAAAGGATGATATGCATGATTATTGGTAATTAAGTTGTATGCATCACTACTATAGAACAGAGCATCAATGATACCACATAAATGACGGTTTGATCATAACTATTGATAAAAATGAAAAACATTTTAGGAAAAAATATGGTACTTATTTTAACAACGGTTTTTGATATAAATCATTATTAAAAGTAGAACAGTTAGAATTTTAATAACTGTTTTAGTTTAACCATTAACAAAACAAAAAGACTGACATAGTTTTAATAATAGTTTTAGTTTAACCATTAACAAAACATAAAAGATGACATAGTTTTAATAACTGTTATAAATAGAACAATTATTAAAACATATTTTAATATCAGTTATAGATAGAATTGTTATTAAGACTAGTGCATTAAACAACCTCCCTCCCCTCTTGCTCATTTATGTCTGTTATAAAAACTTTTAAATCTATCTTTTCTCTTTTGATCTCTTTGCTCAACCTCATTTTCCTAACTTCTTGCTCTTAAGTCACCCTTATTTACATCCATATTGCATTCATGTTGCTCGTAGACGGTTGATTTATGTCATGTCCCTCATTTTAACTTAATATCGTGGTTCACACATCCCATGTGCCCTCCCACAGCCCTTAAACCTTTGTCCCTTCTATAGCACCATGCCTAGCCTCCTACCTCTCTTCCATAGCTCTCCCCTCTATTCGTGGCTCTTGCAACTGCAATAACCACCCTCGACCCTGCGTTCTATTACCAGCCCACCGAGAACCTTACTTGGTATATTTTTTTTTGCCATTATATATATATATATATATATATATATATATATATGTGTGTGTGTGTGTGTGTGTGTGTGTGTGTGTTAACTATTTATGGGTATTACATATATTATTGTCTATTTTGTTGTTGTGTGATGCTGTTTTTGCTGTGTTATTATGGTTTTTAGTTTACCTTATTTATGCACGCATACTAATATTTATGGGTTTGATGTTAATAAAAATTACTAGTTTTGCTAGCGTTAGAGACCTATATTTTATGATTTAAAAAATTAAACAAAAATCTTAGTAATAAGATTTAGTATTTTGTTTAATTATCTCTTTTAGGTAGTGGACTAGTGAGATGACATATTTGCCTATTATGTGCCTTCCTCTGGCATATTTTTGCATGACACCCGATTCTGATTTTTAGAGTCATGTCAAATTATTTTATGAGGAGCTTCGTCGATTGTACTTGAGAAGCACATATTATGATTCATTCCATTTTATATTGTATCATTTGCTACTGACATTGCCTTCTATTGATCCATAGTTAGAGGTATTAGATAGTTATTTTGATATGTTTGTCAACCTCACTGATACACCACACCCAAGATTTGTTGAGGGTGATGTTTTTGCAAGGGACTATGACTGGATTGATAGAGAGCTGAAGATTATAGATGATGAGTGGAGGTTTCTTCATAGCTTATCCCCAAATATCCACCCTAGTTACCCAAGAGTATCTGTTAGTGAACTCTCTGTTGATGAACAAATGACTTAGCAAGATGAGTGGACGCATAGAGTGATGGATTCTAGTCATTGTAGGCTAGGCTATTGACGGATAGTATAGCTGGTTAGGGGTGTTATTAGTTAGCTATTTGGGTTATAGCAACCTTTTGATGTATATATTGTTGCTATTGCCTTAGTTTTTTTTGTTAGTTTTTGGGTATTGTAGTAAACACGTAGAAGAAGAGTTCGCCACCCAATTTACAACACTTGTATAAATATTTGAAATGTATATACATATGAACTCTTTCTAAGTAATAACAATTTGTGCATTGGTATATTTTTATGCCTTGTTTATATATATTACTTCAAAATAGCATGATATATATTAGTTAAATATGATATCTTTCAAAGCATTAGCAATATGTGATAGGGATTGTAGAAGTGAATTAATTTGTAATAATAATTTTTCTTGGGATACATATAGATTGGAAAACTATGGATCAAAAATAGATGTGTATAAATTGTTTATCTAGAGAATATGATAAAGGAGATGAATTTTTCATTAAGATTATAGTAGAACATGCTCGGGATGCTAGTAGAATAGTATGTCCTTGTTTGAATTGTGCTTATATTCAATGTGTCAATTGTAATAATTTGAGAGATCATTTATTGGTCTACGGAATTGATACAAGTTACACTCATTAGATATGGCATGGTGAGACAGTGTCTAAATATAATAATGAGGAAGGTTGGAGGGATAATAGTGCATCATTTGATAATAATGATGGTGATTTGTTAGAGGACATGACTTAGAAGGTTGAGAAAAGTGTCCGAGATTGTAGAAAAATGTTTGAGCAGTTATTGAGTGACTCAAAAAAATTTTTTGTATAGTCATTACAAGCATTTTACTAGATTATCCACTACTTTACGATTATACAACTTAAAGGCATGTAACATATGGTATGATAAGAGTTTAATAGAGTTATTATCACTTGTGTAAGAAATTCTTCTTGATGATAACGTTCTACCTAATTGTACCTATAAAGAAAAGAAGATCCTTTCATCTATAGGTATGAATTATGAAAAGATATATGCATGCTACAATGATTGTATATTAGTTTGCAATGAATATGCATGTTTAGATTAGTATCCTAATGAAGAATTCAAAGCACCACGATACAAGAAGAATAATGTGCCAGCAGAGGTCTTATGGTATTTTCCAATAATACCAAGATTCAGTTAGATGTTTAATAATGTCCAAGATGCGAAGAACTTGAGATTGCATACTAATGAGAAGGTAGATGACAAGCTTCTAAGACATCTATCCGACTCTCCATAATGAATGATGATTGATGGTTTAATTCCTAAATTTGGAGAAGAACCAAGAAACTTGCATATTGCTCTCTCTACGGATGGTATGAATCCATACAATCAAGGCACATACAGTATTTGGCCGATGATTTTGGTATATATAACCTACTATTGTAGTTGTACATGAAACACTAGTCTATGATGTTTTATTTACTTATTTCGGGGCCAAACCAACCGGGGAATGATATTGATGTTTATTTGAAGCCTTTGATTGATGATTTGAAGTTATTATAGAACACATGTGTTAATGTGTTTGATGCTTGTTGTAATCCCCTGAAATTTCAAAGACCTATAATTCAATAAATAGCTTTTATTTGTAATAAATTAGCTTTCAAAGTTATTTAGTTTAATTATTTTATGAATTTTGAGCATATAAATATGGATAGGATTATTTAATAAATTAAAAATAAATATTTTGTTATTTTATCATATATTATTATTTAAATAATTTCTCAAACTAATATGTTACTAAAATTATCCTTTTTGAACCAATATATTAAATTATATTGAATCAAATTATTAAATTAAATAATTTATCAAAAATATTACATTTTATTATTTTATAAATTAAATTAAATTATTTTCCTTAATTTCCCATTTTCCTTTTTTCCCTTTTCTTTTCCTTCTCCTTTCTCTCCTTTTTCACCTTTCTTTTTCTTTTCTTTTTTTTTTCTTTTGGGCTGTTGCACTAGGTCAGCCCTTCCCTCCTTGCGCGCTGGGCCTCCGGCCCACTCCCTTCCCCCCTCTCCTTTCCCCGGTGCAGCAGCCCAGCTGTCTCTCTCATTTTTTTTCTTTCCTTCCCTTCACCCCAGGCCGACCTAGTTTCCCCTTTTCCCTTCCCCAACCGGTCTGATGCCCCCCTTCCCTTTCTTTTTTTCTTTCTTCTTCTACGCCCTAACCCAGGCTTCGACTTGTCACCGTCGCTAGCCTGCCACCCTAGAGCACGCCGGCCACCGCCCCTCACTGCCACCTCCTGCCACCACCTGCCTCTCCCTCTCTCTCTCTCCTCATCCTTTTTTTTCATGATTTTAGACCCAACAGGCCATGCGTGGCCTCCCCTTTCCCCATCTTTCCTTCCCCTCCCTACCACCCTACCACCTCCCTTGCCACCCTACATGCTGCCACTGGCCAGCCAGCTTCCCTCCTATCCTCCCTCTCCTTTTCTTCACTTCTCCAGCCTCTACCTACCCCATTTCTTTGAGCCTTTCCCCTTTCTCGACCTCCCTCTTCTCCCTTTTTTCTCCTTCCTTTTTCCTCTGTATCTTGGCCACACCGCTGCCCTCCGCCGCAACAAACCCCTACACCACCTTCTACACCCTTCTAGTACTGCCCTGCAATGCCACAAGACCACCCCAAGCCATCCCGCAACCCCTTCTTCCTCCCCATTTATTTTTCACCTCATTTTCCCCCCTTCTCGGTAGCCCACCTGCAGCCCCACCATTTGCCGCCTTTTGACCACCACCCAAACCACCAATCCACTCCCTGCAACCTCCTCTACCACCCCCATACCTTCTTTTCCTGAAACCAGCCCCTGCACCCCTCCATTTTCCCCTCTCTTTTCCTTCCTTCTCAGCCACACCTAGCCCGATAGCCAACTTCGCCACCTCACCGCCGCCACCTCCGCCACCCTTTGCCGCCAACAACCCATCCCCAACATCCACCTACACCCTTTCTTCACTGCTGCACCATTCTCTTACCTTAAATCCTCCCCCACCTGCCCTCTTTTCTAGCCTAAAGACCCAACCCGAAAATAACCAATTTACCTTCCTTCACCCCCCTTCGAGCCTTCCCCTTTTTATTTTTGCATGCAGCTCATGATGCATTTATTAGCCCATTTTTGTTGATAATTTTAAGGTATGATAATATTTAAGTTAATTATTTCATTAAGTAAATTTTATAAGGTCTTATGCTTTGATTTTCTTATTTCTAATATAATAATTATTGATATTATTTTTAGGTGTTGATTTTGCTATTTAAAGCTTGAATCTTTAACCAGAATACCGGTAAGATTAGGGATGGCAATTTTCCCCGCGGGTTCGGGGCCCCATCGGGGATTCCCCGTTCGGGTTCGGGTTCGGGGAGGAAATTCGGGGATCGGGTTTGGGTTCGGGGATTCTTAACGGGAATTTTTTCAGGGACAGGGTGGGGACAGGTTTGGGGTCCCCATCCCCGAACCCGCCCCGAATGTTTTTTATATAATTATATATTATATGATATATATAATTTTTTATAGAATATAAATTAAAAATATAATATTAAAAAATAGTTTGAGGATCGGGGATCGGGTATAAAGTCGGGTTTCGGGGATCGGGTTGGGTTTTAAGAATGGGGAATAAATTGGGGACGGAAAATAAATCGGGGATCGGGTCGGGTATAGGGATTTGATCCCCGTGGGGATCGGGTCGGGTTCGGGGATTATTTTTCTTATCGGGTTCGGGGATGGGGATGGGGTCTCTATCCCCGACCCGCGCCATTGCCATCCCTAGGTAAGATTCAATTTTGCGGGAATGAAGGTAATCGTTAAATCCCACTTAAACGCATGGATAAACGTATGTTTGCACATTAGGATTTTAAATATGTTATTATGTTTGATATATGGTTGTTAGTATAATTTATATGTTTGCTTGTATTATTTAATAAAAAGGAAAGTATGCTCTTTTATGTGCTATGTGTGTAAATGTTGTCTAAGGGAAGAACATGATTATTAATGAAAGTGTTAAAGTACTTATCCATGTCATATTATGTTATTATGACCATTTATGCTTGAATAATATTATTGTGAGCCCTAGGGGCATTTTAGTAATATTTCTTGTGTAAGAATGTGGCCTAATATGTGTGGGTGCTAATAAGTATTATATTAAAATATAATAGTTGGTGGAGTTGGATATTGTTAAGGGAGTATTAATATTATTATTCTATGTAGTAATGTTAATCTAATAAAAGTGGTGTAATAAGGGGACAAGATGGTAATTTTGGAAGAAGAGGGTAAAATGATATATTTTCTAAGTAAAAGGGTAAAATGGTAATTTTATAAGTAAATGGGTATTATGGTAATTTTGGAGGTAAATGGTAGTATGGTAATTTTATAAGTAAATGGCAAAATGTTAATTTTATAAGTAAATGGGTATTATGGTAATTTTGGGAGTAAAGGGTAAAATGGTAATTTTGTAATTAAAGGGTAAGCGGATAATTTTGGAATTAAAGGATAAAATGGTAATGTTATAATTCAAGAGCAAAATGGTAATTTCATAATTAAAAGTAATGGTGATCTTGTAATTCAAGGGTCAACCGGTAATTTTGGAAGTAAAGGGGCAAAATGGTAATGTTGTGAATAAAGGGTAAAATAGTAATTAAAGGGTAAATTGGTAATTTTGTAATTAAGGGGAAAAATAGTAATCTCATAATTAAAGGTCAAAATGGTAATTTTATAATTAAAGGGTAAAGTGGTAATTCTTAATTAAAGGGGCAAATGGTAAATTTTTTAATAAAGGGTGTTATGGTAAATTTTGGAAGTTAAGGGGATAAATGGTGAATTTAAAAGTAAAAGGGAAAAATGTTAATTTTGTAAATAAAAGGGGTAAAGTGGAAATTGGAAAGGAGTAACTTGGTAATTATGATAATAGATAAGGGAAATTTTGTAATTTAAATAACTAAAGAGTAATTTGGTAATTTGACCAACTAAAGGATAATTTGTTAATTATAATAAAGGAAATAGGCAAATTGGTAATCTAACCAACCAAATGGGAAATACATTAAGTGTAACAATTACAAAGGGTGATTAGTGGCCTAATAAGTGTGTGGAAGATGGCTCGGTAACCTAAACTGAGTATGGATGTGGCTAAGATCAACTATGTGTGGGTTATATGCCATGTGTGCCATGTATTATACCATATTGTGTACTTTATGCTTAATGATTAATCATTATAGCTCAACTTTGAGTGAATGTATGCTCATGTAACTTCCTTATGGCATGTGAATGATGATTATATATCTTGTGTGTATGATGTTATATGATGTGACCCTCTAGGACATGCATGCTAGGATGTTTAATAACATGATATGGGGTGAAAGGCATGAAAAAGAAAAATGTGAGAATAAGATAACCAAGGGGAAGTAAGTTGGCTAACATAGGAAAGATTGACCTAAATAATCCATGATCCTTAAGTGGTGAAAAAGAGAGGGGACATAAGTAAAATGAAAGAGTGGGAGGAACTAGGGTTTAAGAGAAACCCTAATGTAAGGAGGTGGAAAAAGAAAATTATAAAAATAAATGAGAATGAGTGGGGTATGAAGTAAGAGTTGAATCTAAGGGTCGTAACGTGTGGGGTGTTAAATAGTTTAGGTGGTGTGAGGATGGGCCACATAGGCACAAATTAGGGTTTCTGGAGAAAGCCCTAGGGTAAGGCGGTGGGTTAACCTTGGGGTATAAGGTGGTGGTCCTTGACCCACACACTTAGGAGTTGGGCTTCCGGTGTGAGAAAGTGGATTAAGGGAAGGATGTTGGGGCGAGTTAGGAGGTACAAAAGTCTCAAGATATGGGACGGGCCCTCCTAAGAGGATAAGTGTGGATATAGTAAGCCATGAATGTCAAGGGTGAAATGCTTTTGAATAAGATACGAATAAGACACTAATCACTTAAAGAGGAAGACTGACCACCACCTACACCCCCTCTGCACTCCTACACCCTTCCCTTGCCTCCAATCCTCCCCCACCTGCCCTTTTTCCTAGCTCAAAAGCCTCAGCCTGAAAATGACCATCCTTCCCTTCTACCTCCCTACCTTCAATCCTTTTTCCCCACATAACCTGCATGTGGCTCACGCTGCTCATGCAGCATGAGTTCAACATTATTTTGGGATTTGTTTTGCCTAATTATTGAGGTACATTAATAGTTATGTAATGTGTGTTATTAATTAATTTTTTATAGAGTTTTATCCTCTTCATTTCCTTCTTCTAATATAATAATTATTGATATTATTTTTAGGTATTTCTTTTGCTAATGAAATCTTGAATCTTTAACCGGAATACCAGTAAGGTTCAATTTTGTAGGAATTAAGGTAATCGTTAAACCCCACCTAAACGTATGGATAAAAAAATGTTAGAACATGATGTTTCTTAATATGTTATTATGCTTGATAGATGTTTGTTAATATAATATATATATTTACTTGTATTTATTAATAAAAAGTAAAGTATGCTAGTTTATGTGCTATGTGTCAAAATATTGCTTAAGGAAGGAGTTTGGTTATTAATGAAAATGTTAAGCACTTATCCATGTTATATTATGTTATTGTGACCATTGATACATGAATAATATTATTGTGAGCCCTAGGGGCATTGTAGTAATATTTCTTGTGCAAAAATGTGGCCTAATTTGTGTGGGTGATGAGGAGTATTATGTGAAATATAATAGTTGGTGGAATTTGGATGAGGAGAGTGGAGTATTAATATTAATATTCATGTAGTAATGTTAATTTAATAAAAGTGGTGTAATAAGGGGGCAATATGGTAATCTTGGAAGTAAAGGGGTAAAATGGTAATTTTATAAATAAAAAGATATTACGGTAAATGTGGAAGTAAAGGGTAAAACGGTAATTTTATAAATAAAAGGAAAATGGTAGGTTTGTAAGTAAAGATATAAAATGTTAATTTCATAAGTAAAAGGGTATTATGGTAAATTTGGAAGTTAAGAGTATTATAGTAATTTTTGGAAGTAAAGGGAAAAATGGCAAATTTGTAAGGAAAAGGATAAAATGGTAGTTTTATAACTAAAGGGATAAAATGATAGTTTTATAACTAAAGGAATAAAATGGTATTGATGACAATGGAGAAGGGAAAAATGGTAATTATAATAATGAAGAAGGGTAATTTGGTAAATATGATAATGGGGAAGGCAATATGGTAATTTAACCAATTAAAGGGTAATTTGGTAATTATGATATTGGAGAAGGGTATTTTGATAAATATGATAATGGAGAAGGGCAATTTGGTAAATTAACCAATTAAAAGGTAATTTGATAATTATGATTAAAGAGAAGGGTAATTGGATAATTATGATAATAAAGCATGGTAATTTTGTAAATTAACCAACTAAAGGATAATTTGATAATTGTGATAATGGAGAAGGGCATTTTAGTAATTGTGATAATGGAGACGAGTAATTTGGTAATATAACCAACTAAAGGGTAAATTGGGAGTTATAATAATGGAAAAGGGGCAATTTGACAATTTAACCAACTAAAAGGTAATTTGGTATTTAGGATAATAGAGAAGGGTAAATTGGTGATTTAACCAACTAAAGGGCAAACTGGTAGTTATGATAATGTAGAAGGGTAATTAGATAATTTATCCAACAAAAGGGGCAATTTAGTAACTATAACAAAGGAGAAGAGAAATTCGGTAATCTAACCAACCAAATGGGAATTATGATAAGTATAATAATTACGAAGGGTGATTGGTGACCTTATAAGTGTGGGAGATAACTTGATAACCCAAACCGAGTAGGGATGTGGTTAAGAACACCAATGTGTGTATTATATGCTTCGTGTGCCATGTGTTATGCTATATCGTGTCCTTTATACTTAATGATTAATCATTTGTAGCGCAACTTCGAGTGATGTATACTTATGTGACTTTCTTATGGCATGTGGATGATGATTGTATATGTTGTGCATACGATGTTATATGATGTAACCCCGCTAGGACATGCATGGTAGGATGTTTAATAGTATGACACGTGGTGAAAGGATAAAAAGGAACAAAGGGGGAGTGAGTTGACTAAAGGGACACGATATTGACCTTAATATCTCATGATCCATGAGGGGAAAAATAGAAGGAGATTGTGATCAAAATGAATGAGTGATGCAACTCTTGCATGTAATGTTTCAAGAGTTTGCATGGGATAATCCTTACGTAAGAAAGGTGTTAGGGTTTGGGCAGCCAACTAAGGTTTTATGGTCATAAGTATGATTGGTGAGTAGAGTGATGGGATTTGGGTTGAAACTAAATGAGATGGGGTGTTGGACGATAAAAGAAAGTTTGGGCCACATAGGTCCGATTAGGGTTTCGAGGGAAAACCCTAGAGAGTGGTAGTGAGATAATTTGAATGTCATAAGGTATTGGATCCCAACCTAGACCCTTAGGAGTTTGGTTTTAGTTATCAGTAAATGTAAGGGAGAAATGGATGTTAGGGTGTGATAAAAGGTGTAAAGGTCTCAAGATATGGGACGGACCCTCTCGGGAGGATAAAAGTAGAGGTCAGTGACATGCATGTCAAGGGTGAAATACTTTCGAATAAGATACGAATAAGACACTAATCACTTAAAGAGAAAGATTGTTAAGCCGAACCCAGACCGGTCCTCCAGCGAATAATTGTGGCCAGGAGTTTGGGTGCCCTACATGACTGGTCCACCGGCAAATTATAGTGGCCAGGAGCGTTTTATCCTACATGATCAATCCACCGACTATAATAGTAGGGGATTCCGTGCTCAACATACCAAACGTAAAGAAACTAAGACATGGGAAATACACAAGTACTTACAGTGAAACACAGTGTGAGTCGGTGCCAGACCGGTCCACCGGTGAATAATAGTGGAGAGAAGCGTTTTGCCCTACATGACCGGTCTACTAGCGAATAATAGTGGTCATGAGCATTTTTCCCTACATTACCGGTCCACCGGCTATAATAGTGGGGTTCTCGCACTCGCACGGATATAAAATCTGAGAGATGATTGAATAATGATGGACTAATGGCTTAAGGCCCCAACGTATTGATTTTGTACTATAACATGGCTTAAGGCCCGAAAGTATTGGTTTTGCATTATGAATCACTAACATTTGATAGACTCGTTAAGGGTGTGAAGGTTAAGTATGTGAATGTTATATATGCACATCTTGTTATATATGTATATATCTTTGAATCATGTGTTATATTGTGGGCCTGCTTTTAAGTGTGTTTTTAAAATGTTACTCAGCACTATAGTACTAAAGGGTTCCATTCGTGGGCCCCTTGCCTATTCAATGCATAGTATCCCTTGTAAGTCCTTATTCAAGAGCTATTCAGGTAGGCAACGGGAAAGAGCGTAAGGATTGTCCAAAATTTTGGATAGGGTATTATTATTCCATTTTAACTCTTAGTTTAAATTTAATCTTTGTTCTTGTAACCACCATTAGTGGATTTCATCCTTATAAATGGTTTATTGCACTACTTTGATTTTAATATGGTTTGAATTTATAGCAATTGGTATTTTATTTTCTAGCCTTAGCACTTGGTACTGGAAAGGTATAAGTAAACTGGTCTTGTACTAAGTGTAGCGGTCATATTCCCAAAATTCACAAGTCTTGTTATTTTGCTTCCGCTAAATCTTTTAATAAAATGAATTTTTTTAGTATTGAATTTAGGGGTTGTTACACTAATAGGTTTTCATGCACTTTTAGTTAATCATCAAAGGCATTTATTCTTCATGAAAACATATCATAATCACGTATAATATCATGCATAATAATTATTTTCAAGACTAATCTGATACAAGCAACACACACACACACATTTTCTTCCTCAAATTACTCAAAACATTAACATGCAATTACTAAATTTTAGTTTGGTCTTTAACATGTAATCATTCAAGATTTACTTCAATATCACTATATCACATGATCCATCCCCACATTCATCTATCTAAGATCATACACATTTATGTAAGAGTTCAAGAAAAGAAATCAAGATTTAAAGAATCATAGCAAAAATGATCAAGAATCTCAACCAAAGTCAATGTTGATGTGTTTTCTTGTTTTCACCTTAAAGGTGCGTTCTCCTCCAATTTATGACAAACCAAAAGTGTTCCCTTAATACCAAAATTGATGTGGAAGATAATGGATGAATTATCCTTCATAATGCAGGACCTTTTTGGTTTGTTCTTCGAAGAATAATGTTGATCAAAGTAGAGGTAAGATTCAAAGATGTAGTTATCTTCAACCCAAGTTCATGATTGGAATTTTGTATCTTCACCAAAATCAAATTGATTCTAAAGAGAAATCACAAATTTTTCCTAGAGAACAATACCTAAAATTTCTCAAGATAAACTCACTTGAAGATGAAGGGAGCTCAAAATCTTCTCAAGAATTTGGCTAATCTTTTATTCATTCAACAATGTCCAATTCATCTCTACCAAATGTAAAAATATGTAGGCTAAGCTTACCCTTTATTAATCAAGCCCAAAATTAATCATCTTAATTAACAAAAGAGTAAACTAGTACACATCCAAATGGTATGCATAATGATTTATAATTACAAAGGATACATAAAATATCAAATCTACATAAAGCCTTATCATGATAATACATTGAATAATCAAGTAATCAAGATTCATGTCTTATATCTTTGTCTTCCATGTAAATTTGTAACCCTTACATTGTCATTGTATTTCACACTAGATATTCTTGGTGAAGTCTTATTCTTACAAACATATATAATACCTACAAGAATTACTTAATGAAACATTATTAGGATTATTATGATGGTGTTCAAGATTTTCAAGAATAATTGGAACTATCTCCAAATATACTAACTCTTGACCTCCAACATAAGAATAATGAGATGGAGATGCTCCTGCATAAGCTAATGCATCTAACGCATACCCAATTGGGTAAATATTGGAACTATTAGTAAATTTAAATAATCTCGTTTTCCCAGCTAATTTTTATGTGTTAGCCATGTAAGGTGATATATCCTTTAACCCTTCTCATATTTTATTAGAATCACCATTTCTAAAATCCTCTTGAATGAAAATATATGTGCATGATGGGGTACTAACCATGGATTTTTTTTGGTAAGTAAATAATATTTGTTACCAAAAAGAGAAAAATGTACATCAAAATCCTTACAAAAAGAAAGAATTACAAAAACAACTCTAAAAGACCAAAAAGTTTTAAAACTAAGACAAGAATCAACTACATCTAATGGTCTATAATCTTTCAGAACTCATGTGTTTTCCCATTGTTTGCAAGGCCTCCTTTCATAAAAATTTCTTGGACAATCTGCTTGCATATGCCTTCAAGAGTAGGTTGTTTCTTTTGGAACACAACATCACTCCTATTAACCCATAGCTTATATATCAAAGCAGCAAAGGTAATATTCAGCACTGTAGTTCTTCTATTTTAACCCCTTGTATACCTAATCATCCAGTGAACACAATATGCCATGTAGTAAAGAAATGAGGCAGGAACATCCAATTGAGCATTCGTCTCCAAAGGTGATGTGTAATAATGCATTAGACTAGAAGGTGATCAAGGCCTTCTTCTCCTTGTTGGTAGACTTCACATTTATCATTATCAATCACCTACCATGATTGAGTTTTTTCTTCACAAGGAGCACATCTTGGTAGGCTATCCAACATATAATTTTGTGTCTAGGCATTCCATGGCGAACCCACACAAGATTATACCATTTGACTTTATCATTTTTGTGTCTTAAAAGGTGGTACATTTTTGTAAGACTAAATCTGCCATTATCACTGTTGGAGGTTAATATCTCATGCCTCTTAACCCTCATTCTGAAGATGAGTTTTGTTATCTAGGATGAATCTTCTTTAATTATAGCTTGCTAAAAACTCAATCTGCTTAATTATTTTTCATGAATCCATTTGACCCAAACACTATCTTTTTGCAACTATAGCCTCCATACATTTTTGCAGAAACAGGCTGCATTCTATGGTACCAACTGTCAAATGCCTAGACCACCTTCATCTTTAGGATGATAGATTCTAGTCCAAGAGATGGGAGCCTTTCTTTTACCTTCTACCATGTTATTCCAAAAAAAAACTGTGCAAATCGATTCTAGTTTATGCACAATAGCTTTAGCTATCATAAAGGCTTGCGTCCAGAAGTTTCTAATACCAAAAATAACTGTTTGAAGAACTTGGAGTTTTCCTACACAGCTTAATAGATTCAGAGTCCAAGCCTTTGGTTTCTGATTAATTTTGTCAAATAAAGGCCGATAATGGGCAATAAAAAGTGAGGAGCTGCTCAATGGAACCCCCAAATACCTAAAGGGTAACCTTCCTTCACTATAATTCAGAATATGTATTATCTGCCTCTTCACATCATTATGAACCCCTCCAAAATATAGGAAGGTTTTCTGAGGATTAGCCTTCAATCCTGACATTGCTGCAAATATATCTAGCTTCTCCTTAATGAGATGGGATGACTTTAAATGTCCCTTACAGAATAACAATAGATCATCTACAAAGTAAAGGTTGATCATTCTCAAATTTTTTGCAATCAAGGTGGCCTTTAAAGTTTTTATCCCTCCATAGAGTTCTTAGTAGCCTATTAAGATATTCCATGGCTAGCATAAAGAGATAAGGAGTTAGAGGATCACCCTATCTTAATCCCCTTCTCCCTTTGAAAGCATTGCATAGGAATCCTTGTAAGCTGATAGAGAAACTCATAGTAGAAATGCACTGCATAACCAACTTAATAAAATGAGAATGAAAATCTAGTCCTTTTAACACCATCTGCAAAAACTGCCACTCTATAGTATCATAAGCTTTTTTCAAATCCACTTTCATCATCATTCTGGGACTTATAGATTTCCTGTTACACTTTTCATTAGCTCCTGGGCCATTAGGATATTATCCCCTATCCATCTTCTAGGTACGAATGGAGATTAGGTGTCACCTATTACTTCAGTGAGGACTTTAGTGATTTTGTTAGTGAGGACTTTTGAAGTTATTTTATAGATCATATTGCAACAAGCAATGGGTTTATTTTCAATGATATAAGTAGCATGCTGAGATTTTGGTATCAGATGAATACTAGTGGAATTTAGAGCTTTTAAGAGAAACCATGAATTCTAAAATTGACTTTTTGCTTCATAAATGTCTCTCCCTACAATGTTCCAAGCTGCTTTGAAGAAGTGAGCATTATAGCCATCAGGACCAGGGGCTTTATTATCCCCCAAACTAAAAACTGATTTCTTTACTTCATTTGCTAAAACTAGTTTCAGCAAATTCCTTCTTCCTTCTTTAGATAGCATAGGACCTTCCTAGAAAACCTCTAGATTAGGGTGAAGAACATGAGTGCTTTTGGTATCAGCAGGTTCATGTAATAATCAGTAACTTCCTTCTCAATATTTTCCCATGATGAGAGCTTAGACCCATTGAGGCTATGAAGCTGATTTAAGGAGTTTATGTTATGTCTTTCTTTCAACTTTGCATGAAAGTAAGCAGTATTCCCATATTCCAGTTTGACAAAATTAGTTTTTTCTTTCTACTAAAGGAACTAGTCTTCAATTTGAAGTTTGTTCCACCATTTCTTTCTACCTTCTTTTTCTTTGGATAAAAAATGGCAGTTGTTGGGATCCATTTGAAGGATATTCTTGATGTTTTCCCACTCTACTTTTGTATTTTCTACTATATGAGTCACATGGCCAAAATGGTTTGCATTGAATTTTTTAAGCTCCCCTTTCAAGATCTTAAGCTTTTGCCATATCTGAAACTACTTAGAGCCTGAGATTTGAGTGTCCCAGGTCTGTTTCACAATGTTAAGGAATTGATCATGTTGTGTCCAAAAATTAAATAATTTGACAGGTTTTCTCCTTCTTTGCTCATTCTCCTTAACAGAAAAAATAAGGCATGGATGATCAAAGATGTAATGTTCCACTACCTCAATGCCTACAGTTGGGAAATTGTGCAAGAGTATCTGGTTACCAATCCCTCTATCAAGTTTGCATTAGACTCGATAGGGTGGCTTTTGATTATTAGACCATGTGAATAGAGGTCCAACAGTAGGGATATGACCAAATTCACATCTTTGTAAGAAAGTATAAAACTCATCCATTTCTCCTTGATGGATCATCTCATCCAATTTATCAGTAGCCAATAGGATAGTGTTAAAATCACCAAGAATAATCCAAGCTCTATCCACTTGATTACTAAGCAATTATAAGTCATTCCAAAGATGCTTCCTCTCAATACTAGAGTTAAAACCATAAACAAAGGTCACTAACATGCTATGATGAGTCATATGATCTTGAACTACATAATGAGCATGTTGTCTGTCCTCAGCTAGAACATTAAGAGATACAACATTGGGGATCCAAAGAATCATAATTCTTCCATTATAATGAAAAGAATGATTAGTATGACAATTAAAGTTTGAGGCTATTTTTTTCTGTGTTGCTAAAACCTTATTATTCTTTAATGTAGTTTCAATAAGACTAATGATAGAAAGAGCCTATGTTTGAATAAACTTACACAGTTCTTTTTACTTTAGAGGAGAGCAAACTCCTCTAATATTCCATGCTACTAACTTCATTGGGAATTAGAGGGCTACCTTCCTTCAAAGGATACGCCCGCTTTCCTGTGATTCCAAGATCTAGGAGAACAGATATGATCACTGTAAGGTTCTTTGCGTTGTTGTAGATTAGGGAGTTCCTCCAAGATATCTTTACCCTTTTCAAGTAGAGAAGTCTTGGGGTCATGAGTATTTTGCTGTTGTTAAATCTATTTTGGTCTCCGAACCTTCTCCTCTCTTTTGTGATGTATAGGAGCAGATGGTCTATATTGTTCTATGTCATGTCCTGCTCTATCACATTTAGTGCAATAGTTTAGCCTGCAATCATAGTTGATCTTTTGAGTTCTCGAGCCCATACATGTGTTAATAAGGACAGATTGCACAAGAGGTTTACTAATGCCCATTTCAACAAGAATCCTTGGGTATGATATTCTGCTACGGGTAGCCGTAATCATATCCACACAAATTAGAATCCCCAAACAACTCCCAATTCTGTTGAAAGAATCTCCAGACCAACAAGTTAATGGAAGTCCTAGCAGGGTGATCCGTAGAGGCATTTTCCTCCATTCTATATCAACTAAATACATCCTGGGATTCCATTTCTTCAGCATGAGAGGTCTAATCCCAAAAGAGCAAAATAGTTTTTGAATAATTGCAAGGCAATCCAATTTGGTCTTAAATTTGAAAAGAAAGAAACCTTTATCATGGGGAAAAATCTACGGGGGAGACATAACAGTCCAATTAAGTTTAACAAATTTCTTGAGTTGATTGAGAGATGGTGGATAACTAGCAACCATCCCAATTAAAGTATAATCCTGTTTCACTTCTTCTTTTGCAATTTCTTGTGGTAAAAGTTTTGCTTTCATAACTCCATCCTCAATAATAAGAGTTGAATAGGCAAGATTAAGAACCATTTGTTCCCGATGATTTTGCATAAGGATTTCTTTCCAACTTAATGTTGGGAAGCTAATATTAGTGTTCTTATCGGGAGATAGATCCTCTTGAATCAAAGATTGTCTTGGAGAATTCTGGGTTTCATAATTCGATACCAATTCCATCGGGGGAGTGTGTAAAATTCTACGCATAAAATTCAATTCTTCCTCTACTATAGTGCTAGGGATATTCTTAGGAGTTTCTTGATTCACTAAAGCTGGCGATATACTAGAACTTTGAGATCAAGATCCATTCTTGGCTATTGACGCACCCGTCTTTTGACAATGGTTACTTGCCATGGCTAATAGCCGCAAACTTTTCTCTCTTTTCTGTCGTGCTTCCTTAACCAAGGAATTTGATTATGAAACAATTTTATTTAATATTTATGATTCCATGAGGTATCCTACTAATTATGAATGTGATTATGTAGTTGATATAATTGAGAGTTCTTTTTGGAACAAGTTTATAAACTAACATATGATGACCCATTAGAAGTTTTTATTACAAAAAACAATAGAAATAGACTCTTATAGGAAATTAATGTAGAAAGTTTACTTAAATAAAGAAAATATTTGTGCATTTCTACTTTAGGAGATTATCCCCATAACATAAGGAGACGTATTGTACTATCGTTTGTTATAGAGAAACCCCTGCCCACTAGGAAGCTCTAAAATTAGAGTTAAAACCCTTAACAAGTCATCGCAACCATGCTTTTTTAGGAGAGAATTATACCTTTCTTGTCCTCATTGCTAGTAACCTTATATCATTACAGGAGAATAAGTTAGAATTGGGAAAGAGTATAAAATTTTATTAGATCATTACATAATTATCTCAAAAGTAATATGGAATGTCAAACATGGAGAGGAAATGGGCATTGACTCAAACCATTTTATGAAGGTTATCGAGTGGAGGATCTCAAAGCTATGGAGCTAGAAACTCCAACACTACTACAAAAACTAACATTAATAACATGGTATTAATAACTGTAACAAAGAAACTATTGTTAAGAGTATAAATATTTTTGGTAGATAGGTTTTAGTAATGATTATTATAAATAACCATTAATAAATCTTTTTCATAATGGTTATTCTATAAAATTGTTATTAAAATCCTCATATGATAAGAATGCATTAAATAATGCTAATTGTTTATAAAATTTATGTAAAACAACCATTATTAATATATCATTGTTAGTGGTTATTAAACTAAATGTTGATAAAACCTATTTCTAGGAATCTAAATACCTTTTTTAGTGGTTCATAAATACAGTTGTTAAAAGGAACAATACAATTTTTAACTTCACTCCTCTCCCTCTTTTACAAATATTCTAAGCACGTGTCTTTCTTCTTCATCCATGCTATCATATCTCAAATCTCTTAAACTTTTTTTAGCCACCCATTTTCCATAACAAACCCATTCACAATCACCCATCCTTAGTGATATCATTTGATGCAAGTTCCATTTTCATTAAGTGATAAAACAAAATGTATAATATGAGAGTCTTACCTAATGGATTTTTATAGGATCTTTATCATTAGTATTATAAAGCCACCTTTCCATTTTTTTTAGATCATATTATTTCATTTCTAATCATTTGTTAAGTTTACCTTTAACAAAATAAAAAAAAAAGGAAATAAAAGATGGGGTATAAGGAAAAAATGCTAAAAAAATCCATGTATAGAAATTATGTTTTGTATGAGTTAGATGATGTTTTAACTACTTCTTTGATTTGCATTGCTTTAATAAAAATGCGACCAGTCCTTTACACTCCATTTGGAAAAATGTCTAATAAGATTTAAACTATTTGTTGACTTAGTGAGCTCTAATTTATTTTCAAAATTGTTTAAAATTTTCTAACCTCTATTCACCCATTTGTGATAACAATCAATGTCTTATTTTATGTCTCTTTATTCTCTTTGTAGCATAGGTTGAAAAAAATAAAAATAGAGAGGAAAAAGGGGGAAATATGAATTTAAAAAATCTTGAGGTATCAATGTGAAAAACAAGGGGCAAAAATACTTCATTAGACCATTATGCTGAGTAGGATGGAGTGTAAAATACATATATTTGATCAAAGCATGGGTCAAGTAAAAGAAAACAAAATAGAAAAAAAATGTAGAAAAAGAAAGAAAGAATGTGATTATCCAATTGCACATGTTGCCTATATCGATGAGTAGCACTAGAGGCTAATAGGAGTTGGGTATGCTTGTTAAGGAAAAGATGAAACTAGTCTAAGTTTTTGAATACTAATTTCTGAACATTTAACTCTCTTTGATGAAAAATTAGTTTGTTTTTTAAATGATTATTTATTTTGGATAGAGTTTTGACTTAGTAGTTGTTTTTATCTTAGGAATGTAGAGACATTAAGTGGTACCACATTATTTGCTTATGTGTGAAATGGCTATATACATGGATAAATGTTTCTTAATGTGTTGTTTTGCTTGAAGTTGACCAAAATGTAAGTATGGGAAAATTTGATAAATAATATATTTATATATTTTATACTCTTTTATTATAATATTTTGAGTATTTATTTGAATAATGTGTGAGGTTATTTATAACTTTGTGATTAAATTGAAAAAATATCATATATATAATTTAGTTTGAGTGAAATATTGAAATTCATAAGAAATTGACAAATTGTTATATTTTGGCCATAAATATTACGTATCAACTTAGATTTATATGATTCAAATTATTATATGAATTTAACATTGAGATCTAATTTACTTCTAACATTATTTTCCTAAATCGTACTATATCATGGTGGAAATAAATATTAACCTTACAACTAAAAATAATTTATAAAATAAATATGTTTTTTACTCAATATTTTATCTTACATTGATGGGTGTCATGAGAAGTAGTGCACACTACTAGCAACAAATTTCCAACTCAATAGAAAATAATGAAAGAAGAAAAAAGAGAAACAAATATAGAAATAATAAAATACATGCATGAAAAGAAAAATAAGAAGAGAGAGAGAGAGAGAGAGAGAGAGAGAGAGAGAGAGAGAGGATCAAAGATATAGGAAACAAAAAAGGCTTGGGGGCAAAGTAAGGATTAGGGCATATTATTACTATATATGCTTCTTATATATACAATGATGGGAGGACATTTGACAGGGCTCCAAAGTGAAGGCCAGAAGCCACATATAAAAGAATAAATGTGGCATAAAAGAGACCAACACACAACATTTCTCATTGTATTCTAGTCTATAAAATACTTTTAAATCTTCTTTTGCTTTATTTAGTTTATTTCGCTTAGTCTTGATGCAAGTTTGTATTTTGTTACTCAACTATAGTTTTATGCTTTTAGGTAACTTTTTACATGTAGCAAAATCATTCTATTTGATCAAATAAATACTTTATAATAGAATTTAAATGTTATTTTTTGATTCATTTATTTCTACCAAAGTAATAATTTTTATTTATTATTTAATTATTTGATATTCTTTTTATTAATATGATAGACTAAATAAGAATAGGGTAGGATAATAATTGTAAGTTATGATATAATTAATCTTTAGATGTGATTTGACTTTAATCATTATGCATATGTTTGTGGATAGATTAATAAACTGATTCTAATGACCATTAATCTAATATTAGGATGTTATTATGTAGCTTGAACACCTTGTTAATTTGTGTGGTAATCAGATGCTAGGATAGTATAATTAACATGTAGTTGTTAATGTATGTATCCAGGTTTAGCGAATAGGTTGATTAATTTCTACATTAAAGATATTAACACAATCTAATTTATTAATCATTTTTATAGATCAAACAAAGTTATTGATCTTTAACACTACATCATTAGAGCTTACATAATTATGGTTCTTGTTAAATAATCCCTAATTATTGATTTTGTCATTAATTGAATATACATATCTAATCCTAGGTTATTAATTAGTTAGATAATAGTTCAATATTTTTTTAAACATACAAGGATTCTAGAGAGTAGATGCATACACGCTTCTATAAGTCAAGATCTCGATGCTAAATAAGTCTTTCAATCCCTTTTGTCTTATCATTGTTATTTAGTTGAGTTAGTTAATTAACATTTCTTATTTTTTTGATAGTTAGTAGTTATCTTTTTTATTAAGTTTAGAACAAAGGAAATTATATTGATAATAGAAATTATCAAATTAAATTATTGTCTCTATGGAATTGACTCTTACTCACTACTCACCACATATTTGGGTGTTAAGGGTCTAATTTGGGGTGTCTGTGACAAGTGACAACACACCAGTTTCACTAACTTGGTTGTGGTAACATTTGTAATACCCCAAAATTCACTATTTTTTTTATTAAATAGAAGCAATTAAATTAAAACCTGTGAATTTTGGGATTGCTACCGCCGTGATTAGTATAAGCTCAGTCCACAACCTTTTCTATACTAAACACAAGGCTAAAATATATTTAATTATCATCATAATCAAATCTAAATAAGACTTCAAATAAGCATTAAAAAATTATAAAATAGAATTTAGAGTACGAAGTCAAAGAGTCATAATTCAACGTACACAGTCAAACTTCCTTAAGAGGAAATAAGTTTACAGACAATAAAGTTAAGTCTAGGAAACTTAAAACAAAGTAGAAGGTCATAAAAGGAAAATCTGGCCACGCCACTCTCAATCCTCGTGCCAAGTCCATACACAGCACTCAGCCCCGCCTAATGCCTCATGGACATCAAAGGCATCGAAATAAGTATCACCAACCTACACAAAATCAAAGGGGTCTTCTACTTGTGGGAATGAGCAGCACCCATAAAACGAGTAGTCAGTACGCTACATATTGAGTAAGGTGACCATGCACTAAATCCAATACATAAAAGCACATGTGTAATTCCCCAAAATTTTATAAAACCTATATTCTAATAAATAACTTTATTTGAAATAAAATTAGCTTGTAAAATTATTATTTTAATTATTTTATGGATTTTAGAGTATGTAAATTTGGATACGAGTATTTAATAAATTAAAAATAAATATTTTGCTATTTATCATATTATTTTATTTAAATAATTTTCTAAATTAATATTTTACCAACTTTATCCTTTTTAAACCAAAATATTAGATTATAATAAATTAAATTATTAAATTAAATAATTTACCAAGAATATTATGTTTTATGATTTTATAAATTAAATTAAATTAATTTCCTATTTTTTTTCCATTCCCCATTTTGCCCTTTCTCCCTTTTTCCTCTTTCTTCTTTTCTTTTTCTCTTTCTTTTCCTTCTCCTCCCTTGGGTCGTCCTCTGAGCCAGGCCCGTCTCCCTTCTCCCTTGCGCGTTGGGCCAGGCCCCCCTTCTCTCCCTCGTGCACCGCCCAGCACGCCAGCCCACCCTCCTTTCTTTTGCCCCTGGACCGGCCGGCTGCCTTATTTTCTTTCCTGCGCCGATCCGACCGCCCCGTCCCTTCCTTCTTCCTCCTCCCACGCCCGACTCTCTTTTCTGCCATTGTCGAGCGCCGACCACCACCCTACAGCTGCCACCACCTACCTCCCTCTCCCTCTCTCTCTTCCCCCGTCATTTTCTTTCTTTTTTCAAGCCAAACCGGCCCTTGGACCACACCCCGCGTGCCCCTATTTCTTTCCCTCTTCTCCCTTCCTTCTCCCTGCCAACCGACAGCCCTGCCACCATTGCAGCACCGATCGGCCAGTGTAATACCCCGTTTTTAGGAAATCTTAATTAAAATTAATAATTACGTATGATTAGTTATAATTATTAATTTAGGAGGTTTAGTATTAAACGTATTATTATTATTATTATTATTATTATTATTATTATTATTATTACGACGTTTTAGATATAAAAATAATTAGGCTAAAAAGTTAATAGAAACCGATTCTTCTTTTTAATCCTAGTTTTACCCGTAAAGCTTATTTTAAATTATTTTATTAATAATCTTTTTATCCGTAACCAAAAATAATTTCCTAAAAATTATTCCTAATTATATTTATCTTTTTCGTTTTATTTAAATGTACCTTAGATCGAATTATTTTTCTATCCGATATTTTAATTTATCAGGACTAAATTTAATATAATATATATATGTATATAGATAAAATATATTACTTATCTTCTCTCTCTCCTTCTGCCTTTTTCCGTCCCTTCTCCGTCATATCTCCCTTGTGTCCTGAACCTTCTGCATTTATATACATATATACACGCCACACCCTATCGCACACTCTACCCAAACAGTTCCCCAATTCCCGCACACACTTTCGGCCCAAAACGCACATGCACAACGCACACACACGACGCACACAGAACACTATTCCTCCCAGCTCCCTCTTATTTTTCCTTCGACACTCAAACCATTCCCGTCGTCCATTTTTTTCCCAGCCCTTTCCATCCTCCTTCCCTCTCTTCTCTGCCCAGTTTTCCCAACCAAATAGCCCATGCAGCCACCCTCTCCCGCACCTCCAACCTCGAACCCAAACCCTGCAGCACACCACCAAACCATCGCAGCCCATCACCTCGCAGCACCACCCCGCCAGCACCAGCAGCTCCACCGCCCAACCTCCCTGCCACCTCCTCCAATTTTTTTTACCAGCAGCGTCGCCACCCGTCACCCAACTGCCCTCTGTTTCTTGCCTTCGCAGCCACCCCGACCCTTTCCCCCGTCGCCCAGCTCCCAAGCCGTCGCCCTCCCCCGTCGCAGCCAGTAGCCCAGCAACACCACTCTCCCGCCAGCCCACCAGCGTCGACCACCGTCGCCCAGCAGCCCTAGTAGCCACAGCACCACCAACAGCCCCCCTCCTCTTTTTTTTTCTCTCGGCTAAGCCACGTCGAGCAGCACCCACCGCCCATTGCAGCCAGCCTCCTCTCCGCAGCCAACCAGCCACCCTCCACCGCCGGCCAGCCACCAGCTCCGCCGACCACCAGCCCTGTCGTCCCCTCCTTCCCCTGCCTCGCAGCCTTGCCCGACCCACTCGCCCTTTCGGTCGTGCCCCATTCCCCTCGAGCGTGACTCACGCTGCATGCAGCGTGAGTTGCGTAGTGGTTAAATAAAATTTTGGTACCAATATTAATTGTAAGGGTATTTTGGTCATTTTAGAAAAATAAATATTTTTATACTATAATTATTATTTTATTTGATAGATATTAATTCTGTATTTGTGGTATTATTTTTAGGTACGAAAGTTTAATTTGCAGGACCTAATACATTTTAGTGGATACCGCTAATTTTACGTTTTTGCTGGATTTCAGGTAACCGTTATACTCTACTAAAATGATAAAAATTGCATGATAATACATTAGGGTTTTTGGTGTATGAAATATGTTTAGCATGATTTATTTCAATATAATTATGTGTTAATTATTATTATTATGAAAACGGATAAAAACGAGCATGCTATCTGATATAAAATATTTCGGGTATTAAAGTATGACTTAAAAATAATTCTAATGACGGGAGAATGTTTGGTATAATAATTATGTATATAATTATTAGTTTAGCATGTTTAGATATAATTCTGAAATAATTATTAGGAATGTGTGCCCTAGGGGCAATTTAGTCATTTTTGTGTATTATGATATTTATTCTGAAAATCATGTCTAACATGTATTATCTGTTGTTGATTTTATGATCATGTGTTTTGTACATTTCAAAAGTTTATGATAGAAATTCATGTGCCGAAATCTATGTAGGGGCAAAATGGTCTTTTAACATGATTGATGATTTAAATCATATAATAAATAATTAGATTATTCATTTTAGCCTTTTCATGATAGATTAATAAATAAGATGGACTTAGTATTTAAATGGATACTAATCTGATAATTATGAGCTTCAAGGGCATTTTGGTCATTTTCGGCCTAACGCCCAAATGTGAATAATTGGATATAGGATGGCCTTAAACTTTTGGTAGGTTGACCTTAGTATTGATTTCGACTTTTCTTTTTACCGTTGACCGTAGGGTTGACTTGGATAATTGGAAATAAAGGAAAAATGAATAAGTATGGAAATGAGAATAAATGTATAATGTGTGTTATCTGTGATCACTTTATAAAAACACTAATACGTAAAGTGAACGACCTCGAGTTGGGAATGGTTTCTCTCTAGGGGTAGCTATCCTAGAGACGAGGTAGGAGTCCTCGATTTGTTGGGTTCTGGTGTGCCGGTTGTGCCCCAGTAAGGCCCTAGTCTACTCTATAGGTGACCTACGGGCCCTATAGGGGGTATCGATACTTAAGGATTAGGTGTCCGAGGTGAGGAGGGTACTGTGTGCCTTGTGCATCAGTATGACCAGAGTGCTGTTATGCCTCTGGGTTGGATGGTTGGAGGGTATCGTGTTGCCTTGTGCGCCGATATGACCGGTGTACTGTTATGTCTCCGGGTTATTATTGTATCCCCCTCGAGTAAATAAAAATGGAAATAATATGATTTGATTGGAAGGATTATTATTGGGTATTGGACTGGTTTGGTAGTGGCTGTTGTGCCTACCTGTGGCTTAAGTAGTAGCCTGCGGGCCTACGTGTGTGGGTATTATGTCTATAAGTATGCCTGTGATGTTATGTATATTATTATACTATATCTATAAATATACCATTGATGTTTTGTATTTTAATTTACTATACCTGTAAGTGTACCTGCGGGATTACGGATATTATTATTCTGTGTCTGTAAGTACCCAAGTGACGTTATGTATTTTATCATATTCTACCTGTAAGTATACTTTTGATGTTGTGGATTATGTTATAGCTTACCTGTTAATACACTTGTGATGTTATAAATTTGGTTGGGAGTTATGCTGAGATATGAGTCATGCTGCTGATGTTATAATTGTTATGCTGGAGTTTAGGTTCTAATCATTACTTCTGAGAATACCTTTGACATGTTAGTCTGGTAAGCTGTCGGTTGTTTTAGACAAATAAAAATGAGTAGCATGTAGCTTTAATAGAAATTGATTGTCTAAATGATTATTGTTTATCAATCCTCGTATGAATACTTAAATGTCTTGTACCTGTTAGTCGTGTGCCTTGTATGTGTTCCATGCTAGTTTTTCATATTAGTTTGGTATAAAGGGTTATTCAGTACCGTAGTACTGACGGGTTCCGTTTCATGGCCCCCTGCCTATTCCACGGGCAGTCGCTACTTTGCAGGATTACTTTGAGGGTAGGGTCTGACGACTTCAAATAGAGGGTTGAGAGTTAGGACTATCCGGTGTTCGCCTCGACTTCTTTTGGTCCGGATATTTCTTGGACTCTTAAGTCCCCTGCTATTTCTCTTTTGTTACATTACAACTCTTGCCTGATCTTTTTGTATCTATTCAGGACAATGTAATTTGTAATGAAATTCTATCCTGCCTCTGTTTTAATATTATTTAAGTAAAGTAATATTTTAGCCTTAGCACTCAGTATAAGAACGGTAGAGGATGCCAGACTTATACTGAGTGTGGCGGTAACACCCATGGATTTTGTAATTATCGCTTCCGCAAAACGAAAATTTTTAGCATTAAAAATGGGGGTGTTACAGCCAGCCTCGCCCCCTCTCTTCTCCCTCTCCTTTTCTTCATCTCTCCATCCCTTCGTTTCCCCATTATTTCGAACCATCATCCCATTCCCGAGCTCTCTCCTCTCTCCTCCTTCCTTCCTCATTTTCTCCCCCGATTTTTTATCACCGCCGCCCGCCGCCGCTCGAACCACCAATCCCAACCCCTGCGCCGCCTCCTGCCACCACCTACTACCACCTTGCACCACCACGCAGCCCCTTCGAGCCCTGCACTTCCTCCCTTCTCCTCCTTTTCCTTTTTCTTCCCAATTTTTCCCCTTACCGCCAAGCCACCTGCAACCGCCTCTACCGCCGTCGTCCGGCCACCTATGCTGCCACCAAACCCACCGTTCGACACCCTGCAACCCCCTCTACAACCGCCATCCATTAGTTGGCCGAAAACAACCCGTGCACCCCTCCATTTTTCCCTCCACTTTTCCTTCCTTCTCAGCCCTTCCACCTCGACCCTTCTCGGCAGCCAAATTCGCCGCCTTGCCGCCGCCGTCTCCGCCGCCCTAAGCCGCCGTGAAACCACCCTTAGCCTCCACCTACACCCCCTCTTTACTTCTGCACCATTCCCTTACCTTAGAACCTCCCCTAACCACCTTCTTTTCTAGCCCAAAGACCCCAACCCGAAAATGGTTTATTTTTCTCCCTTCACCCTCTTTGAGCCCTTTTCTCCCCATGATTATGCATGAAACTCACGTTGCTCATGCAGCGTGAGCTCCCCTTCATTTTAAAAATTATTTGGCTAATTTTTAAGGTATAATGGTATTTTATGTTAAGTGTTTTATTAATTAAAATTTATAAAGTTTTATGCTTTGGTTCTTATTTCTAACATAAATATGATGGATATTATTTTTAGGTGTTGTGTTGCTAATTATGCTTGGTAAGATTTGATATTTTGCGGGATTAAGGTAACCGTTAATCCTCCCTTAAATATATGGAAAAACGCATGCTAGCACATTTAGGGTTTAGTATGATTTTATGCATGTTTTGTATGCTTAGCATGATATGTTTATGGTTTCTTATATTGTTTGATAAAAAGAAAAAGCATGATAACTTTTGTGCCATATGTGGGTATGTTAAATAAAGAAGGAGTTTGAATATGGATAGAAAAGTTAAATACTTGTTTATGATGTATCATGTTGCTAATGCATGAATGATGTTATTGTTTAAGGGTATTTTAGTAATTATGCTTATGAGGTATATAAATCAATGTGTGTAGTTGCTAATGAGTATTATGTTGAAAAATGACAAGTTGGTGGACTTAGATGATAAAAAGGAAGTATTAATATCATTATTTTAAATAGTGTTAGCAAATTCATAAAAATGGTGAATAAAGGGGTTGAGTGGAAATTTTATAAGTGAAAAGGGTATTTCGGTAATTTTTGAGATAAAAGAATAATATGGTAATTTTATAATTAAATGGCCAAATGATAATTTACAAGTAAAGGATAAAATTGTAAGTTGTGAGAAAGAAGGGTAAAATGGTAATTTTGGAAGTAGGGGTAAAATAGTAATTTTGGATGAAGGAGGGCATTATGGTAATTTTGGAGGTAGAGGGGCAAAATCGTAATTTCATAAGTAAAGGGTAATATGGTAAATTTTATAAGTTAATGGTGAAGTGGTAATTTATAAGTAAAGGGGTAATATGGTAATTTGGAAAAGAAGGGCAAAATGGTAATTATGTAAGGAAAGATAAAGATGGTAATCTTGGATGTGGAAGGGCAAAATAGTAATTTGTAAAGTAATAGATGTATGGTGGTAATTTTCATAAATAAAAGGATATTAAGGTAAAATTTGATGTAAGGGGTAAAGTGGTAAATTTGTAAATAAAAGAATATTATGATAAACTTGGGAGTAAGGGGTAACGTGGTAATTATGATAACGAAAAAAGATAATTTAGTAATTAAATTATGATTGTAGAAGGGCAATTGGATAAGTATGATGCTATAGAAGGGTAATTTGGTAAATTAACCAATTAGAGGGTATTATGGTAATTTTAATAATGGAGAAGGGTAATATAGTAATTTTGATTATGAAAAAGGGTAAATTAATATTTGTAATTATGAAGAAGGGTAATTTGGGATTTATAATGATTAAAAAGGGTAAATGGCAATTAAAATAATTGAGAGGGGTAAAATGGTAATTATGATAAAGGAGAAGGGCAATTTAGTAAATTATCTAACTAAAGGGGCAAATCGGTAATTTAAGTGGCTAAAGGGTAAAGTGATAATTATTTAACCAACTAAAGGGGCAAAATAGTAATCATGATAATGAAGGAGGGTAATTTAGTAATTTATCCAACTCGAGGGCAGTTTTGTAATTATAACAAAGGAGAAGGGCGATTTGGTAATATAACCAACCATATGGGAAATATGATAAGTGTAGTAATTATGAGGGGTGAATGGTGATCTAAAAAGTGTAGGAGACAATTTGATAATCTAAAGTGGACGAGGGGTAATTTGGTAATTATGCAACCTTAAGGGTAATGTGGTAATTTACTAGGTAAGGAATGGATAATTAACAATTATATCAGTAAAGGGCAAATGAATAATTTGTACCTAAAATGTCTTTGGAATTGTGGACCTTTATAATATGATTAAATAATGCTGATTAGCCAAGTAAGAGTATTTGATAATTAGTATGGCCTTAATGATTTCTCTGTGATATCCTGGATAATCATCTGAATAAGAAACGATTAATGATATCAGAACGATTGAAAGTGAATAAGTATCGGATTATCGTGCTTTTCGTGATCACCTTAATTAAGACACTATTACTTAAAGTGAAAGACCTCGAGATCGGGAATGGTGACTCCTTAGGAGTCGCTACCCTAAGGACGTGGTTTAGTCCACGATTATTCTGGTATTTGCTGGTGTGCCTTTGTGCCCCAGCCAGGCCCTATATCTTACTCTTTCTAGCTCTACGGACCTAGTTAGGGGGTATGCATACTTATGGATTAGGTGTCCTTGTCGGTAGGGTACTGAGTTAGCTTTATGCACCAGTACGACCAGGGTACCTTTGCGTCCTTGGGTTTGTGGTTGAAGGGTACTGAGTAGCTGATATGCACCGGTACGACCGGTGTACCTTTGTGTCCCGGGTTATTGATCTCCCGTTCGAGGCAAATAAATATGATTGATGTGCTGATTAAAGAAAGGAAAGATACTATAATTGAAAGTGGAATATTAATGAGCCGGACCCAGTGATTTATGATATTGCGTACCGGTCCACCGGTTATAATAGTGGTCCAGGAGCGTGTTGCCCTGGTATGTGATTATGAGTATCGGTCCACCGGTTATAATAGTGGTCCAGGAGCGTGTTGCCCTGGTGTGTGATTTTGAGTACCGGTCTACCGGTTATAATAGTGGCCAGGAGCGTTGTGCCCTGGATGATGATTTTATATGTATTCCGGTCCACCGGCAATAATAGTGGGGGTCCCGAGCTCAATAAAATCAGTTATGTATGTGAATAAGATTATGGACAAATACTAATCACTTATAGTGGAACACCATGTGAGTCGGGGCCAGACCGGTCCACCGGCAAATAATAGTGGTTAGGTGTGTTCTGCCCTGTGTGTTTATCTTCCGGTCCACCGGCAATAATAGTGGTCAGAGGCGTTCTGCCCTGAGTGTATACTTTCCGGTCCACCGGCTATAATAGTGGGGTTCTCGCACTCACATGGATATAAAATATGATACTAATTGAATGATGACAGAATAATGGCTTAAGGCCTGAATATATTGATCTTGCACCATGACATGGCTTAAGGCCCAAAGCATCGATTGTGACTTATAAGTTATTATGTAGGTTATTGTTATGTATGCACCTCTCATTATTTATGTGTGTAGTTGCATTATGTGCCGTATGCGGGCCTATCTTTAAGTGTGGTATTAAAGGGTTACTCAGTACCGTAGTACTGAAGGGATTCCCTTTATGGGGCCCCTGCCTATTCAATGGGCAGTGCCCTTGCAGGTATTTTCAGGTGCTACTCAAGTGGGCTACGGGATCAGAGAGTAAGGAATTTTTCGGTACTATTAGGGTTTCCTCTTCTCTTTTAAATTCTTGGTTTTAAATGTATATGTTATTACTGTAACCACCATCGGTGGATTTTATTCTGGTAAACGATTTGAAGCGCTACTCTGATTTGTGTATCTTGAATTTCCTTCAAGCTATATTTCCTTTTTCTTAGCCTTAGCACTTAGTGCTGGAACGGTATAAGTGAACCGGTCTGGTACTAAGTGTGGCGGTAATACTCCCAAAGTTCACGTTTTATTTATCTGCTTCCGCAATTATCTTTTAATAAAACGAAATTTTTCAGTAGTGAATTTTGGGGGTGTTACAACATGATTCAAACATGATAATATAATAGCTTACTATCATTCAAATAAGTAAATAAATAAATAAAGACCCAATTATAGTCCAGATAAATTAATTATTTAATCTCTGATCAGTACTCATTTCACACCATGTTTTTTATTAATCGATGCGAGTACATAAACCCCACTATTATAGTCGGTGGATCGGTCACTTATAGGGTCAAATGCACCTAACCACTATTATAGTGGGTGGATCGATCACTTATAAGGAAGAACGCCCTAACCACTATTATATGACAGTGGTCGGTCTGGCCCCTGCTTGTATGGTATTTCACTGTAAGTACTTAATGTCTTTTATGTGTCTTAGCAAACTTAGGGTTTGGTTTATTGAGCTTGGGATCCCCCACTATTCTAGCCGGTGGAACGGTCACTTATAGGGAAAAATGCACCTAACCACTAGTATAGCCGGTGGATCGGTCACTTATAGGGAAAACGCCCTAACCACTATTATATGTCGGTGGATCGGTCTGGGCCCGGCTCAATAATCTTTCATTTTACATGATTAATGTTTTATCGTGTCTTATTTAAAGTTTCACGCTAGACATGCATGACTAACTCCCTCTACGCTTATCCTCCAAAAGAATCTGTCCCATATCATGAGACTCCTGCACCTCCTAACTTATCCCAACACCCTTTCCTCCTTACCCTATTTCACACTAGAGGCCCAACTCCTAAGTGTATGGGATAAGACCCACTACCATACACCTCCAAGTCCACTCACTACCTCACTTTAGGGTTTTCTTCTGAAACCTTAATTTCGGCCTATGTGGCCCATCCTACTCCACCTCACTTGACCCTAACTATTTTAACACCTACACATCACAACTCTTAGATTTAACCCTCATCATCACACTTTACTCCCCAAGTGCACGTGTGATCCTAAAACCCTAAGTAGCCACACAAAACCCTAGCATCCTCCTTTCCATATGTCACCCTACATGATAATTTCCATCCTCATCTTGTACTCCACTCATCCTCATTTATTTCTCCTTTTTACCACCTTCTTAGATTAGGGTTTTCTCCTGAACCCTAGCCCGATCTCTTATGTACCCTTATATTGCCCCATGGACTATTTTTCATCCAAAGCGTCCAAACACCCAAACAACTCTTCCATTACCTTCCTCACACCCCAAATCAACTTTCCATATGTAAAATTTGTCCCTATGTATACTTTATACATCCCATGCAACCCTTCAAACTTTTTAATTCAAAACCCTAAACTCCCATACAAAACCTTAGATTCTGCCATGCAAATCCTAGATTCTTCCATGCAAAACCCTAGATTCTTCCACTCATGGATCATGAAATATTTAGGTCAAACCCACATCCCTTAGTCAACTTACCTCTCCATTTTTCTTTTTCATCCTTTCACCCTATATCTTCACATTACATAACCTAGCATACATGTCCTAAAGGGCCACATTATATCACATCATAATCACAGCATAAACATATTATACACATGCAATAAGATAAAGCATGAGCATGCCTCAAATCCAAGCTACACTTCACATAGAATAGTTAGAAACAATAAGCATAAGATACATAACATATCATGACATATGGCATACAAGACATATAAGGCACATAACACACATAAGGCCTTAGCTACACCCTTACCTAACGTGCCACTAGTCTTGGAGCACGCTCCTATGCCTCCTTAAGGTTTTGACTAGTCTCACCTATACGAGGGAAAAACTATGGATTAGGTTCCGTTCTACCAAAAATACTATTATTTTCTAATTTATTCTAAGATTAGGGTTATAGATAAAATAATAATATAATAATAGTAACACTAACTAAATACTAATTTTGCTAAGAATAAAAGTAGTAATAGTAATATTGGAAAAGTTGATAATATAAGTTTTGAAGATTTTACCCTAATAATAATAATAATAATGGCATAATTTGAAATAATATAAAATAAGGGCTTCAACCCCTCACAGAAATAATAATAACAACAACAACAACAACAACAATAATAAATAATAGTAATAATAATAATAATAATAACAATAGTAATAATAATAATAATAATAACAATAGTAATAATAATACGTAATGATACTAATAATAATAATAATGATAATAGTAATAATTGAAATAAGGCCAAAATAGGACTTCAACGCTTAATAATGATAATAATAACCATAATAGTAATAGTAGTAGTAGTAGTAATATAATGCAATAAAAATAAATAAAGCTTAATAAATTAGGGTTTAAGGGTTGAAAGGGCTTAGGGAACTACCTTGGGTTGGTGGTGACTGGCGGCATCGATAATAGTGGCAAGAAAAAGGGGAGAAAAGAGAGATAGTTGGGTGCCGAGGATAGGATAGGGAGAATGAGGGTGGAAGTTGTGGTGGTTAGGGATGGTAACGGGGCGGGTTGGAGTCGGGGGATCCCATCCCCATCCCCAAACCCGATAAGAAAAATAATCCCCGAACCCGACCCGATCCCTGATTTTTTTATCGAGGATTCCCCGACCCAATCTCCACGGGGATCAAATCTCCATACCTGACCCGATCCCCAAAACTCGACTCTATACCTGATCCTCGAACCTATTCTCAACCCTCAAAACTTATTTTTATAATATACTTTTAATTTATATTTTATAAAAAAATTATTTATATATTACATACATATAATTATATAAAAAAATATAAAAAAAAATTATTTGGGGTGGGTTCGGGGATGGGGACCGCTTTTGCGGTCCCCGCCCCATCCTCAAAAATCCCCATTAAGAATCCCCAAACCCGAACCCAATCCCTAAATTTTCTCCTCGAACCGCACCCAAACGGGGAATTCCCGATGGGGCCCCAAACCCACAGGGAAAATTGCCATCCCTAGTGGTGGTAGAGGTTGCCCAGGTGAGGAGGGTTGGAATGAGGGTGGTGGTGTGGCCGAAGGTTGCGGCGCACAGTAGTGGTTGTGGTGGCTAAGAGTGGAGGAAAGGGAGAAAGTGAGGAGGAGAGGGAGGAACGGAAAAAGGAGGGTAGGGGGAGGTAGAGGAAGGTCTATAGGGTAATTTGGGAGATATAGGAGGTGGGGTTGAGGTAGAAGTGGTGGTATATGGTGGTACAAAGGGCGACGGAGATGAAAGTGTGGTTGATTGGGAAGGAGACTTTACCTGGCCGAGGTGGCTTGTGCAAGGAAAATCAAGGGTGGAGGGTGGTAGAGTTAGGTAGAGGGTAATGTAGAGAGTGGCACTGTGGGTGGCTCGAGTGGTGGCGCTAGGCAGCAGCAATGGAAAGGGTGTCTAAAAGGGCGGTGACGCACAGGAGAGGTTTTCTGGGCTATGGGAAAAAGCTTGAGTCAAGGGCTGGTAAAGGGTATTTATAGGGCTAATGAAGGGGGATAACGTCAGAGGGGAGATGGGAGAATAGGGTAGGTAGGTGGAAATGCTCCCGCTAGCGACGACAAGCCTTAGATCTTGCCATGGCAAGCTGCGATTGGCTCGAGAGAGAGAATGGTGCTTGAGAAGAGAGAAGAATTTGTTGGGTCGAGACGATAGGTGCGTCAATAGGGAATAGAGAGGAGAGATCATCCGGTCAGCAGCGTGATCGATAGCGAGAATCTCAGGGGAGTGGGAGGCTGCGACGGGGAAGGAAGAAGAAGGAGGAGGAATAAAGTAGGGGGCGTGGACCAGGCAGCCCGAGAAAGAAAAGAAAGAAAATAAAGAAAAGGGAACCAGCCGGCAACAAAGGAAAAAAAGAATGAAACACAGCGTGTTGGGTTGCGCCGAAAGAGGAAAGAAAAGGAAGAGGGAAATGGGCCACTATGTTAGCCTAGGTCGGGGGAAAAGAAGAGAAAAAGAAAAGGAGAAAGGAGAGGAAGAAAGAAAAAAGGAAAAACAAGTGGAAAAAGGAAAGAAAAGAAAAAGGAAAAGGAAAAATAGGTTAGTTGGGGTATTTGGAATATTTTGGTATTTTAGGATATTTAAAAATAATAATATTTAATTTCCTTTTTAGGCTAATTTAAAAATTTTAAAAGATTTTTTCTAAATTCTATTTTAATTATCAAAACACCTAAGTTTTTCCTACTTAAAATATGTATTATTTTCCTCCTAATCTGTCCTAATTAATTTCCTTTTTTTTAATAAAATAATTTATTTAATTAATTTCCTTTTAAATCCTTATTTAGCTATAATTTTTAAAATTAGGGTTTTGGGGCATTTTTAACATTAGTTATGTACCACCGTAATACTAGGGTAAGATGAATAGAAAATCATAGAATATCTAACACATATGACTGTCTAATATATGACATATGCCGTTACTGATTAACGTTTATAATATAGATTAACACCCGCAACCCTTGTAAGAAAAATATATTAATTGATATTTATACTACGTATTGACATATATAAAAATAAAATGATAATTACAAGGATTCATATCCATACCATGTACCATCACGAATAAAATAAATTAATTGATCCCTTCTAGTTCCTCTATGGCCACAAATATAGGGTTGAATTAAAGAGAACAAGCACTAACATAAAAATAAAAGTGAGAGAGTGAGTGAAAGGAAAAAACAACTCAAGATAGTGATCATTGTCACATTAACACAATACATATATGATAAACCTAAATAAATAAAAACATTATTGCAATTTAAGATTCCATTAATCTCCTTTTGTGATAAAAAGGTAAGGGAATGGAAGATAATTTACTGGAATACGCAACCTTCAAATCCATAGATATGATACATGTAATGCTTATTCTTATAATTGTTTGTCATATCCTTTCAACTTAAAGCACATGAAAAATTACTAATTAAGTTATGTTAATTAGTATTCATTCATACCCACCAATAAAAAATATAAATAAAAATAATGATTCTTTATTGCCTTTTCAAGTGCATGTAAACAACATATTTAGCTACATAGTATGACCAGGTCTACTTTAAACAAGCTTGCTAGGCAATAACTTATTCTTGAATGAAATAAATTCATCCATTACACATCATCTACCAAATACCTTGATTGATCAACTTGATCATCTCATTCATTATCTCTTAGAACATTGTTCCATGATGAATTCAACCCAACATATCAATCTCGATAGCCAAAGAGGTGTTCTACCCCAAAACATAAAATACCCTATACTTAACCCTATTACTATTCCACTTCCATACCCCATGAAGACGATTTCCCAAAAACTAATATCTCCATAATCATAATTCTCTAGTGATTGTGGCTCCAACAATTTTGGTTCTGTTGCATCATCATCATCCTCACACTTCTTTGACAATGGTATTCCACATAACCTAGGGTTTTCAAGGTACGATTCATTTCCAAAGGTATCAAACTGGTTGCCTACTGGAATAGGACCAACTAATTTGTTTCTTGATGCATTCAAAGACTCAAGAGATGTCAACCTTGTTAACTCCTTAGGAATTTTCCCAACAAGTTCATTGGATGAGAAATATAAAGACTCTAACATGTATAAATTTCCAAGAGAAGGTGGAATGGTACGACTAAAGTGGTTATAAGAGAGGTTAAGCCACTTCAATGAGACCAAATCCCCAATTTCATCTAGGATATCACCTTCAAAACTATTGTCAGAAACATCAATGATTGTTGCAACATTCAAGATCCTATCGAGCTTGTGATTTGTGCCTTTAAACGTGAGGGCGATCGAATATGTGTAAACAGAAACCATGTGAGCATATAATTCAAAAGCTTCCATAATATAGTGCAAATTTTCTTTCTCTTTCTTATTCTTCATAGCTTTTAAGGTCTTGATTAGCTCACGTGGAAAGTTACCTGAGAACTGATTGTTGGCTATGTCAAGAATTCGAAGATTTGGGAATGGAGTTTGATAATAATCTAGTTCTATTTGACGGCCCTCGTACCTATTTGAACGTAGCACAAGAACCTCAAGATATGGCAGAGTACCCAACCAATGAGGGAATTCGCCACTGAGTTTGTTGTTTCCAATATCAAGAACTCTTAAGCTTGAACAATTGCTCAAAGATGTTGGTAATGATCCTTCCAACTGATTTCCATTTACATCCAAGCTCCTTAAGTAACACGAGTTTGTGAAATATTGACGAAGTGTGCCATGAAACTTATTCAATTTGAGATTCAACACAAAAATCTCATCGCTCAGGTTTCCTAAGCATTGTGGTACACAAAGATTTCTTAACTTTATGATATTTTTTGTTATTTTTATTAATTTTATCCTATTTATTGATCTTTCCACTAATAAAATAATCTTCAAATCCTAAAATTACTGTTCACCCACAGAATTCCTTATCTACACATCCATGATTAGATTTTGTATCAATATGACCATCTTCTTATTCATTCAACCAAAATTTAAGGCAAAATCACTTTCTTATACTTTTTACCTATATTAGTTGTGTCATTTTGCCTTTTCTTACAACTATCCTTATTCATTTTCATTCCCCATGCTTAACCCTTACCTTAGAACTTCACACCATCACCTTCCCTATCCCTTGGTTGATTGCTTGATTTTCATAACCTCATTCAACCTAAATACAGTTCACCACCTTATACACTCAACCACTTTATACTTTCTCATTCAAGTGTGTAACAAGCTACCTCTCCCCCTATTTTGGCTATTTTTTTTTGTTTATTCGTCCCCTATTTATACCCCATTTTTCTTTCTTTGTTTTCATTTAGCCTTTCTCTCTTTTGTTCCTCTTGGTTGCTTCCATATTTGTCTTCATTTTGGTTATTTTTGCTAAATGTTCTTAAGCTTTGTTGAGCCCATAATGGAGACCCATCCTCCTCTCTTTCTCCTTCTTCTCTTATTTTCACTTCTAAATTTCCTTTAATCTAGCCTTTATTTATTTTTATGTAAGTGAAGAAGGATATATTTTTGGTTAAATTGTGAAGTTGTCATTTTTGTTTACTTCTCTTGTGCCTCCATTTTTCAAAGGATTTGAAGTTCTTTTGGTGGTTCTTTGTTTTCATTTTGCTATTTGTTCTTGGAAAGAGGTAACCTATATGAGAAAAATCATATTATAGCATATTTGGGGGTTTCCTATATTATGCTTAAGTATAATATACACTTTCTTGTAAACTCGTGAAAAATATACGCAGAGCATAAATTTTAACTTTTGGATTGGATTGTTGAACTTAGAGTCGACTTGAATAATTGAAAATAAAGAGAAAATGGTGAAGTATGGAATTGGAATCGTTGTGCACTATATGATATTTTATCATCATCTTATTAAGATATTAATATTTAAAGAGGAAGACCTCAATATTTGGGAATGGTTTCACTTTAGGGTTAACTACTTTATAAACAAGGTAGGAGCCATAAATTTGGTTTGATAGTTTTGTTAGATGCCTCAACATTCCAATAAGGCCCTAGTCTAATCTATAGGTGACCTAAGGGCCCTATAGAAGTATCAATACTTAATGACTAGGTGTTTTAGGATGGAAAGATACAGTGTTGCTGTGTTACACCATTATAGCTAGAGTACTTGTACGTCTCTTGGTTCCAAGTTGGAGGATACAATGTTGCCTGAGGGTGCCAGTATGACTAGTGTACTTTATATATATCCTAATTAATATTCTATCCCCTTGATTAGTTAAAAATGGAAACAATTGTTGTATAAGGATTTAGATGGATTGTTGTGGTTTGTTGGTTTGGTAGTTGCCTCCATACACTACTTAGTTTTGGTATGTTGGTTTCATAGTTACGTCTTTGCACCATATCAATTTTATATATTGATTGGTAATTGTCTCAGGGTTTTTCTTATTATGTTATAAGTGGCTTAGAGGCGATTATTGAAAAATGGCTTAATTATGGTGTTGTGTTTTCCTCTTTGTGTGCATCATTGGTATACAATTGGACAAATAAAACAATCATGATATGGTTAAGTTTGGTGCGATGATCATGTAACATATGGTATGATATAAATGTGACATTTAGCTATGCTATGTAATATTTAACATGTAATGCCATGATACTCTGTGTTACCTTCTATGTACTCCATATGATATTTGCATGCTTAGTATTATGTAGTGGTTTAATCAGTATAGTTGTACTAATGAGTTTCTATTTTATGGTCCCTTGCCTATATAATGGGAAGTTGTTTCCTTATAAAAGTACTTTGAAGGTACAAATTGATGGATTTTGGTAGGGGTTAAGAGTAAGGATTATTCGCTGTCCATTTTAGCATCTCTTAATATGGATCTCCTTTAGACTTTTATGTCCCCTTCTATATTTCTTCTCTTATTCATTGTAACTCTTTCATCCGATCTTTTCTTTTTTATTAAAACACTCTAACATTTTAATGAAATATATATTTGCTTTTTATCAATTTTTTTTCTTAATTTAATCGGGTAAATATTTTATCCCTAACATTTAGTGTAAGAAACGTAGATGCGACTTATACTAAATGTGGCGGTAACACCCTACATTTTTAATGGTTTAGTTTTGGAAATAAACTATTTTTTAAAGAAATTTTCAAGTGCTAAAAATTGGACTGTTAAAAAATAGTTTAATATATTTTCTTTTCAAGATATGATGTGAAAATTATTTATAATTTATTCAAAACTACCATGATCATCTATCTATTTGTGCTATAATTTCTCAATCGTAAGAAATTTGTATATACATTAATTTGTCGATGCAAGAAACTTTTCCAACAATTTAAATTTTATTTAAAGCATTAATAATATTTTTCTCATTTTTTCCTTTCCTTATATCACTCACACTTTTTTTAATATATTTCGGATCCACCACTCACATTATTATTTTAATAAGAAATGAACTCTAAACTTGTTTATCTATTTTTTTCTGATAGACTCACATATTTTTTATAATATATGATAAAATAATATGTAAGTAAGTTGGATATGTATTTTATAATTTTAATCATCATCAAAATCCAAAAAATTATTTACAAACAAGAAAAGTATGTTGAAGGATTTCAATTATGCATTATTATGCACAAAACTAAAATATTTAAATTTAAAAAAAAGGTATTTTATATTTTTCTTTTCAATATATGATCTATAGCATATATAAAATTAATGAAATATGTCATCATCTATCTATACTATAATTTAAGACTAGCAAGAAATTTAATTAGAACTTATCTTTTTTCAAACAAAAAAATTCACTCACACATTTTTTAATGTATTTGGAGTCTACCAATAATGCTTTTTTATTACTTTAATTAAATTTAAAGTTGGTTTTTCCATTATAATTTTTGATTTCTATTTCTATATTTTTTATATGATAATTAATATGTAATTATGATGAAAATATATTGTATAATTATATTCATCATCATAATCTAAAAAGTCATTTACAATAGAAACTAAATTAGTATTTATTTGACTATAATGTATATTTCTCAAATTAAAATATTTTTTGTATTGCTAGGACTAATAAACTAATATAATAAGAAATTAATTGTCATAATTAGAAACTGACATTTTTTACTCATAAAATTACTTTGACAAATTTATTTTTTATTCTTGTTGTTTGTGAAAACTAGATTTCAACTAATATCCATATTTATTTAAATGACCACCACACCACACCAAAACCATAATAATAATAATAATAATAATAATAATAATAATAATAATAATAATAATAATAATAATAATAATAATAATATACAATAACAATAATTACAATATTATTATGGATAATAAAATTATGTGCCTTGACATTTGATCTAATACTTTTTGGGTACCTTCTATTTTAAATAATTTCACTAAAATATCTTCACATTTTAATTTAGTTTTATTTAGGTATCTAAATGGAATTAAAACTGTGATTTATTTCCACCTTTTAGTTATCTAAATGAAACTAAAATTAAAATTTGAAGGTGCCTAAGTGGAATTATTGAAAACATATAGTACTTGAAAAATATTAGACTAAGTGTCAAGGTGCCTAAATAAAATTTAATCTATTATTATTATTATTATTATTATTATTATTATTGGTAATATATAGTAATTGTAGTTGTAAGAACAACAACAATTTGATGAAATTTATTTCCAAACACATTAGTACCTGCAAAAGTTGAAAGCCAATTAGTAACAACAATAATAATGACAATGGATGGAAAGAACTTACACCAATTAGTCGAAAGTAAATTTGTTATTCACTCACAAAGATTAGCAATTTGACAAAGTTGTATTGTACTTACACCAATCGATCATTATCTATGTAATATCTCACCCTACCAAACCCTAATTACTTCACATGATTAGACTCATAATGCATTTATAAAAAAAGTTATTATATTTTTTTCTTCTATTTGTAACAAATTTGAACTTTATATAGTTCATTTCATTCTTTTGTAAAAAACACTTTTTACGTAAATTTTTTCAATCTTGTTATTTTTACTTATTTTGACTTGCTCAAAAATATATATATAATATATGCATCTTAATATATGATATGCTTTATATATGCACCGCTAAGATTGAAAGATCATATAACAAATACAATTATAGCTCTTTAATTGAAGAAATAGTGATTGCGATTTAGTAATATTCAAATTATTCAATAAAAATTTTCATCGCTAAAAGTGACGTGAGGTTTATATTGAAAGACTATGTAATAGCCACTTAGTATTATATAATGACTCTTTAAAGGGATTTCACTTCTTAATATAAGTCTACAAAATTTTTAGATATTGGATAAGAGAAAAAAGATAAAGCTTAGAAATTCTAAAATAATTTGTGAAAGGAAAAGGAAAAAGTTGAAAACATAGTACTCTCATGTACTTTTATAAAGTAAAAGCTAAGTAAATCAACTAGAGCATAGTTCCCTTTTAAATTTTGATTTAGAAAGCTATGAATTATGGAAATTGAATTCTTATTTATTATTGACCAGTAGTTTTTACAAAAATTTGAAGAGTTGATTGCTTTAAGGAAAATAATAATTATGGTATTAGAAGAAACTTTAAGAAGTTATAGGAAGGGAAAACAAACATACATAAAATGATGGGATGTAAGCATTAAACATGAATGAATTTTTTATGGAAAAGGTAAATTATAGGAAAATAGAAAATATCCTTAATTGACCATACATTTTGCACGATTAAAGTGATGGGAAAAATAAGGGATTCCCAATATTAACAATTACCCAACACTAAGTAGATGGTTTCAAATACAGCAAGATAACAATCCACAATGATATCAAATCAGCAAGTAAACAAGTACAAATGCTCAAGCAAACAAATAAAAGAGACATAAGAATTTTTACGTGGGAAACCCTTAAAGTGAAAGTGGTAAAACCCACGGGACCTAGTTCAGAAACTTGTTCCACTATAATCAAAGATGATTATAACAATCTCCTTACAATGAGCACCTAAAGGGTACACAACCCACCAAGTTCTTATTAACCAACAAACAACCAAATCAAGAAAAATGATGAGATTTCGTCACCAAAAAATAGGGGTTCGGTACAGTGGCAATATCTCACAAACTAAAGCATTAATAGACAAATCGACCGTTGGATTTGAATAACCAGATGTCCCAAAGGTGCTGTCAAAATTTCAGCTAAATGAAGCACGTTTGACCTTCGATCGAAGCACTTGATAAAAACTACGCATGAGAAAAACGTCCAGAACTGCACTTTGTAAAAACCTTTGCCCTTCCGGTTTCGGTGTTTGATGGCCTTTTGAATTCTCTCAATACTACTTAACAAAGCTGAGAGTGAAAGACTTATCAAGAAAGCCACCCAATAAATGATCCAAAGACCCTTTGAGGTGCCTCTATAAATAAAATAAATAAAATATGAGTTTTTTTATATAGGAAGAGACTTAATAAATGGATATCAAGGTTTAGTCATTTACATGGCCTGCATTGATCATGAAGATCAATTGTTTGGTTAGAGTTACTTATTAAAAGTAACTATCTAAGATAATTATTAATTTTTAAAATATTTTAGTCTATTTTTTTTATAAAATAAGTAATTATTTTAGAAAACTATTTTTGATAAGTTTCAAAAGGCAAGTCGGTGCAAGAGGTTACTGTATGTAGCGAAGAGATAAGTAATTAATGGCGTTCAGCGGTGGAGGAAAAATGAATGGCTGGTCCATTTACCGGTATCAAAAGCTTGCGATAATGGACCCACTTTTGTAGAATGGAATTCAAAAGCTGATGGAGAAATGTCGTACATCCCATTCAATCAGTAGACTAATAAAGGAGGTCTTCAGTTCACGTTTCACACTGAGGAAAACGAAACAGATACAGACGGTAATCAGCCTATCTTTCACGCTGTGTTCTTGAGTGAACAGTGCAGATCATAATTTTGACACCAGCTATTTTTACGTACCGTAAATGCATGGGATTAAGAGAAAGAAAAGGTGCTATTAAAGGCAGCAACAATGCATGCTGATGCATGTTTAGGGAAGAAAAAATATTTGTAAATGGATGGAATAGATTTTTGAGAGTAAAAAATGGAATTAATGAAGTAGTGAAGTGGTAGTTTAATTAATGTAGGGGAATGTCCTCACACAGACACGTCTCTAAGACGACAGATCCAAAACATGTTCCCTTCTTTTACGTTTAGCTAGTACCTCCGGCCTGGATCGGAAATCTCATTTCTACGTCGTTCCTAAGGGGCACGCATATTCATTAAATGATTCTCAATTCTTTAATTATCATCGGTGGCTGTAAAGTTTATTTAATTAATTAATACTGAAATTAAGTTTATTATTGTCAGAAGCAAAGAACAAGTAGTCTTCAACCTTGAAACCCCGACCCTCAACGTTTTTAGTTCCGAAAACATTTCAATATTAAAATAAAAATAAAAAGCGTTCGATTATTTTTTTTTAAAAATATTTATTAATAGTTTATATTAATTAAGATAAATAGTAGTTTTATTTTTTTTCTTAATTTGAGTATATTTGGTATATTTTTTTAAAATATATATAATGTCTGTGTATAGATATATATATCTATATAATTTTTTTATCTATCCCCGTTTTGTAATTTTTTTCAAAATAATATTTTTATATTTTTTTCGTTTCCCCTTTTTTTGGTTCCGGTCCGTCCCGTTTCAAGGGTGGAGGAAAATGCTGATAGAAAAATGTCATACATTCCATCGCATCATAGGTTGGTAAGGGAAGTCAAGTTCACATTTCCCTTGCTGGAAAAGGAAACAGATAGAGGCAATAATAATCAATTAGTGGAAGGCCATTTCTAGACTTCATGTCAAAAAGAATTTTTAGAAAGAAAAAGGAAGCAAGGCAAATGGTTTCTCAATCTTTGATATGCATGCGTTCTCACACCAAAGATGAAACAGGCCGCGTCGCCTACTTTAAAGACTGAGGCATGTTTATGCTTCTCCTTTGAAAGTATATACATGACTCGGAATGGACTTCTAATTTTGGAACAACAAATGCGTCAACTATATACCGACATATAAAATAAATTCTAAATCATGCACCTAATGTCTGCTTATTCAGATTCGATCATCTTCTGTTCATAAATAAATGAATGAGAAAGACCCCCTTCAACAGACAGAAAACGAAGAAGATAAAGACAGGTCATAGATAGGTATCACGGACGGATTAACACAATACATAAACCTAGATCAGTTATTCAATCTGTTTAACACACGCCTGTGCAACAAGACGATTTTTGTTTCGGTCCTAAATTTTTCAGCACTACAAATACAAGGTAAACAAAAAAATCATGGCACAAATAAATATAAGAATATATGCAATAACGAGATATGATAGCCCCCCAATCAGCCCACACTTGCTCTCTTTCCTCGAGCTCCCTCAAGTAAGAAGAAGCTCCATCTTTTGCCATTGTTTTTTACCTTTTTTACCCCACCGGCAACTTCCTCCGCACACCAACTCCATGTTGCACCCTCCACCACCGAAGCCCCTATCCTAGCTGCAGCAAAAGCTACCGAAGCTTCCCTCCACCATGCAACAAAATCCCTCGAAACCACCTCCATGTTGCACATAAAATCAACATAAAATCTCCCCCATCTTCAGCCATCTGTGCCTATCCCTTCCCCTTGGCTTTGACCATTTGTGCCAATCCTCCCCACCTTGCTGCACTTTTCTTCCCTTTAATCCCTTTCTTAGATTCAACAAGTTTGGCCATTCCTACGCTCTACTCCACCATTGCTCCTTCCCTCTTCTCGGCAACTTCCACTGATTCCTCCTCCTTTGTTGCATGAGTTTGTTTGGCTTTGTGGCTTCTTTTCTTTGTCTTGTTAGTAATCCTTGATTTATTTTAGTTAATTTTGGGTTATTATTGTGTTATATTAAATGCTAATACATGTGTTATTGGGTATTATATTCCAAGGTAATTCTTAAGGATCTAGGAGAAGTCTTTTTATGTAAACTTGGATTTAGGTAAATCCAATCACTTATAGGATGGTAGAAAATTATGTGCAAGCATGCTAGAAACTTTTAGACCTATAATCATGCTAGGGTTTATGCTTTTAAAGTATTTTCGCATGCATGATAAAATGATATTATGCTGAAAAGATGATATGCATGATTATTGATAATTAAGCTGTATGCATCACTACTATGGAACGAAGCATCAATGATGCTACATAAAGGATGGTTTGATCGTAAATGTTGATAAAAAAAATTGAGGCAGAAATATGTTCCTTATTTTAATTACGGTTCTTGAAATAAATCATTATTAAAAGTAGAACAATTAAACCTTTAATAACGGTTTTAGTTTAACCATTAACAAAATGAAAAAGCTGACATAGTTTTAATAACAATTTTAGTTTAACAGTTAACAAAACATAAAAGCTAACATAGTTTTAATAATGGTTATAGATCGAACTATTATTAAAACATATTTTAACAACGTTATAGCTAGAACTGTTATTAAGACTAGCGCATTAAACAACCTCCCTCCCCTCTCGCTCATTTACGTCTATTACAGAAACTTTCAAATCTATCTTTTTATCTCTTGATCTCTTTGGTCAACCTCGTTTTCCTTACTTCTTGCTCTCAAATCTCCCTTATTTACGTCTGTATTGGGTTTATCTTGCTCGTAGACCACTGATTTCTGCCCTGTCCCACATTTTAGCTTGATGTTGTGGCTCACATGTCCCGTGTACCCTCTTATAGCCATCAAACCTTTGTCCTTTATGCATCATCATGCCTAGCCTCCTACCTCTCTTCCACAACCCTCCCCTCCGTCTGTAGATCTTGCAACTACAATAGCGACCGTCAACCTTGCATTCTATTACCATCCCACCTAGGACCTTACTTGGTGTATTTTTTTTTTTACTTTTTCTGTCATTATATATATATATATATATGCATGCCAACTATTTATGTGTATTACATGTATTATTGTCTATTTTGTTGTTGTTTGTTGCTGTTTTTGCTATGTTGTTATGGGTTTTGGTTTGCGTCGTTTATGCATGCATGCTAATATTTATGGGTTTAATGTTAATGAAAATTACTAGTTTTGCTAGCATTAGATACCTATATTTTATAATTTAAAAAGTTAGACAACAATCTTAGTAACAAGATTTAGTGTTTTTTTCTTTATTATCTATTTTAGGTAGTGGCCTAGTGAAATGACATATTTGCCTATTATGTACATTCCTCCGACATAAGGAGCTTCGTCGATTGTACTTGAGCGGCTTGTACTATGATTCGTTCCATTTCAGATCATATCATTTGTTGCTCACATTGCCTCCTATTGAGCCATGGTAAGAGGTATTAGCTAGTTATTTTGATATGTTTTTCGACCTTATTGATGCACTATACCCGAGATTTGTTGAGGGTGATGTTTTTGTGAGGGACTATGATTGGATTGATAGAGAGCTGATGGTCATAGATGATGAGTGGAGGTTTTGTCATAGCTTACTCCCGAATATCCACCCTGGTTACCCAAGAGTATCTGTCAATGAACTCTCTATTGATGAATAGATGACATATCTAGATGAGTGGATGCTGAGAGTGATGGGTTCCAGTCAGCGTAGGCTAGGCTATCGACGAATATTATAGAATGGTTAGGGGGTATTGTTAGTTAGCTATTTAGGCCGTAGAAACCTTTTGATGTATATATTGATGTTATTGCCTTAGTTTTTTTTTGTTAGTTTTTGGGTATTGTAGTAAACATGTAGAAGAAGAGTTGACTACCTAATTTACAACACTTGTATAAATATTTGATATGTATATACATATGAATTGTTTCTAAGCAATAAGAATTTGTGTATTGGTATATTTTTATGCCCTAGTTTATATATATAACTTCAAAATAGCATGATATAAGTTAGAGAAATATGATATCTTTCAAAGCATTAGCAATATGTGATAAGAGATATAGAAGTGAATTGATTTGTAATAAAAAAAAAATTTCATAGGATACATATAGATTAGAACACTATGGATCAGAAATAGATGTCTATAAATTGTTTGTCTAGGGAATATGATTAAGGAGTTGAATTTTTTATCAAGTTTGTAGTAGAACATGCTCGAGACTCTAGTAGAATAGCCTATCCTTATTTGAATTGTGCTTATATTCAATGTGTCAATGCTAATCATTTGAGTGATCATTTATTTATCTACAAAATCGATACAAAGTTACACTCATTAGATATGGCATGGTGAGATGGAGTTTGAATATAATAATGAGGAATGTAGGAGGGATAGTAGTGGATCATTTGATAACAATGATGGTGATTCGTTATAGGAGATGACTTGGAAGCTTGAGAAAAGTGTCCGAGATTGTGCAAAAATGTTCGAGTAGTTATTGAGTGACTCAAAAGAAAAACTTTTGTATAGTCACTTATTTTACTAGATTATTCACTACTTCAAGGTTGTACAACTTAAAGGCATATAACAGATAAAGTGATAAGAGTTTAACAAAGTTATTATCACTTGTGTAAGAAATTCTTCCTAATGATAATGTTCTACCTAATTTTACCTATGAAGAAATGAAGATCCTTTCATCTATGGGTATGAGTTATGAGAAGATACATGCATGCCTTAATAATTGTATATTATTTTGCAAAGAATATGCATGTTTAGATTATTATCCTAATGAAGAATGCAAAGCACCACGATACAAGAAGAATAATGTACCAGCAAAGATCTTATGCTATTTCCCACTAATACCAAGATTCAGGCAAATATTTAATGATTTCCAAGATGTAAAGAACTTGATATGACAAACTGATGAGAAGATAGATGACAGGCTTCTAAGACATCCATCTGACTCTCCATAATGGATGTTGATTGATAGTGTATTTCCTAAATTCGGTGAAGAACCAAGAAACTTGCATCTTGCTCTCTTTGCGCATGGTATGAATCCATACAATCAAGGCACATATAGTATTTGGCCGATGATTTTGGTTATATATAATCTACCATTGTGGTTGTACATGAAATGCAAGTATATGATGTTTTATTTACTTATTTTGGGGTCAAACCAACCAGGGAATGATATTGATATTTATTTGGAGCCTTTGATTGATTATCTAAAGTTATTATAGGACACATGTGTTAATGTGTTTAATGAATATGGTGAGGAAAGTTTCACTTTGAGAGAAATGTTATTTTGTACTATAAGCAATTTTCTGGCATATGGTAACTTGTTTGGTTATACTGTGAATTGTCATTCTACATACCCGATATGTGAGGATAATACTTCGTTGTTTAGATAACACATGGCCGGAGACTATTTTCCTTAGGCATTATAGATTTTTACCAAGGGATCATCATTGCTGTAGGAAAAGGAATGCATTCAATGGAAAACTAGAAGAGAGGCATGCCCTAATCTAGTTGACAGGTAGACAAGTGTATATAAAGATGAAAATTTTAAAGGCATATTTTGGGAAGAAGAATAATGATAAGACTCCATTAATTAGGTGGAAGAAGATTTCTATATTCTTCAAACTTCCATATAGGGAATCTCTATATGTGAGGCGTGGTCTTTATGTGATGTATATTGAGAAAAATATTTGTGATAACCTTATTGGCACATTACTTAACGTTCCATGAAAACTAAAGACATCATAAATTCTCAATTCGATATGGAAGAAATAGGCATTAGGTATGAACTAGCGCCACTAGATAATGGCTAATGAACTTATTTATCACCGACTTGCCATACATTATCTCGAAAGGAGAAAATTGTATTTTTATGAATTCTTTAATTGTGTCAAGGTTCCAGAAGGGTATTCTTCAAATGTCATAAGGCTAGTGTCTATGAAATAGTTGAAAATAATCAACATAAAGTCTTATCATTGTCATATTTTGATGTAACATTTGATGCTAATAGCCATACGTAAAATTGTGTCTAAGTGTGTTTGAAATGCTATCACTAGGGTTTGCTGGTTCTTTAACGCACTATGCTCTAATGTCATACACCTTAATAGTTTGAATGTCTTTCAAAGAGGGATTGTGATCACTTTGTGCTAGCTTGAAATGTATTTTTCTCCCTCATTATTTGACATTATAGTGCATCTAGCCGTTCACTTAGTTTATGAGGTAAAAATGTTAGGACTTACTTATGGACACTGGATGTACCCCTTTGAACGATTTATGAAGTTGATAAAAGATTATGTAAAGAATCAATATTGGCTAGAAGGATGTATGTTAAGAGTTACCTAGTAGAAGAGGTAATTGAATTTCATAAAAATTACTTGTCTAATGCTAAAACTATCAGTATTCCTAAGTCTTGGCAAGCAAAAAATTCAAAGTACAGGATATTCAAGGCAAACGATTTAGGTAAATAGACATTGGCATGCTCTATAAAGCACATCGCTATTGTTACATAAAAATGATGACTTTCATCCATATGTTGAAGAATATATGCATTATTTGATGATTGAAAATCCATCAAAGACTAAGAAGTGAATAATTGATAAACATAATCTTTCCTTCATACATTGGTTAAAAGATCGCATCATTCTGCTCATAGAAAATTCTCCGACATCTATTTATGAAATCATATATTGGTTGTCCTAAATGTCTTGATATGAAGTCTTCTCATATGTTAACAATTCTATCAATGGATATACTTTTTAAATGAAACAGCAAGATGAGAGGAGTATAATGCAGAATAGTAGAGTGACTTTGGTGGCTGAGGTAATGCATATTTCTAGTGTGAAGGAGAAGAATCCAACATATGTAAATATTCATTATTATGGTGTCATCGAATGGATTTGGGAGCTAAATTACACTGTATTTAATGTACCTATTTTCTAGAGCGGATGGGTTCATATTAGTCAAGGGGTTAGATATGAATATAGTTTCACATTAGTAGATCTCAATAGGGTTGGGCATAAACAAGACCCATTCATCTTGGCATCTCAAGACACATAAGTTTTCTTTGTCACCGATTCTGCCAATACAAGATAGTCCATGATTTAGGCACAAAAAAAAGAACTTTGAATGATTGTGAAGATGAAAATGATGCCAATTGGGATAAAGAGTGTGTCGAAGCAATGCAAGCAACTCAATCATTGATAGATGATAACAACGACATTTGTGAAGAGGAAATCTACATAAGGGATGATCATCATGAAATAATATATGTATCAGATCATGAAACCAATCAAAAAGGAGGGAAGAAAAGAAGTACGAAAAGAAGGAAATGAGGTTAATAATATTGTAACATGTGTTTTTCATATCATTACTACATAAGATTATTGATTTCTTCATATCATTACCACATATGAAATTCTTTCTTGATATTTTATTTTGTATATCTTTATTCACAACATATATTATACAAAGTTATGTATTCAAATTCCATAGAGATATGGAAAGCACACTATTGATAGGGACTCTAGGGATGAAGAAGGGAAGAGTAGACCTACTATGATGAGAATAATCAAAAACATGAGGAATAGAGAGAAAAAAGTGCCATTGACTTGGAACACATATAATCTTACCATTGGGGAGTATGCAGACATGTTCCTAACATACATTTTATTTGTCACTCGTAATCGCGTTCCAATATCCTACAACAATTGGAAGCAAGTTCCAAAAGGTTACAAGGAATATATTTGTCATGAAGTGACACTAAATGATATGTTTTTTTTGTCATATTTCAATCTATTACATGTTATGAATTAACATACAATGTCATTGACATACATATTTATGTATTTCTTTGTAGAGAGTATTCATCATCTAGGGAATATTTGGCAAATAAAAAAATATATAGAAAGAGGGATGGTGCTTTACGCATGAAGTCCCCCAAACGTTATGTGTTTATTAATCAAGAATGTTAGGACTAGTTCATTGCATATCGTCGTTTAGAGGAGTTAAAGTATTTGTTGACTAGTAATTATGATTTTGGATTAAGAATACATGAATTGATATTTAAATAACTTATCATATATATTTACCTTGAAATATAGGAGAAAAGTGACAAGACTAAAGAAATTGCAAAGGGCAATATATATAGCCATAATATAGCTCGAAAAGGCCATGCAGGCCTAAAAGAAGAGTTGGTATGACCTTTTAATTAATGTGTTCACATTATAATATTTAGAGTGTTATAATTAGCTATGCTAATATAATTGCGTATTCTTTTTGAATTCCAGCTCCAAGCCAAGGATAAGGATCCATGTACCTCGTCCATCAATATTAGTACGTTATGGAAGAATTTTAGAGCAACAAAAAAAGGATATATTAATGAAGATGTACATAATGTTGCCAAACGAATTGTAAGTTTGAAGGTATCCCCAACCGTAGTTATTTTTATTATTAGAGGAAATAGATCATGATATTATGTTTATTTATATATTATGGGATGAACTTGAGACATCAAATGTTGTAGAGGGTTTAAATTAATATAACATCACATCTCAAGTTATGGGAATTGAAGAACACAGGAAGACACAAGGGTCTTGGGTTAGGGGTTATGAGAAAAATTATTTGTGGTCGATCCCATAGACCCCGAAACACCCATGACTATGTGGTTTTTTTTTACACAAAAGTTAAAGCAAGCATTTGAATGGATGGCCATAATGGAGAAAGAGTTAGCATCTGTCAAATCTCAAGGGTTTAAGCCATCTAATTCAGATGCACATAATCTACTTCACATACTTAATATGAATAGTGTTAGAGATAATTGTGAAGCTGATACACATTTTTCTTCTCTTCCTAAGTTAAATATTTTACTATGAATTGATATATGTACAATGCATTAAGTGTCAAATCAATAATTACCAACATTGTTATACTTATCTTGTAGGATTTGCATAAATGTGATTTTATAGATAATGATCCCTCAATTCTTTTGGAAAAAGGAAGGGTATGTATCTTGGTCACAAATTGTAGGCTCGTATTTATTGAAATTTCAATACTTGGAGATACACCCTTGCCTTGTTACGAAGAAGGTAATGAGGCAACAACGGCATTGGAAGCTCATGGAATCTTCGTTCCTTGGTCCACAAATATGATTCATCTTACAACTGAAGAGTTGATGACATCCTCCATCCATATTAACACAAAACACATTACATATTGTTTATATCTTATTAATATGTGTGTGTGTGTGTGTAAATTGCACTATGTTTATTACTATGAATTAAGGGCCGGAAAATAAGAAGGCTCCTATGTCAAAGGGAAAGTGAAATACTTGTGGAAGGATAAAAAAATATGGCATCGAGAAAGGAAAGTGAGCTAGATTAGAAAAATCGTTAGCTCCATAAAAGATCCCATCTTCAAAGGACAACCAAGTGATACAAGAACCCTGCCGACTACCACTTACATTAGCAATGATATATTTATACACCCAAAATTGGTAGCGATCTAATTATAATTAATTGTCCTATTGAGTATGTTGGGAGGGAGAATGTCATATACATGGTATCAATGGAGGTTATAACCAACATTTATAAGTTTAAATGGATATCAAGAACGAGCTTAGTCGTATATGTTAAGTAAGTATTATTTTATATCATATATTTAACACTTTTTATTTATTTGTATAATTTTATGAGTTATTTCTTATTAATAAATATGTATTATTATTGTTATCCTTATTTTAGCGGCTAGCCAGGCTACAGCAAAAGGGATATTATACTCTACTATGTTAATTTGTGTGTCCATACTACATATCTAATCATACTACAATCTGCGAGGGCAAGCACATAAACTATATAGCATATCGTATCTTATACGAGAGGTACAACAACAAAATTTACCTTATCCCTCACCTCGCTAATGTGCATTGACATTTTTATGCCATCTGTCCCGGTCAAATCAAAGTATATGTTTTTGATTCTGTCCAAAATTATCGTGTTCCTTTTGTTGTCATTTATTCTGAAAGGAAACATTTAATTGAGATGTTAATATACTTTTTACTCACATTAATTTATTAATGCATATATCCTCTTATATAATTTTTAGGTATATAAAGTTACAATATTGTGTATGACCTTTATTTATTATATAGGACACTATGGACGACGTATATGATGAGGGGGAATCTGGTGTTCTAGACCCAAAAAATCTTGAGTATGAGTCCGTAATGCTAAGGAGGGAGATCAACATTTTGTATTTTATTTTAATTCCAATTAATATCTAATACAATAACAAGCTAACTAAATTCATTTTACGTGTACACAACAACAAAATAATAATGATTATGGATACTATATTTGTAGATCAATAGATCACATACTCAAGAAAAAATATGTGAATATAGATCCAATCAATGTATGTTTCATTTTTCCGTATTTTTTCATTATATACTTAATCTATACCTTATTTATTATGAAAATATATAACTAAATGGTTGAATCATATCAATTTGTAGTTTTTTAAGGATGAGTACGCACGAGGCCAAAAATATAATGATGAGGAAATTGATGAAGCTAGAGAGGAATGGGCTAAGTTTTTGCACTCACATACTCGAATTTAGATATCTATGTGTGCATTTTATATTTGTATCTATTATATATTATGTTCTTTTATACAAATAGATGAAAAGACTGAGTTACACCTACATATACATATGCAAGACTTTGTATATCATAGAGTTTTGGAATGTAGATCCATGAACTTTAAGTTACACCTAAAATTTTAGAGTTATTTGTAGTGTTTTGTAGATTGTAGATTTGATACATGTTAGAGCATATATTTGTGTATGTGGACTAGAACAAATTGCACAATATATATATAATTTATAGTTTTAATAATGGTTTTAGTTCAAACCATTATTAAAATGAGATTTGACAATGATTATAAATCATAACCGTTATTAAAAACCTTCTTAAAAATAATGGTTGTATCTTAACCGTTATTAAAACTCAGTGTTTTAGCAACCATTTCTACAATACACTAATGGTTAATATATAACTAAAGCACTAAAATCATTTTAATAATAGTTCTAAAATATAACCGTTACTAAAATACTAAGTTTTAATAGCGATTAAGATATAACTATTATTCAAACATGCCTCTCTTCCACAATTTAGTGCAATTTTTAACTTTATGATGATGTTTTTTTAACCATCATTAAAGGTTTAATAACACATGATTCAATAACGTTTGGAAACCATTATTAAATCTATTAAAACCGTTATTAAAAACCATTTCTAAGGTAGGGCTTGGTAATATGTCAAATGTTTTACATCTACATGTCAAAGATTTTGTTAGGGATTCCATTATTATCATTTTATGATTGAAATCCCATGGTAAATTCCTCATGAATTCTCATGTGTGGAATTAGGGTTATGATAGTTCACATGGACACATATGTACGTATGTGCATGACTAGGGTTAGTTTATGATAAATTATATTTCGCATGGCCTAGGGTTAAAGATATTCTCTTATATGTACTATGATGATAATATGCCTATTTAAATTATTTATCATGCTTTAAATGTGCATGTGTATGCTATATAAAAGATGTGGTATGTGATAGTTGCATTATTAGGGTTTTGGTGGGCGCAACCCACTAAATTCATGAAAAGTGAAAAATACTATTAATAACCAAAATGTAAAGATTACCTACATACTAAAATGATTTTCCTACTCATTAAAAATCCCACATTATGATAAGGTTTGATACAAAAAAATGAGTAAAATGTCAAAACTAGGATTTTGAAGGGTATTTCAATAATTTTGACCTAATGTATCATTTGAAAATAAAGGAATGTTAGGATACACTTAGCCTTTTGATAGGCTGACCTTAGCTTTGAATTGTCTTAACATATACCTCTAACCTTAGGGTTTATCTAAATAATTAAAAAGAAAAAGAAAAATGGTTAAGAAAAATGGAAATTTCTATGTTGTATGTGACTTATTTAATCACCTCATAAAATATTAATACTTAAAGTGAAAGACCTCGAGTTGGTAATGGTTTATCTCTAGGGGTCGCTACCTTAGAGGTAGGGTGTTAGCCCTCACTTTTAGTTCACTAGCCATTGTGCCCTAGTTTTTAATGCCCTACTCTACTCTATAGGTGACCTACGAGTCCTATAGGGGGTATTGATACTTAAATACTAGGTGAATGAAGTTGGAAGGATACTATATTGCTTTTGGGCACTAGTATGACTACGAGTACCGCTATATCCCTTGGTTTGAGGTAGGGTATTGTGTCGCTTTCAGGTGGTAATATGACCAATCATACCACTATGTCCCTAGGTTGATTTGTATCCCTCATGAGTAAGGAATTAAAATGGAAATAGTTGTTATATACTAAAAGAAATGGATTGTTGGTTTAGTAGTTGCCTTAATACCCTACCAAAATATTGTTTTGGATTGTTGTTTTAGTACTTTCCTTAGAACCCTACCACTATGTTTGGAATGTATTTTACTAATCAAATATGACTTTACACTTTGAAATGATTAGAAATGGTTTGGTATGCTTTACTGTTGAGTTGAGACTTGGACCATGATATGTGTTTCTCCATGAGTACTATTGTATGGTTTATGCCTTATGCTTATGTATGCTATTCAATTTCTCTGTGGTTATGTGGAATGTGGGTATGCTTCCTCCTATGAGATATTGTGATTTACACAGTATGAGAATGTTTTACTAATACTACCTTTTTAGATAACTATATGAGGGCCATGGAATGACATGAAGGTTATAAGTGCACATAAGACAAGTGGAGTCCTTGGGAAGAGGTTCTATTTTCAGAATGGGTTGTTGGGTCTAAGACTAGAGAAAACCATATTTGTACCTTCAGGTGCTGTATTTTATTACTATTGGCTTTCTTTTAGACTCTTAAGTCCTATACTATACTTTGGTTACACTATTGTACTACGACATTTATTTGTAACTCTATTGTGTATTATTTCTATATGTACTGAATTACATTAGTTGAGTTTTGTTTTAGCCTTAAGAAAAGGAGTCATACATATGCTAAGTGTGAAGGTGACACCTGGTAATGTATTAATTAATGCTTCTACAAAAAAAAATTCAGTTGGTAAAATGGGGGTGTTACATCTATATAATCAATTTCAACAAAAATAATCTTACAAGTATCCAATTAAAGGTAATCATTTTCCACAAATCAAGGTTTTAAAGTACAATATATAATTTCAGACCATCCAAATAAATTAATCCAAAACCAAGGTGTTAGAATGCAAGTAAGGTCATGTGAACTATTTCTATAAATTTAATTTCAGAAAAACAACCATACAAATGACCAATTTATAAATTCATTTGAATGCTAAGGTTATGCGCCAAAAAAATACTATTTGATTGAATTTTATTAATTTATTTAAATTTAATGTTTATAAAAGCAATTAGACTTATTTTATAACATATTATATAATCAATTGATTAAAAATAATAAAGGAAATATACAATTTAACAAAACTAGGGTTTTGACTCTAGAATGTAAATTCGATTATTTCTCATGGAAATATTTAAATTGATAGTTTGGGATGTAATTAAATGTATTCAAATGTAAATTATATAATCAATTGAATAAAATAATTTGATTACACAATCTAATTTAGATCCACAATAATTTTGACCTAAAATTTCAATTCTAATCGATTGTAAATGATTTTTCTAAATTGACACTTCCAACATAAAATTAAATACATTTAAAAGCATTATAACATTAATTGAATCAAACAACTAAATTATACAATTTAATTTTGATACACAAGGATTTTGACCTAGATATCGAATATTGATTAATTCCACACATATTTTTCAAATTGATAGTTCCAATATAAAAATATATACATTTTACATGCTTCATATTCAGTTTATAAAAATAGTTTAATTAGACAAATTTCAAATTTTTTGACATAAGTGGGTTAAAATCCCAAATTCCAAAATTCCCACATATATCATAAAATTAACCCATCCAGTTCAATCATAAAACACACATGCATAATCAAACAACTAATTTAGCTTAATTAAACCCAATATATAAAAAATTAATTAAATTTAAAATTAGGGTTTATGAAAATTTATACCAAACCAAAATTGCAAATTAGAGCCAATGAAGACTATGGAAGCTTCACCAGAGGGCGAGTAATGTTCGCGAGTAGTCAGGTAATCCTACAGTGGTTGGACGTCGATGGTGCATTGATATTGTGCTACGTTGTGTTGCTTGCTGCTACTGCTGACTACGCTTGGTTGTTGTTGGCATCAAGGACAGTGGAGCATGATGTCTTGGAGCTTGGGTAGTCGTGGTGGTGGTGTCATGCAAAAATGGTGGCTTAAGTGCTAGTATGGTTCATGAAGGAGAAGGGAAGGAAGGAGCAAAGGGAGTCAGTACTACCCCAAAAAGTAGTTTTAATAATGGTTATTTTACAGTTTTAATAACGGTTTTCAACCGTTATTAAATCTTTAATAATGGTTCATAACCGTTATCAAAATTATAAAAAAAAACCGCCAATATGAGCATAAAATGCATGTTTAATAATGGTTTTTGAGAAAAATCGTTGTTAAGCAAGGGTTTTAATAACGGTTCTTATGAAAACCGTTATTAAAAAACTGAGTTTTAATAACGGTTTTAGAAGAACCGTTATTAAAACCTACCTTTTAATAACTGTTTTCATCAGAACCGTTATTAAAATAAGGTTTTAATAACGGTTTTCATAAGAACCGTTATTAAAACTCCAGTTTTTTTTTTATAGTTTTTGCAGTTTTATTCCTGCCCACATACACAGTTGTATGTTCAAATAATTACCAAATCTGCATTGTAAAACAACATCAATTGATAACAAATCTGCAATCACACCATAATTTCAATCAATCCCTTGTTAATACACCGGACATATATACTCAAGAATCAAAATTAGTAGGCATACCACAACTTGGTAGCTCTACACGCCAAAGCAAAATGTTTATAAATCTAGCTTAGAAGACTTAAAGACATACACAAAATACAAACCTAAACATGCATGTAGAATATATAGATCTCTACCTAATACCAAATGAATGAGTGCACATGCTTGGCCCATTGCTCTCTCACTTCATCAATTTCTTCAGCATTGTATTGCTGGCCTTGTGCATAATTATTGGTGAAAAACTACAAATCCCAAGTTTTGATTAATATACAGTTAGCACTTACATCAAGTATCAAACATATATATCATGATTCATTAATGGAAAAATATCGAAAAGAAAACATACATGGCTTGGATCTATGTTGACCGATCTATTTTAGACTATCAGATCCATTGCTCTACATACATAGTATCCACAATCTTTGTCGTTTTGCTTTTGTGGACACTGTCATATAAATTCAGTTAGCTCTCTAACTATTAGATATTAATTTTAATTAAAATAAAATACGAAATAGTTGCCTTCCTACTTACTATGACAGGCTCGTATTGAACATTCTTTGGGTCTGGGACACCATTTCCACCTCTCCTTTGATACGCTGTCCGTAGTGCCCTAATAAATAGAGTTGGATACACAATATTGTAAGTACGCATATATACCTCAAATAATGAATGCTAGCTAGGCGAATATATGTATAAATAAGCTAATGAAGTAAGAAGTGAAAAGTATACTAACATGTCGATAAATTCCTTCCCACCACGACGAGCGACTTCAAAAGGCACGTCATAGGTTCGAAGGGAATCAAACACATAGACTTTATTAAGATCAGGTCGAACAGCGTACAAAACCCAATGTTCAGTTGCGAGGTGAGGAATGAGATAGAGCTTGTTGTATCCCTCAATCAAAATGCGATCCGCTAAATAGTTTATGTGCCTACCCTCTCTTATTGTACTACCGTCAGCTATGTAGTATGGGCACACAAACATAATAGAGGACAGCATTCCCTCCATCGCAGCTCTAGTAGCTACCAACCTATGGACAACAAAAACAATGCATATTTGTTAATAAATAATAACTCATATAAGAGGTCATAAAAATTCCAATTGTATAAGTTAAGAGTACTAAAATCTCAAAATGAAATAATATTTACGTGACATAGACGGCGACACTTATGGTTGACATCCATTCTTGATTATAAATGTCGCTTATGTCAGCCGTCGATACCATGTAAGTAGCATCGTCCCTCCCAACATACTCAGGACGACAATCAATGAAAATATAATTGTCCCTGAGGTAGTTTTGGGCATAAAAATATAATATAGCTAATGCTGGTGGAGGTTGGCTTTGCTAATCTGAAGAAGGAATCTTTTGTGGGGCAACTGATTTTTCAGATTTAGCTCTCTTTCCTTTAGCAGCACGCTGTTTTGTGTTGTTCGTTCTGCTAGTACCTCTCTTGGTTTTACTAGCAGAAGCAGTCTTCTTTTTTGATTCCTTAATTGATAATATTAAACAAAATATATATTGAGCATATAAATATATATATATATGAAAAAGGTATATATAGTGTAACTACTAAACAAGGTCTAATGAAGATGTCAAATGTTAATACCTCTTTAGTAGTGAGACGTATTTGATCCGCAGGCCAAGCCACGAAGCTTCCATGAGCTTCTAGTACTGTGGTTGCCTCATCGCCCTCTTTATAACAAGGCAAGTGTGCACTGCCAATGATTGGAGTGTCAATACTCATCGGCCTTGTATTTAGGGCTAAATTGTACCCGTGGATTGTTTGTGTTTCAGTATTGTGACTAATGCGGACCCTTCCTTTAGCCAAAATTGTTGAAAGGTCATTCGCTAATAAGTCACATTTATGCAAACCCTAAACAAAAATATTACACATCATTAATAATTTATTACACCGAATACATTTAATAACAATTCATAGTTTGTAATGCTTACCTCGGGAAGAGTAGAAAGAAATGCATCAGCTTCACAACTATCTCTGACGCTATTTACATTAGGTATGTGAAGCTGATCATGGTCTACTGAATCGGATGGCTTATACCCTTGAGATTTAATAAATGACAACTCTTACTCCATTGTTGCCATCCGTTCAAATGCCACGTTCAATTTTTGGGTGAGGATGGCGACTTGCTCATTAGTGCTACGAGAACCACGAGATCGACCACATATGCTCGTTCTCGTAACACCCAATCCAATGCCCCTGTGTCTTCCAGGGTGTTCTACAATTCCTGTAGCCTGGGCCACAATGCTATATTGGTCCACCTCCTCACCTTCTGACCTTTCAAGTTCGTCCTGTAAATTTAACTTATAGGAATAAGCATAATATAATAGTTTTCTAAAAGAAAAGTAAGTAGGGTTCTAGATATCTACAAACTTACAATTTTTTTGGCTGCAACATCAACATATTCATTAATATATCCATCTCTTGTTGCTCTAGCCTTCTTCCATAATGTACCAATATTGATGGACGAGGTACATGGGTCCAAGTCTTGGGCTAGGAGCTACAAATCAAAAAATATTCTTAATTAAGAATATTATTATAAAATTCAACATTTACATGTAAATAGATAATCATAAAATGCATACCAACTCCTCTTCAAGGCCCGCATAGCCTTTGCGAGCCATATTATGCCGGTATTTATTTTGCTTGGCAATCTTTTTATTTTGGGTACTTTTTTCCTATGTGACAAGCCAAAACATAATGACATGGTTATTTCAATATTAAGCATAATACTAGGATTGATACAAAAAGTTTAATTGTTATCTAACAAGTACCTTAAAATCCACCGTAAAACAATAAGCAATGAATTGGTTCCAACTTTCTTGATCGATGAAACCGTATCGTTTGGGTGGGTTCTGTCATACAGAACCATCCTTCTTTCTATACATTTTTCTACGAGCTAAAGATGACCTAAAGGTTCTTAGACGCTCCCCACAATGTCTAAGAAGCCATTTCTTCCTACTCTCTGGGACATTGAACACTCTCTGCAAAATAAGACATGTAGATGTATAGCGATGTTAATGTAATAAAATTAATAACATTTGACATACAAAAATGATTACATAAAATAAAATATTTACCGTGATTTCCTGCCAAATATGCTCCTTATGACCCTGTGGAACCTGCTTCCAATTATTATAGGAGATAGGAACACGGTTACGGGTCACAAGTGAAATGTAGGTCAAGAACATATCTGCGTAAGGGCCGATGGGAAGATTGTAAGTATTCCATCCCAACTCGACTACTTCTCCTCTATTCCTCATGTCTATGATAATTCTCATAATCGTAGGTCCTCTCTTCCCTTCTTCATCACTGCTATCCCTATCAATGTTTTTGTTGGCCATATCTCTACAAAAAATAAATAAATAAATTATGTTAGAATGTTATGTATTGAGCATAATAATGTACCATTATATTATCGATACGAATCATGCTTAGAAAGAATTAATCTCAAATGTATCATGCTATTCTATATATATATATATATATATATATATATATATATATATATATATATAGAATCATGCTAACACGTTTCCAAAAAGATATTAATACTAACCCTAACCCTAACCCTAATTAACCATAATAAACGATAAACCCTAACCCTAACCCTAGCTAATTAACCATAATTTATTATAATAAAACCTAACCCTAAACCAAAAAAAAAACCTAATCCCTAAACCTAGCTAAATGTAATTAAAGCATAATATATAAATCATATTATTAATTATTATTATTATTATTATCATACACAATTATTTCTTTCTATTTAATTATTCACTTTTATATATTCCTTATTCTCTATATCTATTTAATCCTCATCAAATAGCAATCATTAACATATGCATAAGTAAAATATATTTACATTTCATTATATGAAATTTCCTATATCTTATTGCTAGTCTTCTATACTTATTAATGAAAATGTGTGTGTATGTGTGTGTGTGTGTGTGTATATATATATATATATATAGTTTTTATGAGTGAAAATGTATATAATTCTACACTCACATTCATATTATATATATATATGTAAAGGTCTCGGCCAACACATGCATTTGTTAATATATAACAATAACGCAACAAATTCAACAACAAACAGCAAAATTTTCAGCCAATACATTCAACAACACATTTTCGAACGACAAACCACAATCCTTCAATAACAAACAAACGAAATCCTGTAGCAACATGCATGCATTTATATATATATACATATATAAGTAGATAAAAAGTTACGAGAGGAAGAACAAACACAAACATAAAGTGAGCTAGCTACAAACACGACGGTGAGAATGTTGAGACAGGCAAGGGCTTCAAACACGACGGAGGATGAAGGTGCAAGTGCTAGCTAGCTTCGGAACAATGACAGCACGCACATGCAGAGCCGGCAATGGCAGAGGCGTGGTGGAGAGTTGGCGGTACGAGGGTTTCCTTTATTTGAGAGGAGCCGGTGTGGTGGTGCAAGGGTTTGGAAGGAGAAGGAGAGCAAGAGAACGAAGGTGCAGAGAGTCTGAAAATTTTGGCACGAAACAGAACTGAGCGAAATATAAGTTTGATTTTGGGCTTTTAATAACGGTTCCAGAGAGAACCGTTATTAAAAAGAGGATTTAATAACGGTTCTTCCAGGAACCGTTATTAAAAGCTTCTGACTTTTGACAACGGTTCTAATATGAACCGTTATTAAATCCTCTTTTAATAACGGTTTACCTGAAACCGTTATTAAAACATCCGTCCAAATTATAACGTTGCCCTTTTAATAACGGTTGTTAACTAGAACCGTTATCAAAACTCTCCCGCCTATTAATTTTCACGCGTTTGACAACGGTTGTCGAACTACCGTTATTAATGTCCCGTTATTATTTCCCGTTTTCCTAGTAGTGCAGGGTCTGGGGTTCACTCAGAAGAAGAACGAGAAAGGAAGAGAGAGAAAATAAAAGAAGGAGAGAGAAGAAAAGAAAAATAGGGGCACTAGTTAGGTTTTTTTTAACCAATATGCATGCACAAATGAGAATATTAAATATCTAAAAATATTGATAGGTGATTTTATCTAAAACTCATATAATGAATATCATTATGTAAAGATCTAAAGATATAAAGCCAATATAAAAGGTATTTAAAGGATTTGGGAAATGCTTTTCGAAGAAAATACCAAGAGTGAGAGAATTTGTATTATTTATAAAAATACATAATACAACTTTGAAAAGCATTTAAAACAATCTAAAAATGTTTAAATAATATTCTATGGAATTGAGATTAATTTAAAAAAATTTCAAAAAAAAGGTCATTTTCCAAGCAAAAAGATAAAATAAAAGAAAATTAATTTCAAAAAGAAAATCATAAATAAGTTATGCAATTCTTTTAATTTAAAACTTTTCGAAGATAATCATGACTTCATAAAAAGAGAAAAAAAAAATCAAAGATGAAAATATTTTCTACAGATAAAAATATTAAAATAATTTTACTATTTTAATGATAATTTTATAATTTAAATAATTTATTTCTTTAATGAAATATAACTCAAAAATAAAGCCGTAATTACAATATGAAGTTATAATTGAAAATAAATCTAAAATATTAAAAAGCAAGACACATGACATAATGGACATATATATTTTTAAATAGAAATTAAAATCATATAAATATAATAAAATTATAGTTGTAAACAAACTTATCGAGAAAAATTCCCAAAGATAACAGTTAACTAAGTTCTTATATGAATTCAAAATAGTCGACAAAACCTTAAAAAAAATAAAAATAATGAAAAGTTTTCATTGAATTATGCTAATAAAGTCATTAAGTTTGTGAAAGTTGAATTTTAAAATCACGGAGTATTATAGGTAATCCATTCCCAATATCGAGAACTTTTGCTTTAATTGTTAATATTTTATTAAGTGTTCACCAACAACACATAAATATGCATAATATAACAAATTCATACTTAATCATTTCCTTTATTTTCAATTATTCACACCGCCCCAGAAGAAGGTTCTTGATAATGGTTTTTAAATGGTTTTAATAATGATTATCAACAGTTATTAAATTATACGTAATTAAAACTTTAATAACGACTCAAAAATTATTATAAGAAAAACAAAAAGTGCACCAAATTTAGTAAAAAACCACTTGTTTTAATAATGTTTATAAGAGGAAATTGTTATTAAAATATGAGGTTTTGTCAATATTTTTTCGTTATAATTGTTATTTGAAAAAGTGTTATTGTCAACAATCTTTTCTTACAACCATTATTAAATGCGGTTTTAATAAGGGTTTTAACTAAAATCGTTATTAAAAAAGAATATTTCTTTTTATATAAAATGTGCAAGTTTATTTTAGCTCACATATACAGTTGTATGGTTGAATATTTACCAAATCTACAATGCGTAAAACGACACTAATAACTCTAGGGATATTCCTCCTAGAAATATAGAAATTAGTAGGCATACCAAAAGTTGGTAGCTCTACACTCCAAAGTCAAAATTCATAGATATATATCAACAATGACATCCACATTTGTATGCATATGTACATGTGATTCTACAATTGTATATATAGAAAAACATAAGACATATAAAACACAAATCATAACATGCTTGTATGTATATCCCTAATACTGAGTGTGTGAGTGTACGAACTTGGCCCATTCATATCTAACTTCATCAATTTCATCATTTGTGTATTTCTAGCATCATGCATATCCAACATTGAAAAACTACAAATTAATATGATTCGATCATGTGATTAGTAATTAATATCTCATTGATTAAATGGTGATAAAATATGGAAAAAGAAACATACATGGCTTGTATATATATTCACATATTTGTTCTTGAGTATGAGATCCACTGATCTACAAGCATAGTATCAACAATCATTACCATTTTACTGCTGTGGATACTATAAAATGAACTTAGTTAGCATGTTGTTCTATTAAATATAAATTGAAATTGAAATAAAATATAAAATGCTTATCTTCCTACTTATCATTACAGGCTCATACTTAAGATTCCTTGGGTCTAAAACACCATTTCTGCCTCTCCTCATATATGCCATCCGTAGTCCCCTAATAAATAAAGTTGATACACAATATTATAACATTATATACCTCAAAAAATTAATGTAGAATATATGCATTGATAAGCTAATGAAGTAAGAAGTATACTAACATGTCAATGAAATCTTTCTCTTCAGAATGAATGATAGAAAAAAGGAAAGAAATAATTTATGAGGAAATCAAACACATATATTTTATTTTGATAAGGGCAGAAGACATATAAAATCTAATTATCATTTACTAGGTGAGGAATAAGATAAAGCTTGGTTTTGTACCCCTTGCTTAAGATGTGATCCACTACAAATTTTATGTGTCTACCCTCGCTTATTTTAGTAAGATCAGATATATAGTATGGACACACAAACACAATTGAGGACAACATCCCTTCTACCACAACACAGGTAGCACCCAACCTATGGATGAAAATAATAAAGCATATTTATTAATAACTGAAAACTCATACATATATACAAGCTTAGGTCCATAGTAAAAGAGGTGAAACTATCCTTCTCTATATAGACCCAAATAGGGAAAAAATAGTTGTCCCAAAACTGATATGTGAAAAATATAGTACTCTTCTAGATGACTAGCACCATGAAAAATGCTGCACCATCATAGATCAACTAGCCTCAACTCCCCAAAAAAAAATAGTGAGTTGAGACAAATCACCCAATTCCAAGATGTTACAGTTAAGATCAGTTTCAAAAGAACCTAAAACCACAGATTCTCAGATACCACCTTGAAATCTTCTACCATTGACATAGGAAGGATTTCAAAAAATCCCCTACCATAAATCTCCCATATAACCAATGAATATACTTCTTCTTAGACCTTCTAAACATGAAATTTCAAATAGTTGACTACACATCCGAAATACCCCTTTTAGTTTATAAACAAAATCAATCATAAATATTTGGAATTCCATAGAAGATTGAATTACCACAAGTTTCTCAACAAACCCCTGAGCCTCCACTACACACTACTTCTCTTCGTCCAAACTTTTTTGAGATAATAGAAAACTTGATTAATGTTATTAAAAAAGATGTTTAGATAAAAAAAAATTTCCAAGAGGACTTCTATGAATCGCATAACCTTGAAAAAAAGAACGTGGTTCTTCAAGTAGTTTCTTCACCAATGTCATGATATCCAAAAGTAATTTTATGACTTTGTTCGATGTGAAAAGGTTCAAATTTTCTTCTTTGACTGGTTTGAGATCTATGCTAAGATGAATAGTATTAGCCTCCCTTTTCATAAAATCAAATTTTTAAGATGTCCATAAGGGAAAACTCACTTGAGTTAAAACCTCTATGAATACCTATAGAGGAAGATAGTGAAAATATTAAGAACATCCTCCTATAAAACAACTTTACCAACATCCATTTAAATACCATCAGTTCACAACTCATAAATCTTGACAAGTAAATATAAAAACCATACTCCTGACTTTCTAGAGTACTACACCTCAACACCCTGAAAATAAGAAAATTCCTATCTTTAAACCTTTATAACTTTCAAAGTCTAGCAAAAAGGCTATTCTAAAATCCTATGACTTATCAAGTTCCAACTTAGCCAATTTAATCATGTTTCTTCTTCTTCTAACCAAGTTCAGGTTCATAACACTCTTGAAAATGATTCTCAAATTAACACTCTTAGTTTCACATCTTTTCCACAAATAGAGAATGAGAATAAATAAAACCCAACCCTTTCACGCCTTCATGAACATCCATCATCTTCTAGGATCCTTATCCCTAGAAGCACTGCTCCTGACTTTAGCCTTGAGGCTAGGCCCAAAAAAGTTATCCAACTAACTATGAAGCCTCACCTCCTTACAAATGGAGTATCGATGGTATGTTAGAATACCATATCCTTAACCTTCTTCAACAAATGACCATGGCTGCAAATGCTTACAAAAACCAATCTGGTTGCTATAGTTGAACTAATAATTGTAGGGTTCTCTACCCAACTTAAAGGATGGTGGGATTTTCATCTCACCTCTAAGGAATATAATTCCATTCTTAATGCCATTAAGATTTATGGAGATGGTAATATCATTTTAAAAAGTAATGATGTTTTTCAAGATGTGATTGCCTCCCTAAATATGGCAATCTCCCTCCATTTTGTTGTATATCCTTCACATGTCAAAAATAGGAATGTTGAACTCCTCTCAAACCTTCGTTGCAAACATCTCAATGAATTCCAATGGTACAAAATACTTACTTTACTCATGTTATGCTCCGACATGATTTTAACCAACCATTTTTAGAAAGAAAATTTCCTTGCGGGCCTTCCTCCTCTTCTTAAAGAAAGAGTTTGTAACAAAATTAGGGAAGTACATAGTAAACAAATTCCATACTCTCAGTTTACCTATAGGGAATTGATTAGCCTTACTAAAAAAGAAGGTTTTAAGATTTTCCGGGATATTAAGCTTTAAAGGAATTTAAAATGGAATGCATAAAACAAGGCAAGAACTAGATTCTTTCTACAAACAATTTGACATTATAGATATGATAAATAAACCTAAAATATGTAATGGATCTTGCAAAGTAAATTATCATTCAAAATACTATCACAAAGATACTTCAAATAAGTAGATTCTCTCTCCAAAGGCTATACAGAAACATCCTTACTACAAAAAATCTCAACATAAGGGAAAACAACCTTAGTCCCTTTTCCAAAAATCTTCCAATAGGACTATTACCTATAATAAATGTGGCAGAAAATGCAAGAATTATATGATACTAGGAGTGCCACTGGATCTAGGGATACACTATTAATAACAGTAATAGAGATAATGGAAATGGAATTTTGATACAAGAATGTGAAAAGAATGAGTATTATATCATTTGAAGTTAGTAGAATATAATATGTTTTTGTAGATGTTACTCATCACTGAGCTCTACAAAATTTAAGAAGAAAATACAATATATTTTTGGGAGAGGGGAATAAAAGGTGATTATAATATGTTTTTGGAAAAACTAATGCCTAACAATGAGTCCTAAGCCTTCACTTTATAGGCAGGAAGCTTCATCCATTGGAGACATCATCATTCCTTCTTTTAACTTTTGTAGTGGAATCATATTTGAGGGAATTCACAGAAAGATAATTTCTCCATGTGATTTAAGCAGCAGCTTATCTTATTGTCTTGAAAATTGTATGATGCTTTGTGCTTTTGCTTTTTTTTGTTCCTTTCACCTGCTATAGTGATTGCTCTAGTGACTATTCTATAGTAATTACTTTATGCCTTTTTTTATGCCATGCCATTTGGTGATATCTTTTGGGTATATTTTTTTTTTCATTTTTTTAGATTTTTTTATGGTTGTACAGAATCCCTATAATAGTCATCCTCATCATCATTGCCATAGTCAATGAGGGGTACAAATAATGAAGAGGATGACAAGGATTGGTTCTAAATAAGGGTTTGTCTAAGGATGGTGAGATATTTTTCTTGGGTTTTTGTAGTAGAAATTCTAGAAGCTATAAGATATTTTTGTACAAGAAATTTAGTTTGCGAGGGATCAAGTGGGATTTGGGAGATTAGTTTGACCAATTTATGTGTTTTAGCCTATATTTGGATATAATGTTTTGATATATTATCAAAGACCTAGAATTTATTCCACCATTTGACCTTTAAACATCAAATGATGTTGGGGATCCCATCAATGTTTTTGTGATCAACCATCCAAGAGAAAACCTAAGGACAAAAGACCTGGAACAAAAGCAGAATAAGGGTGGTAATTGTTTATCTTTAGGTTTGGGATAGAAAAGGGTTGTGAAATAATCAAGGGTTGCTGATACTTGTAGAGGTAGGATTTTAGGGAAAGAACCAAGTTCTTTTCACCATTTGATAAACTATATTGGGAGGTCCTTTTATGCAAAGTTTTGAAAAAATAATAGTTAGGAATGACTTTTCTGGCTATTTTGTGAGAAGACGATGTTATAACATGCTTGTTGGTAGTCCTAGTAATTAAAGGTGGGAGAGAAAATTTGTGAGGTTTTGTATTTGCCTGGGAGCCACTTTGGAACTTCAAGGGCTTTGCCCCAATCAGAGGGTTGGAGGACTTTAGGGATTTTGCAAGTGGAATATGCCCATTCATTTGGAGTCTTATAGGGAGAAAAATATTTAAAGGTGGTAGAACCAGTGTATTTTAGGATTGCCATGTAATATAGATGTGGTTTGTGAAAATCCCATAGTTTAAAACACTGCCCAGAGAAAAGTTTTTGAAAGGAAAGAAAGGGATTAGGATAGTAGAAGCCTTCCTCAAAATTTGTGATGATTTGAAAATTTTTTTTTAAATATTTTTAAGTCTTTTGAAAACCATTTTATTTTTGAATAATTTGTTTTGAAGATGGATTTGGTAAATTGCAAGATTTGCAAAAGAAGGTTTTGAAATAAATTAATTATAAGGGTTTTTTTTTGGGAAGAAGAACCCTCCTCAATTTGCAAAATAGGAGAAGAAATTGTACCTGTAGAAAGAGATGAAATTTTCCATAATATTTTTTGTAACGCTGAGAATGCTTTAGGTGATTTTGTATGGGTTTCTACCCAATTATCTAACTCTTGTTGTGGATCATGAGGGGGAACCTATGAGGAAGAGGCCTCTTTATCTTCTTCAACTATAGCCTTGTGCCATCTTTTGATGGGGTTTTGTGGTAGGGGTTTGGAGATAGGATATTTTCCTTTCTTTTTGGGAGCTATGTTAAGGTTGTTCTTGGAGAAATTCTCTTGTTAGAAAATAAGGGAGAGAGTTTGATTTTTCTCTGGTAAACTCTATATCATAATCAAAGATTGAGGAAATGACTTGCCATATGGCAAATATTTGTTTTGAAGTAATATTTTGGACGCCCTTTTGGAGGACTTCTTTTGTTGATTTACAAGCTATTCTAAGGAGGAATTTTTGGTCAAGGAGATCTGACTAGAATTTTTAAATGTAAAGAACAATGGAAATGATTTCCTTTTTTTTTCAGTGTGCATAGGTGAATTGAGAAATCTGTTCTCATTGATTTTGAACTTATTTAAGGACATCACCATAGCCAATGTGAAAGGCATCGGTTTCAACAATCTTCAAAAGTTTGGATCAGCAAGATGAAGACATAGGATATTTTTGACCTGTGTCTTGATGTGCTTGACAATTTAGGTATGCTATTGTGTCCATGGAGGCGGGGTTTTCTTAAGTCGATCATGGGGAGGATTAGCTAATCTATTAACATTGGGAAAGAAATCTAAAACATAATTTAGGCTACTGAGGAACCTCTATAGTTATTTTTTGTCAGAACATTTTTACATAAAATCAAGAGACATTTTAATTGGAGTAATAATATCCTAAGAGAGGTAGTGGCCTAAGAACCTAATCCATGTTTGGAAGAGGGAGATTTTGGACTTTGAAACAACGAGACCATTTCTTTTAATGATAGAGATGAATGTTTTAAGATGTTTGAAATATTGATCTAAAGAATGATAAAATATAAGGATATCATCAATATAAATAGTATAGAACTTTGAGTAAGGATGATACATATCATTCATTATTCTTTAGAATTCAGAAGGTGTATTTTTAAGCCTAAAGGGCATGAAATTCCACTCATACTAGCCAAAAGGAACAATAAAAGATATTTTGTAGCGATATTTAGGAGAGATTTGGATTTTCTAACTCCCTAATTTTAGAATAAATTTGGAGAAAGTGAGGGTTGAATGGAGTTTTTGAAGAATATATTGTTTATTAGGAATGGGATAGCAAATCCATTTTAGAGTAGTATTTAGGGGCTTGTAATTTATGATGAGGTGAGGGGTTCCTCATTCAATTTTAAACTACTTATTGACATAAAATGCCGCACAAGACTAGGAAGATCTAGATTTTGAGATTAGATGTTTTCTTTCAAGATCAATGATTTCAATCCAATAATGGTTTTCTAGGTCTGCATTCATTTAAATCGGTTTGGCTTTCATAGGGATATTTTTCTCAACAAAGGATCTTCATAAGGAAAACGATGTGTTACTTCCTTACCTAGAAGGCATTAGGAAGCTAAACATCAATTTCTTGCTTAATTTACTTTTAGAGACTAGCAATCCTAGTTTTTATATTGTTGATTCCTAATTGATTTTGATTTTTTCTTAGAAAAATTCCTTATTTTAGAAATTAAAGATTAGTTTGTTTGTTTTGATTAAAAGATTGATTTGGTTTTGATAAATGGATTTAGCTTTTAGAACATTTTTATTTCTAGTTCTAGGGATTTCAAGAAATTAGAGATAATTTTTTTTATTCCTCTTGTTTTAAAGGTTATGCCAATATAGTTTACTTGGTACAAGATAATTAGATTTATAAATGGGGTTCCCAGAATAATACTATTAGGGGTTATGATATAGGTTGCTTGGATTTTTATATTATTACATAAGACACGGGCTTCACACTTATGCTTGATTTTGAGCCTAGAACTATTTACTGCATAAACTTTTTCTCTAGTGGGTTGAAGGAGAGATTTCAAAATAATTCCATCTTTGACACAATTTAAATTATCAAATGTGTCAAAAAGTGCTATGGTATTTATTTGGAAATCATCAAATATTTTGAGCGCGATATTTAATTTATATTTTTGAGAAGTGATTTCTTTTAAAACATTTAAGAAATCAGTAGGAGTGGATAAGTTTTTGAAAAAATGTTCATTAGAATCATCGTCCTTTTCAACAAGAATAGTGGAGGATTCTTATAGGGTTTTTGAAAGAAGAATCTAAATGATATTGCTATCCTTTTCTTGTTTCTTCTAAAGTTTTTTTAGTTCCTTCTAAACTTCTATGATTTCTTGTTGATGTTTAGAAGTTATTGGGAAAGATTATTTAGATTTCAGTTGTCTGTTGAGAATAGAGGTAAAATCGTAAGTATTTTTAGGTTTAGTAGAGAGTTTGTTAAAGGAGGAGTGTCGTTGTTTTCAAGGGATTCACTAAGTCTCTCAAGATATTCCTTTTATTTGAGAGGATCATAAATGTGTTGAATGACCTTATGCGTACATTTTTATTCTTTATTAAGAACATTTATTTGTTTTGAGATATCTCCACCCTCGGAATAAGAGGAAGAGGAAGATTATGAAGCAAGTTCATCAATCTGGAAACCAAATTCAGAATGGTCATCATTTTAATAATCATCACCAGAAGTTTTTTTAAGAGATTCTGTATCTTTCCTAATGTTTCATTGTCAAGATTTAGTTCATGGATTTGTGTGTTAAGTTAGTAGAGTCTGGAAATGTGGCATTTTCTCACACATTTATAGCAGTTAATATATATACATAACACCCTGAAAAAGTACAGTTGAAAATTTTTATATAATAAAAACCATACACAAGGACAGGAGGTGCTACCGCCGTGATCGATACAAGCTTGCTCCCTGGCCAGTCTCGTACCAACTACAAGACTATAAAAACTCACAAGGCATTAAAGCCATTAGGAAATAGGACTGTACTGATCTAAAAGATTCATAAATAAAAAGGGAAATTAGAGTGTGTGATTAAAGAGTCACTACAAAATGGAAAACAGTTACAAAGTCAAAGCCCCCAAGGGAAAAGAATAATACAAATAGTAATATAGGATAAAAATGGGGAAAAAAGAAGAGAACAGATGACAATCACTCTAGGTCTCTAAGTCCAATAGATTAACACTCAGCTCTCCCGATGCATCGAATTCATCATAAGCATCGAACACAACATCTCCTACCTACACAAACTCAAAAAGGACATATGCTCATGGAAATGAGCACCACCCATGAAATGGGTGATCAATGTACTATATACCGAGCAAGGTAAGTAGGTAACCATGAATCTAAGGCCATACATGAAAGATAGATAACACAAGTAGGTAACCATACATATAAAGCCATACATGAAAGACAGATAATACAAGTCGTGATTCAAATCGGTTTAATCTAATCGTTAGATCTCTGGTCATTATTCCCATTTCACACCATTCTCATTATAAGTCAATGCGAGTATGGGAATCCCACTATTATAGCCGATGGATCGAAAACATCTAGGGTAGAGCGCTCCTGGCCACTATTATTTGTCAATGGATCGGTCTCTAGGGCAAAATACTCCTGGCCACTATTATACTCATGGATTGGTCTATCCTCAACTCCTATGGTATTCCACTGTAAGTAATTAGTATCTCTCCCATGACTTATCATAAATTAAGGTTTGGTTTATTGAGCTCGGAATCCCTCACTATTATAGCCGGTAGATCAGAAATATTCAAGACAAAACGCACCTGACCACTATTATTTGCCAGTGGATCTGTCTCCAAGGCAAAGTGCTCCTAGCCACTATTATGCCTGTGGATTGGTCTGGGCTCATCTCAATAGTCTTCCACTTCAAATGGTTAGTGTCTTATCCTTATCTTATTCAATACATACTTTTACCCAAAACATGCATGCCCCTTGGACTTCCCGCTCACACAACACGTCCACACCTAAAGCCCCGTCCCATATCTTGGGACTTCTACACCTCCTAGTACATCCAGAAATCCTTTCCCCCTTTTCCTTTATTTACTATGAATGCCTAACTCCCATGTGTGTGGGTCAAGGTCCACTTTTCCATATCCCTGGGTTAACTCACCATTTCCCTATAGGGTTTTTTCCTCGAAAACCCTAATCTGGCCTCTATAGCCTAACCTCTCTTTATCACACAAAACCCACACTCTCTCTTTGCTCCTAACTCATCACCCCACTTGATCCATCCTAAACATCTCACTTTACTTCCCATTTACACATATGGCCACGAAACCCTAGTTGGTCACTCAAACCCTAGCACCTCTCTTTTCTTATGTGTCACCCCTCCATCACCCTTACTTCCCATTCTCCCTTTCCACATGACACACATTTACCCTCCATGTGACATCCTTCCACTCTCACCCCATACTCTGATCTCTCCCATCATTTCTCCCTTCCACAAGTTCCTCCACTTAGGTTTTCCCTCCCAAACCCTAACCAAGTCCCCCATGTATCCTTATACCAACCCACGTACTATTTTTCTCCTATGGACTCCAATCACCCCAAAAAATCTTCCATCACCTTCTTATCCCTCAAGTTAACTTTTCCCATTTAAAGATCATCCCTATGCAAAGACTACCCATCCCATACAATCCCTATACTCCCCATACAAGATTTAGCCCATCCTTTTATTTTGTTTATATTTTCCCTTAGATGTCCACCCATAGGTCATGAGATACTTAGGCCATTCTTACTTCCCTTTAGTCAATTCACTTCCTCTACCCCTTCCATCTTCTCACCACTACATCATATCATTTAAAGCCTCCTAGCATGCATGTCATAAAGGGGCATATTACATAAGCACTGCAAGGTATAAGGCACATTATCGTATTACACATGCCATGAAGAAACACACATACAACTTACCTTAGCTCCATGCTTAGCAAGCTGTGCTACAAGTACCTAGTTCATGACCACATAAGGCACACACATATATCCATCACACAGAACATATAATACATATATTAGGCCTTAACCACATCCATACCTAAAATGACATCGGGCTTGGAGCACACTCTTGCGCCTCCTTATGGGTCGGACTTGACTCACCTATAAGAGGAAAACACTAAGGTTAACCTTCCTCTTATTATTCTCATTATTTCCTAATTTACCTTTAGTATGAACTAGTATTAGTGATGATGATAATAATAACTTTAGTAGTATTAATAAAGGTGCTATCTTTAAAGTGGCTAATAAATACATTAGGGATAATATTAGCTAAAATAGGGTTAGGTAGTTATAATAGTCATGGTAGAATATTATTAAAAATATCATTAATAATAGTGATAATAACTTAATAATAAAGATGATAATAGTAATAATAATAGTAATAATGATAATAATAAGGATAAAATAATAATTATACTAACATAATTTATACTTAACTACTAGGAAGGATTAGGGCACAGCCTAAGTGAAAGTGGTAGCTAGGTAGCGGCGATGGTGATGACGATGGTTGTGGAAGTGGTGGTTTGGGGGAAGGTGAGTCTTTTAGGGCTGGAAGAGAGAAAGAGGTGGTGGTTGTGGGGTGGTAGACTCTCTAGATTGAGTGGCTTGCAGTGGTGGTGGCAGCGTAGTAGGGTGGCGGTATAGGTGGTAGTGGTTGTGGTGGTTGTGGGTGGTGGAGAATGAGGGAGGAGGAAGGAGAGCGAGAAAGGGAAAAGGAAAGGTAGGGAAAGGTGGAGGAGGGTCTACTGGGTTGAGTGGGTGGTAGGAGGGGTGGTGATTGTGGTGGAAGGGGCAGCGCACAACAGTAAAAAGGGTGACAATGAGGTGCAAAATGCAACTCGAGATGCCAAATTTACACAATAGGGGCGGGTTATGTGGGGGAATTCAGGGGTGGCAAGTGGCTTGGTTTGGTGGAGGGTGATGTAGGGAAGGGATTGGGTGTTATTTCGGGTGGTGGCATTGCATGTTGGTAACTAGGGCGGTGTCTAAAGTGGCAGCACCAAAATAGGTTGAATTTTTTAGGCAGAGAAAAGGAGGGGGAAATGGGGGACGGTTTGGGGTATTTATAGGCTGAGGGAGGGAGAAGAGGACAAGGGGCAGGGGTGGCAAGAGCTCACCGACCAATGGTGATAGGCTGGTGTGTGAGGCTGCAAATGGGGGAAAAAGGAAAGGAGATGGGAACACGGGGGAGGTAGGATAGGGTTGGTTGGGTTCGAATTGGAAAGGAAAAGGACAGTGGAGAGAGAAGGGAGCAGGGCAGGGCGGTATGGTGGTAGGGTAAGTCGACCGACGGCAGTTCTATAGGCTCTACTTGTAGTGCAAGGGAGGGAGAGGGGAGGAAGAAGAAGAAGGGGGAAAAGAAAAGAAAGAAAATAACGGAGGTTCAGGCGAGTGAGGGAGGGAAAAAAAGAAGAACGGAGTGGGTTGGGCTCCACGTGAAGACGGAGAGGAAGAGAGGGGTTGGGCCACACGATGAGGCCCAACCAGGGAAGAAGAGAACAAGAAAAAGGTGAAGGCAAAAAGGAGAAAAAGAAAGAAGGGAAAAGGAAAAAGGGAAAAAAAGAAAAAAAAAAGGAAAATAGGGTAGTTGGGGTATGTAGGGTATTTTTGGTGTTTTTGGATATTTGAAAATAATAGAAATTAGTAAAATAATAATTAAATTCCTTTTTATATTAATTTAGAAAATTTTAGGTAAATATTCCTAAATTTAATTTTAATTAACAAAATTACCCTAATCTTCCCTAGTTAAGTTCTTTATTATTTTCCTCTCCTTTTGTCTTAATTACTCCCATTATTAGTAAAATAATGGGTAAATCTTCCATTATTAATTACTCCCCTTATTATTAAAATAATAAAAATTGGTAAAATAATAATTAAATTTATTTTTATATTAATTTAGAAAATTTTGGGTAAATCTTCCTAAATTCTAGTTTAATTCGCTAAATTACCCTAATCTTCCCTAGTTAAGTTTTTTTTATTATTTCCCTCTCTTTTTGTCTTAATTACTCCCATTATTTTATTAAAACATTATATTTCATTAATCTCACCAATAAATCACTATTTTATCATAATTTCCTAAACTAGGATTTTAATTAAACAACTTCGAAGTGTTTAAATCTGACAACCCTAACAGGTTCCGACCAAAACGTTAAAAAATACATAAGAATGAAAATACAAAAATACAATAAAACATAATTCAGGGTATGATACCCAAAACAAAGGCGTATTCCACCATGGGCCTCACCAAGACCTTCCAGATATCCTTTCTCTCAAGCTTCAACCCAACTAAGGTAGGCCCTTTACTAGCCATCCTAAAAGACATGCACAAAGTCCTCTACTCATAGGAATGATCGGGTGAGAAAACGGGCACATTAGTATGCTATATACTAAGTATTCCATGTTTTTTCCTTAATTTATACAAGTATAAAAATTTATCATACATAAATACAGATTACAACATGCATCATGGTGAGGCCATACATATAAAATTAGAAGTGTATAAAGTCATAGTATCATGCATAATTCGAACAAGTAGAATATTTCATACATAGACTCACAACCTTCTCACATAAACATGTACATACTTAATAGCAAGGAGAAACTAAGTAATCTCTAAGGTCTATTCCAATATAGATCCCACCCGAAGGTAAAGTTTGAAGGCACAAAAAACACCTAAAGGCAGACTCAATCGCTGTAGGTAATCAAGGATTGAGTAACCCAGATCCATACTCAAATCTAATTTTTTTTCTTTAAGTGATTAGTATTTTATTCATAAATATGGGTGATCATACAAGACCCATGCAAGCATACAAGGAAAATTCCCATTTTAAACCATATTAATCCTTTTATTTCCATTTTCCAACCATGTGGGTTATCCATTTGCCTTTGGCCATTATAATCCATGTCGACTGTATGGTTTAATTCATACCTATACTGATTCCCATTATTCTTATCTCAATGTTATCACTTATCATAAGTGAGGTACACCTTTAGCCTTTACATAATTCATAATGTATGCCATAAGATATGATCCATTTTAATCTTTTGATTAGGCCATTAATCCATAATATAATCTATATTTTATCCCATCAATAATCATGGTATACTCTCAAACTTAACTCTAAAGCATAACCGAACAAAAAGGAAATAAATCATGCAAACCAGTCGAACTAGTTGATTAGTCTAGCCCAACCAGTCGATCGTTTTGACTCAACTAGATTAACCTTTCTTCAAACCAATTGATTGGTTTGGGCAAACTAGTTATCTATTCATTGACCAGCCAATCAGTTTTGCCAAACCAATAGATGGGTTTAAGTAGAGAGCAAGACCAAAGAATCTACAGACATACCAATTGATGGGTAGGGTCAACCTACCAACTGTTCTAGGAACTAGTCAATCAGTTTGACCTAACCGATCAATCAGTTGGCGCTAACACAACACCAAATCATAAATTTCATGTAAATTCTTACATATAAATCATTTTTAACCACATTTAAACATATATCAACATGATCTAACATATTTCCAACCAAATTATCATGCATTACTCGACATGAAATCATCATAGCCTATTTTTACCTATTTTCATACTTTTTTACTCACATCATGTCATTTGAGCATGCAAATCATACATACAACTACAATTCTTCATGCCAAAATGCATCAAACAGCTAAAGCTAACACCTATCATATAGGAACACATCCCAAACATTTTAGAAGAAAGAATAACTTACTTGATACAGGCTAAATCCTCTTGAAAATAGAAATTCTAAACTATGAAAACATCAACTTTTAAAACCTTAAAAACTAAAATCTTAACTTAGATATTATAACAAAAATCTAATCAGATTTTGAAAAAGAAAATAGAAGGAAATAAGAACATACCACTAAGAGAAAACTAAGAAAAAATCAACTAGACCATTAAAAATTTTCCCAAAATCTAACTCTGCTTTGTTTAAAAATTGAAACAAGAGAGAGCTAGAGATAGTATTAGAAGATTGTGCAAAATAAATTGTAAAGGCTCAAAGTGTGGAGAAAAGAGAGGAGAATGTAGAACTCAGAGGAAATTTGGTGGCTGAAAGAAAGTAAAATGTCAGGATAATTGGGGCTATTTATTGCCAACCAATCAAAGGGAACTGCAAAGGGTTTAGAAGGCAACTCAAAACCCTACCATTGAACATTTGAATTTGATTATAATCGACATATTTGCCTATGATTTGATGACCTAGTCTCCCAAGCTCAAATGGTGACTCTAGGGAATTCAGGTTAAACAATCCAAAATTAGTATACATGAATGAAGAAATGGGAGGTCAGCGTGGAAGGATCCAAACTAAATCATAATATTAAATCAAAATCAAAGGCCCAAAAATTTGCACAAATTCTCATTCAACCATTTTACAAAATTACGTAGTATTATAGCTTCACATCTATCTCTAATGCTATTTATATTGTGTATAGGAAGCGAATCATGTGCATATGAATCAGATGACTTATAACCTTAAGATTTGATGAAGGCCAATTCTTTCTCTATTGTGTCCATCCATTCATCTGTCATATTTAATTTTGGGTTAGGAGAGTCACTTAGTCATTGGTGTTCCTGGGTATACATAATTGAACACACATGCATGTTCTTGTAACCCCTAATCTAAGACCCTTGTGTCTTCCTGATGTTCTTTAATTCCTATTACTTGTGACATGACAATATATTGATCTAAACCCTCAATAGCATCTGATGCTATAAGTTTATCCTACAATGTATGCAGTTTATAATATATAAGTAAGCATAATATAATAGCTAGTTTTCTCTAAGAAAACTAAATATGGTTAGGGATAGCTTCAAACTTACAATTCTTTTGGTAGTGTTTTGCTCATCTTCATTAAGATATCCTTCTAATGCTACTCTAACTTTCTTCCATAATGTACCGCTATTGATGGATGAGGTATATAGATCCTTATCTTGGGCTACAAGCCATAATTTCAAAATACACATTTAAAATAGCAATATGACTGTAACACTCTCTACTATGAGTTTTGACTGGGTATTTGAAGCACATCATAACATCGTATTAGTTCGTGTAAGTATTGGAGAAGTTTAGTGTAGAATGGTGAAGTATGTGAGAAACACCGAGGGGGTCCTATGTTTGTTATCATGGACTGTTTTTCCTCACCGAATATTATGATGTGTTTGGGAAAACGTTGAGAGTAAAGAAATTACCATGGGGGTCCCATGTTTTCCAAAAATGGACTATGTTTTTCCTTTATTTCCAAAACACATTTTATCCTGTATGGTTTTATCTTCAATAAAAAGAGAAATAATGAAATCGTGGCTATCAAGTCAAATGACCAACTTCTTCTTCTTCTCCATAGAATTCTACATTAAAAGAGAATTATAGATATTTATGTAATTGATTGACTGGTTAATTTAATCATCTTGTAATTACATAAGAGCACGAATAAAGTTCTCTACTTCTCCCCTAATTTTTATGTTTTGTGATTGAATCATCAATTGTTCATAATCTTATTAATTATGATTTTGGTTGGATCCTTTTAATCCACGTTATTCCACAATATCTACATTATAATGTGAACACATTAATCAAAATGTCATACCAAATCTTCTTTAAGGCATGCATTACTATTTTTTTGGCACTTTTTTCCTATATTACAAGCCAAAATATGTACTCACAAATATTTAAACATCAATGAAATATTATTAATCAAGAAGCTTAACTATTATGCAACAAATATCTTAAACTCCTTTGAAAGACAATATGCAATAAAGTAGTCCTATCTATCTTGATCAATGAAACCATAACACTTTGGGGGCTTTGTGCATAATGCAACATCCGTCTTTTTATACATTTTTTTTATATCCAAGGTTGCCCTAAATGTTCTTATATGTTCACCGTAATGTCTAAGAAACCAATTCTTCTTCATTTTTGGGATGATGAACACTCTCTATAAAATAAGACATAAATATGTATATCAATGGTAATGTATTAACATTAATAACACGTAATATATTCCTTATGACCTTTCAAAACCTGCTTCCAATTTTTATAGGAGATAGAAACACGATTATACGTGACAAGTGAAATGTAATGGGAAACATTTCTGCATACTCACCAAGAGGAAGATTATACGTATTCCCACTCAACTGTACTTGCTCTCCTCTATATCTCATGTCTGTGATGATTCTCATCACAATAGGTCCTATCTTCACTTCTTCATTGCTAAAGTCCCAATCAATGGTTTTCTTTATCAAATCTCTATAAAATTTGAATGTATAAATTAGTAAAAACAAGGCTATGAATGAATATATACAAAATAAAGTGTCAAGTAAACATATCATATTTAGTAATAATATGAAAAACATAATAATCTGATGTTTAAATAACACATACACTTTATAAACATGTTAGAATATTATTACCTTCATCGCCTTCTTTTCCTTCTTTTTTTGTCTTCCCTCCTTTTGGGTTGGTTTCATGATCTGATACATGTACAAAGGTTGTAAATTCAAAAGTAAATACATAGTACATGTTTAACACAAGACCTAAAAGCTAATAAGAAACCTAAGGCAATAACAATAATATATACGTTTATGGTTTCTACAACCCAAACACCTAATTGAGAATACCCCTAAACCATCCTATGAAATCCATTGCTAGCCTTACGTAGGCCAACTAGAACCTGTTACTTTCAGAGTCCACTTGTCTTAATATGTTATATGTTTCCTTACATCATAAACAAAGAATTTAGTGACAAATACTCAAGGGTAACTAAGGCGGATACTTGGGGGTAAGCTTTGACAAAACCTCCACCCGTCATTTTTCACCATCAACTATCTAGCTATTGGAACATTATCCCTCACAAAACCTCACCCTCAATAAATCACGGATGTGGTGCATTGGTACGGTGGACAAACAAATGCAAATAACTAGCTAATGCCCTTGATTATGGCTCAATTTGAGGCAGTGTCAACAATAAATGATATGATCTGAAATGGAACATATCAAAGTATGACCCACTCACAAACAAGCAACTAAGCTCCTCGTATAACCATATCACATGACTCTAAAAATTCAAATCAGGTGTCATGCACAAATATGGTGGAGGCATACAAATAATAGGTAAGTGTGACATTTGATCACTACCTAAATCATGTTACTAAGATTTTTTTCTAACTCTTTTAAATTATATAATATGTAAATTCTATAGTCTTATTAATATTATATATATATATATATATATATATATATAATATAACATCTTAATAAAATATTATGTTAAGCTAACAATATAATTAACTTATATCAGCAGCAATTTATTAGAGGCGTGTCCACACTATACAAGCAACATCATTTTACCAGCAAAAAATTAAATCAATTACATAATATTTTCCAGCAACGTATTATACCAACATGCATGCATATGCTTATACTACTTTTTTAATAACAAAAGCATCAATCTACAACCATGCATGCATAACATAAAGAGATACAAATCCAACGTGCAACCAAAAAGCATAATAACAAAGGTAAACATATATCATACAAACAATAATACACATAATACCTACTAAATAACATGCATGTATATATTTAAAATAAAAGAAAAAAATTAAACCTAATAAGAGAAGGGTTTTGGGGGGTAGGTAGGCTATAGGGATGCCAACTAGTGTGGCTGCAGGAGCCAAGAATAGTATGGAAAGGGGTGTGTGAGGGAGAAGGGATGGGGCTGGTTTTAGTAGAAGAGGAAAGGAGGGGAGGCAAGGGTGAAGGACAAACAGACAAGCAAATAAAATGTCATCACAACCGTGGTCAAGAACAAGACATAGAAAATGACAAGGGTAATGAGAGGAGAAGGAAAATGGTCATCAACAAGAAATAGTAAGGAACAATGGCTGTTGACTAGCTAAATGAGGATAATAGTCGGCAGATAAAATAAAGAATAAGACTAAGAGCAAGAGAGAATTAAATTTCTAAAACAGATGCATCGATCAAAGAGGGAAAGGAGGGGTTGTTTAATGTGCTATGCTTTTATAATGGTCATATGTATAAACATTATCAAAATGCATTTGAATGATGATTCCTACATCAACAGTTATTAAAATGTGGTGTCATTTTCATTTTGTTAATGGTTTATTTGATAACCGTTATGAAAAAAATGGCTCCTTTCATTTTATTAATGGTTTATCTATAAAACCATTATCAAAAGTTGTTATACACATTCCTGGCCTCAAATTTTCATGTTTTTATTAATGATTTCAAACAAACCATCATTTGTGTGTCATTATTAATTGGCGATTCGGTAGTAGTGTCAAGTCAATCTTAAGGTCAACACTTCAAGTCCAGAGGCAGCATTAAGGTTAACCTAAATTCACTAAAACCATCATATACCCACTTATTCAACATTTAGGCATAATATGTCATGACTGACCAAAAATGCCTTTATTGGTTATTTACTCACTAAATTCCCACTTTAATACCAAATGTTGTTGGAATAAAACAAAGTTCACATCACAGCTAAATAACAATAAAATAAACACTTCAACATAAAATTAGAATTGTCAAAAATTTTAGAAGTGTTAAAATTACCATTTTAGCCCTAAAACACACTTCAACCCATTTAGCACATAAAACTTTAATCATGTATATTTAGCATATATTTCACATGTTTAACATACATAATAATTTAGAGCATAAATCAAAATCCATGCTGGAAAATAATCATGTCATACGTAAAATGATATTTCTACCCCTAGGTTAGACAACTATTAGATCATGCGAAACTAAGCCTATGCATGCTCAAATCTCAGTATATCACACATCAAACTTTTATAGCATAAATTTTAACACTCAATTTTTGTAGTTTTTTTTCTAATTAAGGTATAAAGTTATAAAATTATCTATTTAAAGCATAGACATATTGTAATACCCCGTTTTTGTAAATTCAGTTTTATTAAGTTTAATTATTTTATTAGCGTAATTTGTTGTAAATATTTAATTATTTTAATTTTGATTTGTTTTATGGATTTATCGATGATTTCGAGTTTATATTTTGAATTTAATTAATTATTGTCGTTGAGGATCATTTTAGATAAATTCGTTCACAATTATGATTTTATTATATTCATATGATTTCGATTTCCGGTTAAAAATATGTATTTCCCATTCGTGTAAAGATTTAGACATTTTGTCGATTATTTCTCTCGTGTACATAAAATACATTTATTGCAATTATTTCGATTTCTGTGTTTTTACTCTTTTTGATCCCTTAAAAATTGGTGAAACAATCTAAAAATATTTTTGACTTCATCCGTCCATTCTATTCATTCATGTTTCACCATTTCCTTCTGAATCACCAAATTGCGGAAAAATTCGTATACGCGATTAGACAATTTTAGCCGTTTTTGCTATTTTTATCCGTTGGTCATCAAATAAGTTCCGAGGCCAAATATTTTCATATATTTGATTTTATAAAATTATTCCGCATCAATATGTGATAACTTGAACCCCTATTATTCGTTTTGTGAATTTGCGAAAAAACGTGTTTCCGCAACTTACCCGTTTTTGCCCTTTTTGATCATTTTCCATCCGTCAAGGATCAAACATACTCCGATACTTAATATTTTTATATATTTGAGTTTCTAAGATTATTCCGAACATTTTCATAAATTTTTATAATTTTTAGAATTCAAGCGATATTTTTCCCAATGAATGCCCATTATTAGGCTTTCTTGCAATTTAATTAATCAAAATAAATTGTAACCAATCCTCAAACTAATATTCCAATCCTAACTAGTCTCCTAACCAAACCAAACCATATTTTTAACTTGGTTACATGTCTCCCAATCAAAAAGTGCAACTAGTACCATAATCATGATTTTATGACATTTCTCTTACACACTCAACCATAGCCTATCATCTCTCTTACACCCCTAATCCTAGCACTCAAGTGAGACCAAGGTCAAACCAAAAACTCAATCCACACTCCACCATATCAGATCCTACTCTATCTTTGCCAAATCGTGCGTTCCTATCCCAAAACGCACATAAAATCATAGATTGTAGCAGAGTGCAAAGTTGATTACTTTCCAACTTTGAGCAACTCGTTCTCTCTCTCTGGTTATCCTTTTCCTGTGGTTTTTGTTTCTTTCGAAATTCTGCATTTCATACTATGAATCCATATAAATTAAATCCCTCAAGTCAAAATCCCTCATGCTTATTCATGGCCAAACTTTTGCTTCCCGACCAGCTTTACAAAATCAGCAAAGCTGATTTTTTCGGTGACTTCGAGCATCTTTTATGCATCGACCTTGATTCCTCCACCCTATATTCTTGTTTGGTATTTTTCCTTGCATGTTATGCCTCATCTACAGACCCTTCTTACCAAGGAAATCATTCCTCTACCCTCTCTTTTTTCCTCTCCTATCTGCCTTGCCGAGCAACATTGAAGTTTTTGCTGCAGTGGTTAAGTGGCTTGCAGCAAAGATTTCGTGCCTTTGATGCCTTCTTTTCTCCTTGTTCCCCCCCCCCCCCCTTTAACCCTCCAAAACCTTAATCCATCATTCCTTTGTGGTTATTGGTTGTTTTGTGGTGGTTTTCAAGCCTCCCTATTCAAGAGTAATATTTTATATTTCACTTCTTCCATTCCAACTCCTTTCTTTCCCATTTTTGTTATTTATTGAACTTGGTTTATCTAACTCATTTACCTTATATTCTTGAAGGTGACAAAGTGGTTTAGAGAAGGAATTGCTAGATTCCTTATTTTAGCTTTGCTAAGGAGCTTAGGAGTTTTGGTAACAAAACTAACCTTTAGAAATAGGATTTTGTGCTAGGTGTATGATATGTTCTCTTATGTGTGGATAGCTTTATTTTAATTATAAGCATGAAATAATATCTTGAAAAATATTGTATGACATGTTTATGTTTCTACCTTATGTGTTTAAGCATGAATATCTAATGAGAAGATGGTTTGTGTGATTCTTTTTATATGTTTATACCTGCTGGAAAAGTGATGAATATTTAGTGAAGAGGTGATGAATTTTCAGTAGAGTCGTGATGAATTTACAGCATAGTCGTGATGAATATGCCTGGATCCGAGTAGTTTAGCTCTCTCCCTTGCTATTTTATGTGTGCTTTGGTTGTTTTAAAATTATCTAAGTATTTCCCTATATGTATAATAGTGTATAGAAGCTAGATTATGAGTTTTGGATCATTTAGAGTTGAAATGAAATTTTTATAAGGCTTTCACATATTCAACCATGGGTACATTGGGCAATAAAGATTGTTTTTGAAAGTTTTAAGTGCACCATTGTCTTCATTGGGTCTTTTACCTAAAATTTGGTATATGATATGTTAGGACTTGATGTTGTCTAGAGTAAGTGATGAATTTTAGAAGCTTAAGGTAATTTTTGGTTAATAAAGACATTTTCGTTATTTCATGTAAATTTCTAGAAATTTGGAGACCTAATTGAATATTGTGCTAATGCAAGAATTTAGAATTTATAATTCTAATACTTGGGTAACATTGATGAATAGACTTAGAGACCTTAATTAAAATGATTCATTAAGTAAGAAAAAGAAAAAGAGAAAGAGACATTGTGGGTGTATTGAGGAATCTTAATATTTTATCCTATTTTCCTATTGATATTTCACCCTAAGAAAATAATTGGCTAAGTGTAATATATTTTAGCATAAATTACACCTCTCTTTCTCAATTTACTTAGCTAGCTTCGGATTTAGATAAGCCATTACTGACCTTTACTTACAACGGATTCTCGATGTATGTCTGCTTGAAGTGGAAGGTGATGAGTATGCTTATTGATTATTTAATCATGTCAAGCATATGTTGTATTCTTTTGTGGTAATTGTATGTATGTATAAGTTATAGATTTAATGCAAACGCATGTTCGTATGCCTCTTGAATATTGTATGTATGTAAGTGTGCGAAGGGTTGAATATTGATTGAAGTTACCTGATACCTTATGCTGTATTTTATGCCATGGACTCATTCGGCTTTAATGCTCCTAAAGTTATTCGGCTTTAATGCCTCATGAATTGGATCGGCTTTAATAACTTTGGAATTGATCGGCTTTAATGCCACTTAAATTGGTTCGGCTTTAATGCCCATAAAATCGATCGGCTTTAATGCCATTTGGATTGGTTCGTCTTTAACGCCGCTTGGATTGGTTCGGCTTTAATGCCGCTTAAAATTTACAGGCTTTAATGCCATTCGAAATTGATATAATAATGGATGTTCATTATATTGATAGATGTGAGCTACGTGCTGTTATGTGGGCCTAATTTATGATTGGCTAAATCCTTGAATAAAATATTAATCACTTAAAGTGAAAGATCTTGAGTTGGGACTTGTATCACTCGGGGTAGCTATCCGAGTTAGGTTTGGTATTCACTTGGTACCATTCTGGTGTTTTTCTATTCTGTGATCCCGGGTGCCTTACGAGGTCCGGAGAGTCCCTCTTCTACTCTATAGGTGTCTCGATCTATTTCAGCCCTATAGGGGGTATGCATACTTAAGTGATTAGGTGTCCTATTTATTGGTGGTCTGGTTACGTTTCTTGGCGGGCCAGCTAGGGCTAGTACCGTTCGAGTACTAGATTAGTTGTTATGATCTCTTCGAGTCTCCATCCTCAAGTTAATATAATAAATTGGTTGTGATCACGATGATAAAATATAATAACCAATGGATCCCATCTACCCATATATCCATATTACATTATTTTATGCTTGAAGGTTGAGTTTCGTGTTCTCAATTAACATATATATGTAAGCATGATATTATGTTGTTATTATATGCTCTATTACTTTCTTCGCATGGACCTCGCACTCAATGCTATCTCTTTAGGATAGTTGTGTTGCTCAGTACATGATGCGTACTGATACTGCACATTTGTAGACGTTGTGTCGCAGATATATGATGATGATCCTGCAGACTTTAAGGAGGTTCCTCATGTGGAGTGATGCGGGTTTATACCCTCGGGGTTAGGGCGTAGAGTCATTTCTATCTAAGGTCACACATGTTATGTGCCCTAAACTTTGGATATCGCTTTTGGACTCTTCATCTCTTTTAACCCCCTTATCGCTTTTTATATATTGTATTATTTGGAGCATGTACTTCATACTTTGTTATTATATCTAAATTATTCAAGTCTTCTGCTATTTATATCTATTTCCATAATTTTTAATTTACTTGATGTAAAGTTTTAGCCTTGCACGTAGTACGAGAAAGGTATGGACTAGACTCGTGCTATGTGTGGCGGTAACACCTGCTATATTATGTTACTGCTTCTGCTTAAAAACGAAAATTTTTAGTAGTAAAATTTGGGGTGTTACACATATGTAAATTGTTTAATCAAATTATAGTGACCTGATTGTATCAATTATGGTGACATATAGAGTCACTTTTCACCTAACTTTTTAATTAATTGATTGATTGATTGATTAGTAACATAAGAATGATATTTATATAATTTATTAATTTTATTTTGGTAGAATTTTGTATTAATAAGATAAATTACATTAAATAATATTATATTTTTAACATACTAAATATTTGAAAATTTTCATTCTTTAAAATATTCTAAAATTTTAATTGGTTATTAAATTTTAGATGTTTTATAGAATTATATAATTTTCATAAAAATTATAAATACTCAATTTAAAAACATGTGAGTATTTTAGATTTTCATAAAATTCTAGTTTTATTATTTGATTAAGATATTCTAACATATTAAAAAAATGTTATAATTTTTTTAAATTCTTTATTTTACATAAAATTCCAAAAATTTTGAAAAAGTTTAGGTTTTTTTTGTAAATTTAATTTTTCTTAATTCTGATTTTATTAAAAAAACTAAGAATTTTTTATAAATATGGAATTTAAAAAAATTCAAGCATTTATCTTATAATTACTCTTTGTTTGATCTTCTAAATAAATATTTATTTTTAAAATATAATTTAGTATTTGAAAATTTTGACTTATAAGTGTGGATATGGTAATAATAAGTAATAAGGTATGAATAAAATTTGTGAAATATTTTAAGTAATTTTTATATCATTATTTAAATAAAATAATTAATTTGTAAAAGAAATCAGCAAAAAGTGTTTCTATATGTCATTAAAATCAGAAAAATTGGTTCACTATACCCAGATTGAATAATTTTCATATGTTTATACCTTAAGTAGAGAATTTTATTATTTTATGCGTCAATTAGAAAAAAGAAAAAAAAAACAAAAATTGATACCTTACATATTATTTTTATCATCCGATACACACACCTGGATTTAAAATAAATAACTACAGTGATAATTGGCCTACAGTTCACGAGGTCGATGATCTTATTGTCTTACTCCCTGGGCGCTGAATAGAGAGTTGATCACCTAATTTCCCTTTAAAGACAGTTGTATGTATGTAGTCCGACCAAGGAATGTTTTCAGCATATTTGCGACGGGGAATATCATGGCAGAGGACTGGCAAGAGAACACTTTCGTGATATTATTAGTTTTTGCTGCCTGAAGAAGTAAATTGGTTGTAGTAATATCCAGATAACTTAATGCATAAAATCCTCTCGGGGTTGTGCGATGGTGTTTAATATAATTAATAATATTATCTTCCCCAGAAAATACTTGCAACATGGTCGTTAGTTATGTACCACTCCAAAACTAGCTACGTACCAGCACTTAGTGTAAGAGAAAATGGATAGAAAATCGAAGAGTATCAGACATGAAGAACTGAATGATGCATGATACTTGATGCAACTCCTCGCTGATTGACATTATAATATGAGAATAATAATTAAAAACTTGCACATATATATATAGATAGATAATAACCTCTTCCAGTTCGTCTATGGCCACAAATATCAGGTCGAATAAAAATGCGAATACACAAATTAATAAATAAACAAGAGGAAGATTCGTCAAGGGGAAAAAAATAAAGACAGAGAGAGAGAGAAGGAAGAAGAAGAAGAAGGTCAATATAGATATCACAATAAGAACACCAATGCATAAACCTAAATCAAGGAATCTGTCTAACACATGTAACAAGACGCTTTCAATTTCGGCCTTTAACGTTCTGATACCAGAAGGTAAAGGAAGGGAAGACAATATCTGGACAGACCTTTGTTGTTTAGAGGCAAGGGAAAAGAAGGGAAGACAATATCTGGACAGACCTTCAAATCCATTGATCCGACACATGCATGCAACATTGATGATCAGAATTATTTGACATATATCATTCTAATTTCAAGCACAAACAATCACTAATTGAGTTCTATATTTTTTATAGTACAAGGTGGTACCGGGGCTGCCCTGTGCCTGGGTTTGGGAATCGATCCTAGAGTCGGCAACATATACCAAATTCCTCGGCCATCTTAGCCATAGAAAATTCCCACTAATTGAGTTTTGTTAGTCAGTATCCATCAATCCCATCAACTTCAAGTGTATATAACAAGGATTCTTAATTACCTTCTCAACTACATGCAAACAACATATTTAAGCACACAATATGATTAGGTATACACTAGACAAGCTAGCAGATGAGGGGGCTTGTCCTACAATTTCTGTAAGTCGTGAATTGACTTATTTAATATTATAACCCATTGGTTTAACCTTGGTTGAATATTTAGGCCAAACTAGCACACTTAAACTTAAAAGGAGTTTACTTATTTAATTGTTGATCAAAAGGAGACTTAAAGGTCATTATTGAAATCTTAATTAAACCCTATGCATGGCACATGATGTGGACCATTATGGGGGAAAAGATGACCATAGTTGGTTTACTAGATATTACTTAGAAGATAATTTGTAGAAGTTGATCTTGTTAGTTAAATCATTATCTTTTGTTCTTTCCTTAGTGTGGGTCAATTAGGACACTTTTGTCCGGATATTCTCCTAGATTTTTAGTCTATCTTTTATATAAGATTCAAGCTTAAGGAGGTCTTGAATCAAGCATAAATATGGGTGTAAACTTGACACAATCAAGGTGAAATGCAATTGAATCAAGTTTGAATCTCAGTTGAATCTCTTTGTGAGTTCTCGTTTCATTTGCAATATATGTGTGATTCACAATTCAATTTTCTCTTTTGAATTTCTATGTGATTTAATTAGAGAGATTTTTAACTAAATTGTACACATTCATATCCCCATACAATCGTCCCAACAAATCTATATATAACCACAACCTTTGACCCTAAATTCATCTTCTTTAATCTAAAACCCTAACCTTCTTCCATAGAAAACATTCTTTCTAACATTAATACATTCCTAATTTCAATTTCACCTACCTTAATTACCCCATTAATCACATCATTAACCCATGACTCAATCCCTACCCATCAAATTGTAACATTCTTATTTTCATAACCATAATTTTTTATTTTACAAGACATTTTATGAAATGCCCCAAAATTTACTACTAAAAATTTCTTTTTTTAAGCAGATGCATTAACATAATATAGCAGGTGTTACCACTATACTTAGCGCAAGGTTGGTACATACCCTTCTTGTATTATGTGTGAGGCTAAAGTGTTATAACAAATAAATCAAAACTTACGGAAATAGATATAGATAATAAATGACTTCAATAATTTAGCATAATAACAAAGTACAGAGTAGATGCTCTAGATAATCTAATATATAAAAAGAGATAAGCGGAATAAAAGGGATGAAGAGTCCAAAAGAGATATCCAGAATGTAGGACACATATCATGTGCAACCTCGGATAGATATAACTCTACACCCTAACTTGAAGGTATAAACTCGCATCACTCCGCCTAAAAAACTTCCTCAAAGTCAGCACGATCATCATCATATATCTATGCCATAATTTCTACAAATGTGTTGGCCCGCCCAAAAATATAACCAAACCACCAAATAATGGGACACTTAATCACTTAAGTCTGCATAACTCCAATAGGACCAAAATATATCAAGACACCTATAGAGTAGAATAGGGCTTCCTAGACCTCATAAGGCACCCAAGATCATAAAATAGAAAACACCATAATAGTACTAAGTGAATACCAAATCTAACACGGATAGCTACCCTGAGTGGTACAAGTCCTAACTCAAGATCTTTCACTTTAAGTGATCAATGTCGTATCAAAAATTTAGGTCAAGCATGAACAAAGGCCCACAGAATATCATTCAATCACTTATATGAACGTAAGCCAATTATTTTAGTAAATTCTAATATTATCCATGCACTTGAATCAAGACCCATTAACATGCCATTAAGGCCCAGATAAATATATAAAACATTGAAGCCCAAGGAAGATTATCGAGGTATTAAATCCCAAACAAGATTATTGAGGCATTAAAGTTCAACTTCCACGCCATGAAAGGCCTAATAAAATCTTATATCAATTTACATTATCTGTAATTATTCAAGATAAGGTTCAATAGCGAATATCTAAGTCAACCAATAGTTCACATATAAGGCCAAATCAAATAACTAGTCTACAGTTTAATAAATTGACAAAAATATCTTTAATGACAACTAATTTAAGTTAATATTAAGAGATGTGTATTTAATGCTAACAGGATTATACTTAACGAATTATTTTCTTAGGATGAAATATAAATAAGACTCCAAAATAAAATTCTAAGGGTACTCAATGTACCTAAAGTGTATATTTCTCTTTTTCCTTTACTTATTTAATTAATTATTTTAACTAACGTTGCTAGGTCTACTCATCAATTGTCACATAAGAATCAAACTTATCCATTGAAATTATTTTACTAACATAATATTCACTTAGGTCTCAAAACTTTTAGAATGTACATTTAATGACCAAAATGTCCTTATTCGCCTAAAATCACATTATAACTTCTAAAATTCATAACTTACTCTAAAAAAACATCAAACCTTAACATATCATAAGCCAAATTTTATTTAAAAGAACTAATTAAGACAATGATACGCTTAAAATTTTCAAAAACAATATATAATGCCCGATATACCCATGGTAAAATATATTGAAAGCTTAAAATAAATCATTTCAACTCTAAATGATCCAAAATTCATAATCTAGCTTCTATAACCTATTATACATACAATGGCATACTTGGATAAATTTAAAACAACCAAAACACACATAAAATAACAAGAAAGGGAGCTAACCTACTCGAATCTTAGCATGTTCATAACGGCTCTACTAAAAACTTAGCATGATTCTATTGAAAACTCAACGCGACCCAATACATATTCACATATTTCCACGAGACATAAGAACATGTGAAAATTACACAAACCATCCTCTCATTAAATATTCATGCTTATACACATAATATAGAGACATACATATGTCATAAAATATTTTCCAAGATATTATTTCATGTTTATAATTAACATAAATATAATCATGCATAAAATAACATATAATACACCTAGCACAAAATCCTATTTCTAAAGGTTTGTTTAGTTACCAAAATTCCTAAGGTCCTTAATAAAGCTAAAATAAGGAATCTAGCAATTACTTCTCTAAACCCACTTGGTTGCCTTAAATAATATGAGATAAAAGATTTAGATAAACCAAGATTAATAAATAAGAAAAATGGAAAAGAAATGAATTGAAATGGAATAAATGATATGGAAAAGATTATTTTTGAATATGGAATCTTGAAAACCACCGTAAAAAGAAACCAACAACCAACAACCACCAAGGAATAATAGATCAAGGTTTTAGAGGGTTAGTGGTAAGGAAACCAAAGAGAAAATAATGGAGGAAAGGCACAAAATCTCTGCTACAACACACACAACAATTGCAATAAAAATTCAAAGATTGCTCGGTAAGGCACATAGGAGAGGAAAACGAAGAGGGCAGGGGTACCATTTCTTGGGTAAAAATGGTTCCTATATGAATTAAAACATGTAAGGAACAAAACCAATCAAGAGTAAAAGGTAGATAAACCAAGGTCGATGGGTGATAGCTTCTTCAAGTCACAAAAAAAAATCAACATTGGTACCATTATGAAGCTGGCGTGGAAGCAAAAGTTTGGTTAAGAATATGCTTGAACGATAATGATTTAAGGGAATAAAATGGTATAGTGTTTTAGTATGAAATGCAATATTTTAAAAGAAACAAAAAAAATGAAAAAAAAAGCCCAAAGAGAGAACGAGTTAGTGCAAGTTGGAAAGAAATCAACTTTGAACTCTACTAAAATTTATTATTTTATGTGCGTTTTGCAATGGAATGCAAGATTTGAAAAAAAAAATAGAGTGAGATATGATATGGAGGAGTGTAGAGTTAGTTTTTGGTTTGAATTTATCCTCCCTTGAGTGTTAGGATTAGGGTGTAAGAGAGGTTAAGCTATGGTTAAGTATGTAAGAGAAGGTCATAAAATTATAATTATGGTACTAGTTGCACTTTTGGTTGGGAGAAAGGTAACCATGTTACAAATCTGAATTGGTTTGGTTAGGAGACTAGTTAGGCATGAAATATTAGTTAGAGGATTGGTTACAATTTATTTTGATTAATTAAATTATAAGAAAGTCCAATAATCAGTACTTATTGAGAAAAATATAAATTAAATTCTAAAAATTAAAAAAAATTATGAAAAGGTTCAAAATAATCTTATAACCTCAAATATATAAAAATACTGGGTATCTGAGTTGGTTTGAAACTTAACGGATTAAAAAACAAGTGAAAATGGCAAAAATGAATAAGTCATAGAAACACATTTTTTCTTCTTCAAATGCATAAAATAAATAACTGGGGGCTCAAGTTGGCACGAACTGATGCAAAGTATTTTAGGAAAACCAAATATATAAAAATATTTTGCCTTGGATCTCATTTGATGACCAATAGAATAAAAATGACAAAAACGATTAAAATCATCTAATCGAGTAAACAGATTTATTCCTCAATTTAATAAATTGAAAGGAAAGGGTGAAACATGACTGAATAGAATGGACAAATGAACTCAAAAATATTTTTGAATCGATTCACAAATTTTTGAAGGATTGAAAAGAATGAAAACACAAGAATCAAAAGAATTGTAATAAATATATTTTCCACAAATGAGAGGAATGATCAACGAAATGTTTACAAATTAACACAAATGGAGTGTGAATTGATAATATAATACATATGTTTTTTGTAAGAATTGTATCGTAATTAGGATATGATAGAATGAGATATTACATGTTACAAAAGCTAAATAAGAAATGTAAGGTGCTACTACCACATCAAACATAGGATAGGTATGATCAATACCTAACCCTTGTCAGGTGCAAGGCTAAAAAGTAAACTTGTATCCCATGAGGAGACTTACAAAACTATAAGGAAAATAAATACAATATCAAAAGATCTAACAAAGCTCAACACAATTCAAAACAAAATAGAATGCAAGACCCCAAGACTCCAAATTAAATTGTTCATCAAGCCGACTATGAACTCAATACTCTCAACCCCACAAAATCAAACCACAAGATACGTTCACAAGAATTGAAATGGTATTGTATCAGCATGACAAGTGTATTAAGTAAATAAAACCTACCACAAGTGATAGCATGCTCACATAAATATGCGTAATACATGTTGAGACTAAGAACTAATCATGGTACAAGATAAAAAATAAAATAAAAAAACAAATACATAAGACATAATGAGATAGAGAAGTACTCGTATTCATGCAGACAAGAAATCATATATGATACATGCTTACACTTAAAAATATAAAGTAGCTTCAAGCTAGCAACGTAGGGTAGAAAAATAATATACTCCCTATTATACCATGTGGATATACTAGGTGAAACATGCAATCACACAGGATTCAACAAGCATGTTGAGGAATCAAGCAAAGCCTATAACATCTCTAGCATGCATTTGAATGAGTGTTACATAAGGACATATAAGCCAAAGGCACAATTAAGAAAATCATATAATCCATAAGTGTATAGATTCGAATTTCAAGGCATAATGCTAGACATTCACCCCTACCACCAATAGACATAACCCATGGGGCATAAACAATATTGATAAGGTATAACAACCAAGGCATATAGAGGCACATGTCCTACCATAATGAACAAATTTAAGGGTACAAATAACAAGGGAATGAAAGCCAATCATATAAGCATCTCGATCCACTAAAAATGAGAATACTAACGCTAGGGGGTTTGTGTGAGAACCCAAAATCTTAAATGCCATCATATGTTCGACGTCCCTTCCACTACTAATTGATTTTGGCCAAGGTAGTTCCACCAAGGGTATTCTTATCCTTAAGTATGTATACCCCTTATAGAGTTCGAAGGACCATATAGCATAGAAAAGGCACAAGCTACTATAGAACTAGCAACCCCTGGCATTTTGCAAGAATGAAAAATGAGGGTTCATAGAACCATATTTTTATATTACCTATAAGTGATAGGAAAAAATCCAAAATCAAAAGGAAGAATCCACAAGAAAAACTTTCATGAAAGAAATAACAATGCTCATTATATGAAGTAAGAGTCCCAAAAATAAACCGAAATTGAAACCTAGGTCAACAATGACTTAGAGTCTAACATTTCATATTATTCATCTATTTAGTCATTCAATGACTAAAATACATTATGTTAACCTAAAACCTAATTCACAGGTTCAAATAGCCCCGAATGAGGGTAAGAAAGCTAAAAACCCACTTTCTACCGTTAGGATCAAAATTAGCAAAATTCACAAAGAAAGTTAGCTTAATCTAGTTAAAATGAGTTCAACATCAAATTTAGAAAAATTTATTATTCACAAAAATCACTATTTATCGCCTGATAGAAATGTCATTTTATAACAAGAAGCTTATAAATACAAGGCAAAAAATATTTTTATTATTGATAATTATTTTTCATACTTACTTACTATTCATGAGGGTAAAATGATCAAATATAAAGGGTTGTGGTCAACTTTTGGCTCTAAAAATTCACTAAATCATTTTAAGAGCATTTTAGTCATATTCTAGGTAATTATCTCAAAAACACAATTATTGAAAGATCAAACCCCACATAGGGTAATTAGGGTGTCGTCAGCCAATAATACTTTAAATATCATAAAGAACAAGAAGAATACAAAGAACATAACCTAACCCATCATGAATTTCAACTAAAAATTAGAGCCCCCAAAAATACTCAAATCAAGTTATGCTATATATGAAAAATGATCTACAAATTACAACATATAACATGGTATAATCAATTTCATAAAACACCCAAAGGATCAAAGCCCCTTCAATCATACAAATTTTTAATCAAAAATACAACATGTTTAGGATCATCAAATCATAACTTGTTAAACATCAAACTTACTCTATAATTTGCGGAGATTAATATGGTATCATCAATTTAAAAAACCCAAATGAGAATAAAAAAGCCCTAATTTCAAAAATCTTAATAATTTCAACCAAACATAGCATAATTAGAATCAACGTAATCAAGCATGTTAAATATCAAAATTCTATCTACCTATAGTAATGAAGCGTTTCCTTAGTAAACCATCAAGAAAAATTAATAAAATGAAATCTTGAAGAAAACATGACTATCCTTCTAATTACTAAATATTAATTTATTTTTGTTTAATTAAAACACCAACAAGTTAATCTAAAGTTAAAAAGAGGAAGAAAGGTAGAAAATGGTGGCTTTTGGGTGGTTGTGGAGATGTCGAATGGTGGTGCTATGTTAGGGAGTTTGTGGTTTTAAGTCATACAAGGAGATACCCCTAGCTTGAAGATGATGATTAGAATATGATAATTATAATACCCTAAAATTTTCATAAATATAAATAATAAAATAAAATATATCTACATATAATAATAATAATAATAATAATAATAATAATAATAATAATAATAATAATATCATAATAAAATTTATTATCTAGCCTTATTCCAAGATGCTATTTTAATTATTTAGCCTAAAATAAATAATATGTAAATTATAATAATTTTTAGCTTTTTATAATTTCTAATAAATTTTCCAAAAACCCAACCTAAAAATCCCACAAATTTTTCCTCTTTTTTTTTTGCCTTTCCTTTTTTTTTCTCTTCTTTTTCTTTTATCCTTTTTCTCCTTTCTCCTTTTCTTTTTCTTTTCTTTCCTTCCATACTTCTCTTTTTTTCTTCTTTCACCCCCACCTGGGCTGCATTGTAGTCACCCCAAGCAACCTCTCTCCTTTTATTTTCCTTTCTCCCCTAACCAACCCAACTCCTTCCCCTCTCCTCTTTTTTTCCCCGAGCAATGGCCCAACTCCCTCTGCTGTTTTCTTCTTTTCATTTTTTCTCCCTCCCTTCCTTCCTCTTTTCCCTTTTTCTCCCCATGTAGCACCCCCATTTTCAAAACCAAAAACTCATTGAAAAGTATTCGCAAAAGCTAAATAAAATGAGGGCATCACTGCCACATCTAGTACAAATAGGCACAGTAGTCCCACTCACACTAGATGCTAAGGCTAAGTAAAAAACACACACACACACACAAAACATATTTATTAATTCAAACCAACTGAATTAAAAATCTTACTACAACTAAAACCATGAAAAGAGTCTACTAAAATGAATATGATAAATGAAACTCTGGAAGTCAACACCATTCTCAGTATTCTTTGTCATGCATGTCATTAATGCCTTGAGTATATTATAGGTTGAGAATATCCGAGTACTACCTAAGTATTATAGTCATGATATATATATATATAAAGGATTAGTTGCAAATGCATGTGGAGAAAAAAATAATTGTGAATACATGCGGAGAGCTGCAGATCGTCAACTAACATGCAAAAGCTTGAATAAAATAGTCCTAATTGAACTCCAACACGTAATACCCCACTCACCATTCACAAACTAATTAGATCAACAATGATTCATTTACTAGTGTAAAGTCGTGAAATGTCAACAATATATCAATTACATTGAGTGAGGGAAGAGGGTTGATGAGTAATAGAGTGCTAATGTTTCTTCTTGATCTCTGCTACAAATCCTATTTTCCATTGTCTGTGCGGCAGAATGGTGTGTCCAAGGAAATAGATAAATGTTTATAATGGTAGGGAGTCGTTACAGTTATAGAGTTAATTACCTTTTTCCCCAAGTTATCTTATAATTTATAAATCATACATAATTATTATACCCTACAAATAGTTAGTTCATAAAATTTACCAACAATAATGTATTAGTAAATAAACTAAATATTATTAGATAAATCTATAACAACCCTATATTAGTTAAATCCCACCACAACCTATTATTATTATTATTATTATTATTATTATTGGATAAATCTATAACAACCCTATATTAGTCAAATCCCAACACAAACTCTTGTTGTTGTTGTTGTTATTATTATTATTATTATTATTATCATCATCATCATCATCATCATCATCATCATCATCATCATCATCATCATCATCATCATCATCATCATCATATCAAAATTATCGAGTAATTGTATAAGTAGATGCATCAAAACATAAGCATGACATCAACTTACTAATTTAGCCCATAAATCAAGATATATTAATCATAGAAGAAAACCATAATAAATAATAAATGTGCTAATATAATCTCAAGCCCTAAGGTGTGCCTACTCGAATAACTCAGGGTATTGATGCTTCATGACCTCGCTGGTCTTCTAAATGGCCTCTTCTACCTTATGGTTCAAGCAAGGACCTTCACCATTAGGATCGACCTTGAGCTAATCTCTCAAGTCTTGGTATCTAAAATCTTCACTACTCACTCCTCATAATACAAAGCATCATCTAACTCTAAATTCTCTAGCTGAATTATGTGGGAAGGATCATGGACATATCGGCGAAGTTGTGAAACATAGAACACGCTATGCACGCGTCATAACTCCATAGGTAAGGCAAACTGATACGCCACCGCCCCAATACTCTCCAATATCTCATACAAATCGATAAACCTCGGGCTCAAATTTCCTTTTCTTCCAAACCTCATCATGCCTTTGGTAAGTAAGACCCATAGAAGGGCCTTCTCACCCACCTGAAACTCATCTAATATTTACCTTTGATCTGTATAACTCTTCTGCCTATCTTGAGTTTCTTTCATCTTTTATTGGATCACTTTGACCTCTTGCATTGTATCCTCTATGAGTTGTGGTCCCAATACCACAACCTCACTAAGATCATTCCAACACGATGGGCTTCTAAACTTCCTCCCATAAGATGATTCAAATGAAGCCATTACAATACTAGCATGATAGCTATTGTTATAAGAGAACTCGATCAAATCTAGTTTTTCCTCCTAATTCCATTAAAACTCTAGCACACATGATTGCAACATATCCTCTAATTTCTAGATGGTCCTCTCTGTCTGACCATCAATAGTTGGATGAAATGATGTGCTCATTTTCAACTTGGTGCCAAATGCCTCTTGTAACTTTCCCCAAAAATGGGACATGAATTGAAAATCACTAACTGACATAATATCCCAGGGAAATCTGTATATCTTTACCACCTACTTTACATATGCTCTAGCCAAATGATCTATAAGCCAAGTCAACTTTGTCAGAATGAAGATTTTTGATTTAGTTAACCTATCTACAATAACTAAATCATTTCCATACCAATATTGGTCTTAGGAAGACCCACAATGAAGGCCATAGATATTAAATCCCATTTTGTAAGCCTACCTCCAATGGCTATGTCTCTTAAGCTCAAGTTTGACCTTCTAATAAGTCAAGCATTTAACCACAAATTGAGTTACCTCCCTCTTCATCCTTAGCTGCCAAAACATCATCTTTAGATCCTTGTATAACTTATCACCACCTATGTGTACCAAATACAAAGCAAAATGCCCCCTTCCATGATCCTCTTCTGTAGGTCCCTATAACTCTAAGGAACACACCATCTCCCTTTGAACCAAATGATTCCATCCTAATGAATTTGAAAACCCTCGATTCTACCTTCTTACATCTTTTTATTGAATTCTCTCTAACTTCACATCTCCTAGCTTATTGGCTCTAATATCATCAAAAATAGTGGAAGTGATGGCTATAGCACTCACTTATATAGTCTATTTGTTATCACCAGGGCATTCAGAGAATGCGGTGACTTCCTTCTAAGTGCATGTGCCACCACATTTGCCATACCCTCGTAGTATATAAGCTCCATATCATAATATTTCACCAAATCCAACCACCTCATTTGCCTCATATTAAGCTCCTTCTGTGTGAATATGTACTTGAAGCTCTTATAGCCTGTGGTATCAAGCTTTCTATAGACCTTATTAAGAGATATGTAGGAGTTTGACATCATCCTTGGGATGGATTGGATGGAGAGATATAATGCACAATTAGATTGTTCACAATAGAAGATGGTTCTGAAAGGCCAAAGGGAGTTAGAGTATCCTATTGGGCTTACATGCCGAATCTCATGACACATTCTGTCTCAGCCATGAGGTTGGGGACTTTAGTAAATAAGGGGTACCCATTGTATTTATGCAGTGTCTTTGATTTGAATGTTAACGTAGCAGAGTTGGAGGGTCTTTTAGTTATGAGAGATTACCCTGATGTGTTTCCACAAAAGATTGTAGGTTTACTGCCAAACAGCGAGGTCATGTTCATAATTGATTTGGCACCATGAATTGAACCAATGTCTAAAGCACTGTATAGAATGGCTCCAACTGAGATGTAGGAGTTGAAATCCCAACTAAAAGAATTACTAGAGAAGGGGTACATGAAGCTTAGTATATCTCTACGGGGAGCACTTGTACTATTTCTGAAGAAGAAGGGTGTCAGCTTAAGGTTCTACATTAACTATCAAAGGTTAAACCAAGTGACCATCAAGAACAAGTATCCTCTACCCCAAATTGATGATTTATTTAACTATCTGAAAGGTGCAAGAGTATTCTCAAAGATTGATCTATGATCGGGATACCATCATTTGAAGGTTGTAGAGAAGGATATCCACAAGATGACATTTTACATGAAATATGGTCACTATGAATTCACGATGATTCCATTTGGTCTTACTAATGCCCTAGGCATTTTTATGGACTTTATGAATAGGATTTTTTGGCCCTACCTTGATCATTTGGTAGTATTATTTATTGATGATATATTAGTGTATTCGAAGGATTGAGACCAACATGCTCAACATTTGAGGATAATACTTACACTTTTGAGGGAGCATAAGCTTTATGCTAAACTCTCCAAGTGTGAATTTTGGTTGGAGAAGGTATCTTTTCTAGGGCATGTGATATCCAAGGAAGGATTGTATATGGACCTATCTAAGACCCAAGAACTTTCTGTGGGGCCATTTGATCAATCCAAAAGCACTCCAAGGTAGCCCCTGCATAGTCGTATTAACTTGGCGTGTTACACCCCGTCGCCTACATCTCCTTTCAAGACCCTGCATGATCCCCCCTTTCATTTTCACCTCTACAAACCTGCAACCCAACCAACCTCCCCCTCCCTCTTTCCCTTCTTGACCACATAAGGCATGCACGATGTCATGAATTTTCATGGTCCCCCCTGCATGACCCCAACACTCACCCCCTACAGTCCCTAGATTGCACGGTCCCTACACCTACTTGCCCTAACACCATTGTGTCCCCCAATGACTGACCACCTTGTCCCCTTCCTCCTTTGTCCTCATCCTTCCCCTACAACCTATAAATACCTACAACACTACCACCTCCCCTCTTCTCCCTCGTCGATCTGCACCTCTATCCTCTCCTATTCCAACCTTCCATCATCGCAAGCAGCCATGCTGCCCCATAAACCCATCCCCTCTTCCATCCCTACACCTCCGTAAACCTACTAATCCCCTCATCCCCCTCCTCTTCCTTTTCCTTTGCCCTCCCTAATTCTATAAAGTGGGTAGGTTGAGCTGCCTTATGCCACCTTGCATCACCACCACCACCAACCCATTCTCCCTTCTCTACACCACTGCCACACCACAACCACCTACACAGATGCCCAACCTGTGCAGTTATCCCTCTTCACCACCTTCTTCCCTCCATTTTTCCTCTTTTCTCCTTCATTCATCTATGATATGCCACTACTGGCCACTTTGACCATCATCGTAACCCACCTCCCTCCCACTAGTCTACCTAGTATCAAAACCACCCTCAACCCCAAAAATTATAACGCACGGTCCTTTTCCCAACAAAAAAAACTACTCCCAACTTTACACCACCGCACCACCCTCCACTTCTCTTACCTATTCTGGTCACCACCACTTCCCTTTCCTCCATTTTAAGTTCCATTTAATCAAATTTTTTATTATTATTATTATTATTATTATTATTATTATTATTATTATTTAAGGAAAAAATAGGGAAAAGGAAGAAAAAGGATAAGATAACCAAAGTTTGGGTATTCCCATTTTTAGGTGTCGTTTCGTTGATCATATGAGAGGAGGCGTAGGTTATTCTTGCTTCAAGACCATTGCCATATCAATAAGGATATATTCATAGATAGGGCATTGTTTTTATATGAATTTATTATGTGTTAAGTGAATACCTGCATGAAATGTTACATGTTCTAGGGTTATTGTGCAACTTGCTTTGTAAGGATCTAAGGTAAGAATATGTGTGGACACGATTGTGTTGGTTCATATGTTGATGTGTTTTGGGATTGTTGATTAGGTCTTATATTTTAAGTCATGAGGTTTAGATAGGGTTCTGGAGACCTAGGGACATTTTTGTTAATATTGTGGAAAATGGTATATGGGAAAACCCTAAGGAAAAAGTTAGTCAAATATACTTTAGAAGATGTTAAATAATAATTATGGTAATTACAAAATTGGATTAGGGTAGATATTTCATAGAGAGGGTTGACCATGCATGGGGTGAGTCAAGCCTCATATGGTCTATGTCTAGGGGTGACCAAGTGAGAGATGGTCATTAAGGATAGAGATGATGGTATTGTTGGGTAGCTTGGAAACAAATGGGGGAGTCCTTAGATGTTAGGGGATGGGAGAGTACTAAGTAGGCGGAGCTAGGGTTTTGGGAGTACAAAACCCTAGGAATAGGTCATTATCACATGTTTGAAATGGGAGAGTTGAGTTATGCCTCTAAACTAGGATGGTGAATACGATTTATGGGGATTTTTTGTTAAGTCTAATGGTTAGGTAGGATAAGTAGGAGTGGATACAACTACTAAAAGAAAAGTATGGTTTTGAGAGGAGTCCATTAGGGAGGTTATTATCACATATGTAAAATGAAGGAGTTAGACTACAAAACTTTAAGGGATGGATAATCAAGGTAACATATGCTTGGTTGTGGATATTTAGGACTAAATAAGTAGAAGAGAAGGGGTTAGGCCCATTTGGGACAAATTAGGGTTTGAGGAGTAACCCTATGAGCCAATTGTTATCCTATGTGAGGAATGGGGGAAATGGGCTATGACTCATGCATGAAAGGGGTTTCTAATTGCATGTTTGAGTTTTTGGATACAATGGGGACTCAAAGGATCATTAGGGGGTGAGGATAAACAAGGCTTAGGGAACTAGGTTTCTAAGGGGCCAGGGTTGGCCTAGGGTGATAGTAGGCAAGGGTTCATATATAAGTTGTGTATGCTTGTGTCTGATATCTGAATAATAAGACACTAATCACATAAAGTGGAAGATCACTTGAGTTGGTATCAGTTGTACCTTATATATTGGTCCACTAATGAGAATAGTGGCTAAGAGCATGTTTCCTAGGTTTATATTATATTTACCAGTCCATCGGTAAAAATAGTGGTAAGGAGTCTGCTGCCCTAAGAGTTTATTATATATATCGGCCCACCAATGATAATAGTGTCCAGGAGCATGCTACCCTAGGTTGTATTGTAATTATCAGTCCACCGATGAGAATAGTGGCCAGAAGCGTGATGCCATAGGTTTTTTATCATATTTACTGATCTACCGGTAAGAATAGTGGGGGTCCCAAGCTCAAGTAATAAAATCCTTGGACAATAATAACCTATGGAAAGACATTGATTACTTATAGTAGAACACCACGTGGGTTAAGACTAGTTATACCTTATATATTGGTCCACTAGTGAGAATAGTATCCAAGAAAGTGTTGCGCTGGGTTTGTATTGTGTTTACCGGTCTAACGGTGAGAATAGTGGCCAAGAGTGTGTTGCCCTAGGTTGTATTGTATTTATTAGTCCACCGATGAGAATAGTGGCTAGGAGCGTGTTGCGCTAGGTTATATTGTATTTACCGGTCCACTGGTGAGAATAGTGGAGTCCCTGAACTCACATAAATATAATTTGAGAGATAACTAATTATTACAATAATGCCTTGAGCCTAGATAGTAATGAATGAACTATTATAACCTACTTATATGCCTTTATATCTTATTGTAGTATCATTAACTACTTTATTCCTACTCGACTATATTGTTACCTTATTCGGTATGTAACGTACTAATCACTCCTTTATGGGTACTGCTCATTTCCACAAATAGTGTATCCTCTTGAGTCTATGTAGGTGATTAAAGATGCCCTGGATGACTTTGCCACATATGATGATATGATCGGGGTAGAGTGATACTATAGTAACCCACGGTTGGAGCCCGGTGAGAGTGACATCCAGCTATTAACCATTTTAGCTTTCTAGTTAAATGTTTAATGTCAGTTGAACAATGTTTATGTATTTCAGTATTTTCTTGGTAACAAATATTTAGCCCTTATTATGTTATGAAACTCTTTCCTTGCTATGTTATCATGGCCGCACCTTTTTCTACTTTGCCTTATAGTTAGTACGAGGATGGTCTGGGCCGGACTTATACCAATTATGATTGAAACACCCCTTCTTCTAGCATAAGTTTTTGCATTTAAAATGAAATTTTTCAATGGTAATTTTTTGAGGTGTTACAATAATATCAAGTTGCAAAGATTAGAAGATATTTTGGGGTAGTTTAGTAAAACAGAAAATGTGTTAAGGTTATTTTGATATTTTTACAAGGTAGATATTTGCGGTTGTGTGTGGCTGAGAATTTCGACAGCCATGAGAATATATCATCCCTTTTTTGGATTGGTTTTGACACAAGGAAGGTTGAGATTCAATCTGATAAATTTTAGGATAAGATTGAAGAAGAAAAATTGAATGTGATGATATATACGCATCTAAAAATATCTAACTAAGTTAAAATATAATAAAATATTTTAAAAGTTATTTTTAAATGATTTTGAACTCAATTACACTAAAATCTAGTGATACCTAAATTTTTTTAAATTTTAGACAGCTAAAAGGGTTGTTTCAAAATTTAAAACACTAAAATAAGGCTAAATGAGATATAAATAGTATTTTTTCGTAGAGATATCCTAATAAAATTTTTAAATAGCCTAAGAGACTAAGAAAAAACCAAGGATTTAAAAAATAAAATAATTAAAATGATCTATAATAATCTTGATGTCTAAAAGTGGTTTAGAAGATCTTACAAAAAAAAATTGTGGGAAAGAGAAAGAGTTACTGAATGACAACAAAATGTTTCAAAAATAAAACTAGAGTTTCATTTCCATAAAATGTGGAATAAATATGAAAAATATTATAATTATAATTATAATTTGATCAGAATAAATTCCTAAAAACTCTGGTTTTCAAAATATAGGATATTACATGAACCCTGAACCCTAATACCAAATCGTTAGACCCTAATTCACCAAACCGAACACTAACTACTAAAATCAACCCTAATATCCATCATTTTCCTATTTAATTCTTGTATGATTGATTTCATTTATTTTGTTTCAGCAATGTGTTCTTCCAATACACATCAAATGTCATGTAAAACCTCATGTTACTTAGACATACTCACACATCAAATATAATCCATATAAAATTTTATATTTTTCTTTAAGAATTCAAACTTTGTACCAATAATTCAACAAGGATCTCCAAAGAATCCATCATGAACCCTTTAATATTTAATATTTTACATTCCATATAGAATAAAAGCCAAAATTATTCATGGTAATCCTATCCATGTCAAAAATGAATACAAACATGGAGAAGGGAAATAAGTATGAAACATTGGTGTCTCAAATTAATTCAACTATTTACCTCTCATATTCCTAAACAATATGCAAGGTAATAAGAAAAATTATCTAGAACAAAAGAATGAATCTCTAATCACATGGAGGCATGCAACTAGGGAGGATGAAACATGGGAATAAGGTCTCATTGGAGGGGACACCAAACACCACCCTACTAACCAAACTGAATTCATAATGATGATGAAAGTGTTGGCCACAATTGGTGGGGTGACTTTGCTTCAAAAAGATCTTATTATGAACAAGAGAAAGATCTTAGATTTGATCTCCCTATGTTTGAAGGTAATATGGATAGTAAGATTTATCTAGAATGGGTAACAAACCATGGAGGCAATTTTGAAACTCAAAAAATTTGTTAGAGTATGGTTCAAAAATTTTAAAAAGGCAAGGCTAATATCAAGTCATGGGAGAAATTGAAGAAGCACCTTAGAAGGAAGTTTGTGCCATCATATTTGAAGTAAGAAAACATCATCAAATTAACCACACTCAAGCAAGGGTTTACGAGTATAGAAGAATATGCTAGAGAATTTGAGAATTTAGCCTTGATTTGTGACATTCAAGAGAAGAATGGACAACCTTGTGCAATGTTCATTAGTAGTCTTTTTTTGAATGTGGGAGAAAAGGTTGAAGTATAAATCTATGGTACTTTAGAGGAGTTCATGAAATCGGCCTTGAAATTTGAGAAGCAATTAAAGAGGAACAAGATGACATCTAAACCCTCATCTTTTATATCTTCTAAGCCCTATGGTGGTGGTTGTTCAAATTTGGAAAATAAGGGAGATGGAGATAGAATGGAAAGTAGTAAGGAGAAGATGGGAGAAAATGTTATAAATTAATGTTTCAAGTATAGTAGTTATGCACTGTTTATAAAGGATTTTTCCAATAACTTTCAAAGAAATTTCAAGTATAGATAGATGTAATTATGGTGAGATTGAAGTAGAGGGTAAATAAATATGTTATTGCTATTAATATTGCATAATACATAGTAAGTACTCTTTAAGAGGATGATGTTGAGGTTGAGGGCAAAGTTTCAACTGCTGATGTTTTGTGGTTGTTTGGGATGACCCTTAATTATATAGGATAGATATAAGAAAAATATAAACAGTAAATTGTAAGCAGAATAGTGAAGATATATGGGAGGAAGAAATTGCATACTTTTATTAAGCATAAAAAATGAGAGAACAATGGGAGCTTGCACCTTATTTGCAAGTGTTTAGCATGAGGGCCTTTTATACTCTCCTTCATCCTTAATTAAACACTTAACCATCATTAGTTAGCATAAAAAGCACAAGTTTCTACTTGATAATTAGAGTTAGGAGAAGTGTACAAGTTAAAACTTAATGATTAATTCTATAATTTTACCCTAGTCAACTTATAAATTGTAATGCCAATGAGTACCAAATCTCTTTTATTAAGGGATTTCCTAACCACTCTTGTACATCCCACCTTTACCCTACTAGTGTCCATACCTTCTCCTTCAGCCTTGTCTAATATGCCAAGCTAACCCATACAATAATTTTCCCTCGGCCTTGACTTGGCTAAACTCTTCTCAAGTTTGTTCTACCAACTAACCTCATTTGTTGGTCTTCAACTAATGCCCTTTACTTAGCTGATAACCTATGTCTAGCTGACACCCTTGACTGGTTGATGACATTATCTTGCTAGCACCCTTGAGTAGAAGGAAACCTTATCTAGCTTATATCCTTGACTAGCCAATAACCTTACCTGGTTGTCGCCCTTACCTAGGAGAGACCCTTACCTTAACAATGTCCTTGCTTACCTAAAACCCTCCACTAGTTGAGGCCCTTGGCTAGCATATGCCATATCTAGAAAATGCCCTTAACTAGCAAACACCCATTCCTAACTAATGCCTCGCCTTGTTGATTCCCTTATCTAGTTAACACCTTTGTCTGATTAACGGCCTTACCTAGCCAATGCCCTTGTCTAGCTGACATGCTTGATTGGACAACACCCTTCATTTACCAAAGCGCTTATCTGGCTAACCCACCATGGCTAACTGATATGTCCCAAAATTTTCTAATTTTAAAGATTATATTTAAATAAGGTTTTATTTGAAAATTTAATTTAATAAATTATTTTTACTAAAATAAAAGGAAATTTATTAGGGCAAATTAATAAGAAATTTTATAAATATGTTAAGTAGAGGAAACTTGGGTATATTAGCCAATTAAATATTTTAATTTGGGAATTTATTTAAATAAATTATTTTATTCAAATTAAGAAAGAGAAAATAGTTTCAAATTAATGTTAATTTTATAAATAATTTAATTAAATAAAATTATAGAAATTTATTAATTTATAATGGAAATTTTGGAAAATCTATTAAAAATCCTAATTTAGCCTAAAAAGGGATTTAAATATTATTTTATTTAAATATTATATTTTAATTTATTATTCTTCCTTTTTCTTTCTTTTTCTTTCTTTTCCTTCTTCTTCTTTTCTTTTTTCTTTTCCTTCCCCCGAAATAGGCCTGTTGCGCCGGCCCAAATCCCCTCCTTTTCCTTCGACGCGGGCCGTTTCCCACGGCCCAGAATCCCCTCATTTAACCCTGCGCCGCGCTTCTCCCTTTTTTTCCATCAAGACATCGCGTTTTGTCCCACACCCTTAAATACTGTCGCCCGGCCAGGCCTCCTCTTCTTTTCTTTCTTTTCTTTTTCTGCGCCGAACCGCCCGGTCCAACCTTTTCCCCCATCGTCATCTTCCTCTTCTTCCTCGACGCCATAACTGCAACCTTCCCACCTCCCCCAAAAATGGCGCCCCCGGCCACATGTGTCATGACCGGCATTTCTCCCGCCCATTCTCTTCCCCTTGACGCACACTTGAATTTGAATTGCCCCAATCTCCTTTTCTTCCCCACGTTTGCCCCCATTTCCCTTGCGAAGGTCGGGCAAAATTTTAAAATTGTGCCGCCCGATCAACGGCATAACCAACCCATTTTTCCACCGACTTTGACCTTCTGGTAACCTCCAGCACTCGAGCCTACCCTCCATCACTATAAATACCCCTCATTTGACCTGGTTTCGAGATTTCTTTCCCCAAAACCCTAAGCACCAGTCTGTGTGCCACCGCCCCTTTAGACACAATTTCCTCCGCCATTAGCCAACCTCGCCGCCTCTTTTTCCTTCCAAACTCTTCCCTGCAACGCCCTCTAATTAATTAAACCATTATCATCCTTCAATTCTCCTTGCATGGGCCTTCATAAAAATGCAAAGTTTGCTAGTTCTCTCGCCAGAATTTTTACCCCGAAACCTTAAACCACCGTCCACCACCACATTTGCCACTTCTGCCACCCTCTAAACCATTCAAAATCTCTTGCTAATTCTCCTCCACCGGCCCATAAACTTAGTTTATTTTTCTCCTTCCCCCTTCCCTCTTTTTCTTCATTTTCACCCCTCTTAGATCACTTTTCCGGCCACCTCCGGGCACCACCGCCGGTGCCACCCATCCCCTCCAACTCAAGGTGAAACCCTAGACCTTTTAAACACTTCCTTTCGATTTATTGAGAATTATTCTACTTTTATCCTAATTTTTAATTTTAATTCAATTTTAATTATTATTATTATTATTATTATTATTATTATTATTATTATTATTATTATTATTATTATTATTATTATTATCAACTGTAATCTAATTGCTAAATCTTTTTGGCAGGTTTGGGAGTATTCTTGAGTTAGATAAATTATTATTCTCGAATTTTTTTTGTTATTTACTAGAATTATTACATGTTTACTATTATTATTAATAATATTAATAATAATATTATTTTTAGTGTAATTATTTATTTAATACTGTAATTATTTCAGGAGGGGTAGAAACCTAAAATTTTCACACCTTTGCTTTTTATTACTATTATTAACATTGTTAACATTATTACTAATTATATTATCATTATTATCTTTATTAAATTTTATATTTTATGTATATATATATAGTATTAATATTATTATTACCATTTTTAAATATTATTATTATTAAATGGGGTGGTTTCAAAAGCCACTTTATAATTTTAAGATTTATATTATTATTTATATTAATATTCTACTAATAAGAGTATTATTAATAATGTTTTACTTTTATTATTGTTATTGTTATTATTATTATTATTATTATTATTATTATTATTACTACTACTACTACTACTACTACTACTACTACTACTACTACTACTACTACTACTACTACTACTACTATTACGAATACTATTTTGGTGAAGGGTAGAAACCCTTATATCACCACCCTTTTCGAATGAAAATAGTAATTTATTTGTATTTTTAAGTAATATTTTGTATAGTTAATTATTGCGTAATATTGTTTTAATTAAAAACCAAATATTAGAATAAATTAGAGAATAATAAATTTTTATAAGGGAGCCTAATTCTAGTATACTTTTATATAATAGGTGAACCCAGTCAAATCCCTCAAGTGGAATAGGAGCGTGCACCAAGACCGGTGTCGTTTTAGGTAAGGGTTTACTAAGGCCATTTGTGTGTTTATATGCATTATGTGCTTCATATGCCATGTATTCTATGTTTATTATTATTAATTATTTCATATGTGGCATGATTATAGAGCTGAAGTATGTTAGTGTGAATAAACTGTGGCATGAGAATTAAGTGTATGTTTATGTTATTATTGTATGATATGGCCTTAAGACATGCATGTTAGGGATGTAAAATCATGATGGGAAGTGTAACAATGTGGTGTTAGGGTTTTACATGAAAGAGCATGGTGTTAGGGTTTTTGCATGAAATGGCATGAAGTTAGGGTTTGTATATGAATTAGGGTTTGCATGGGAGCTAGGGTTTGCATGGAAGAATGGGTCACATGAAGTTAGGGTTTGCATGGGATCCAGGGTTTGCATGGAAGAATGGGTCACATGGAGTTAGGGTTTGCATGGGAGCCAGGGTTTGCATGGAAGAATGGGTAACATGGTGTTAGGCTTTGCATGGGAGCTAGGGTTTGCATGGAAGCATGGGTCACATGTAGTTAGGGTTTGCATGGGAGCTAAGGTTTGCATGGAAGTGTGGTTTACGTGGAGTTAGGGTTTGCAAGGAGTAGGGTTTGCATGGATTTAGTCATGCATGTCTGGGAAAATATTCGTGAATGACAAATGTTTTTGAATAAAATATTTAAGACACTAATATCTTAAAGTGGAAGATATTGAGACGGGACCAGCCGATCCACCGGTTAGGAATAGTGGTTAGGGTTTTTACCCTATATGTAACCGATCCATCGGTAATAATAGTGGTTAGGACATAAGGTCCTATATGTATCCGGCCCATTGGTTATAATAGTGGGGGATCCCGAGCTCAATAAAGACAAACCAGAGTTGTCAATGCTATTAAAAGATACTAATTACTTACAGTGGAACACCATGCGAGCAGGAACCAAGTCGATCCACTGGTCAGGAATAGTGGTTAGGGTTTTACTCTATATGTGACTGATCCACCGGTTATAATAGTGGTTAGGGCATGATGCTCTATTTGTGACTGGCCCACCGGTTATAATAGTGGGGTGTTCCTGTTTTTGCATGGATCTAATAAAAGGCATGGTGTGTATCGACTTTTGATAAAAGAAAGATTAAATGATTAATCTGGACCTTTTTGGGCCTTATGTGTGGACTTGTTGATTATAAATTATGGATTTCATTTTATGATTCTATGTATCATATGTGTGGGTTTGTAAATGTATGTTAATCATTATCCTGCATGAATTAATGTGTTATATGCCAGCGTTTGTACTTGGTTACCTTACACAGTACGTAGCATACTGATCACCCGTTTCATGGGTGCTGCTCATTCCCACGAGTAGAAGGCCCGTCTGATCTATTGTAGTTAGGAGACACCTACTTTGATGCTATCGATGTCTACGAGACATCAGGAAGGGAGGAGTGATAGGTGGGTTGGATCAATCTCTACAGTGACGTGGCCATTTTTCTTTTTAAATTTATGACTCATGTTATCTTTTATTATGTTTGAATTGTCGGAAAAATTTTACTAACGTTGTTTAGTTATTATCTGGAAAAATAATAGCTGGTATTTCAAATTATGTAAGACTTGTGCGTACTCTTATTCTCGTTTTTATAATTTTGGATTTTTATGGTGTAAATAGTGTATCAAAGGAGAGGTGGGAATGGTGTCCCTGACCCAAAGAATCTTCAATATGAGCCTATCATGGTAATTAGGAAGACAACTATTTTATATTTTGTTTTAATTCAAATTAATATCTAATAGTTAGAGAGCTAACTGAATTTATTTGGCAGTGTCCACAACAGCAAAACGGCGATGATTGTGGATACTATGTATGTAGAGCAATGGATCTTATAGTCCAAAATAGATCGGTCAATATAGATCTAAGCCATTTATGTTTGCTTTTCCATATTTTTCTATTAATGAATCATGACATATATATTTTTGACCTAATGGCTAACTTTATATTAATTGAAACATGGGCGTTGTAGTTTTTCACCGATGACTATGCACGAGGCCAGCAATACAATGTTGATGAAATTGATGAAGTTAGAGACCAATGGGCTAAGCACGTGCACTCATTCATTCGGTATTAGGTAGCGATCTATATATTCTACATGCATTTTTAGGTTTGTATTTTGTCTACATCTTTTGGTCTTCTAGCCTAGATCTCTGAACTCTTTACTTTGGGGTGTAGAGCTAGTAAGTTGTGGTATCCCTACTAATTTTTATTCCTAAGTATGGTCGGTGTATTGAGACATGCATACCAATTATAGATTGATTGAAATTATGGTGTGATTGCAGATTTCGTATGAATTGATGTGGTTTTACATTGCAAATTTGGTAATTATTTGAACATACAACTGTGTATATGGGCAGGAACAAAACAGAAAAATCATTAAAAAAACTATAGTTTTAATAACGGTTCTTACTAAGAACCGTTATTAAAACTACGTATTTAATCTCAAATGTATGCTCAATTAATACGTATTAGGGTTTAATAAATGCATGATCAGTGCTTGAAACCCTAATTGGAAGATAGACTTTTAATAACGGTTTTGTTTAAGAACCGTTATTAAAACTGTCCATTTAATCTCATATTTATGCTCATTTAGTACGTATTATAGGGTTTAATAAATGCATAATCAATTACTGAAACCCTAATTCAATGATGTTTTAACAATGGTTTTTGTATTAACAGTTATTAATACCTGGTTTTCCACAACGGTTTTTTCTTATAAACCATTATTGAAACCATATTTTTAACAACGATTTACTGAAAAAACGTTATTAAAACCTTTTTTTTAACAACGGTTTTTACTTTAAAACCATTATTAAATATGAATTTTACACACATATTCGCTGGTTTTTATATATTTTTAATGACGGTTATGAACCATTATTAAAGATTTAATAGCGGGCGGTTCAATAACAGTTGAAAACCGTTATTAAAACTATAAAATAACCGTTATTAAAACCCCTTTCCGAGGTAGTGAATATCTCTATTTTCCCTTAAATATTCTATTTTGTATTTGAACTATCAATTATTCATTTTATTTTTAATTCTAATTTTAGTTTGGATCCATTCAATCTACGTTATTCTGCAATAATTTGGTATCAAAGTTGTGGTTGTTGAAGACATCTAATAATTGGGATGGGTATAATATTCAATATTAGAAGTTTAATCGATCTGTCAATTTTAAATTATGGAAATTGAAGATGCGAACAATTATGATTTAAAACCAATTGAAAAAGATGTTATCCAATCATTTGAATAAACCATATTCAATGATGGATCAGAGATTTGAATAGGTAGATCTGAAGGCCCTTTCTACCATACAATTATGCTTGTTGAACAAGGTATTGTGGGAAATGGCAAAGGAAACAACCACAGTTCCCTTGTGGTTGAAGATTGGGTCCTTGTATATGGTGAACTCAATAGGAAATTAGCTATTATTGAAGAGTCGGCTTCATAATCTGAAATTAGGTGAGGGATAATATTTTAAAGTTCATTTGGATGAGCTTGATTATATTGTGATAGATTTACATAACATAGAAGTCAAATTTGATGATGAAGATTTGGTAAATATGCTATTATGTTCTTTGTTTGCTAGTTTAAGTATTTTCATGAGACTATTTCGTATGGTAAGGAATAGTTAGTCCTTGAGGATGTAAAATTCATCCTACTGCAATGGGAATTGATTGATAGTTAATTAACTGATAGTGGTACTTCTAGGGACTCACATTAGGAGCAGGGATCTAATGACCATAAGAAGTCTAGACCTAAGTCGAAGAGTTGGAAAAAGAATATGACATGTTATGACTGTCATAAGAAGGGGCATATTAATAAGTTTTCTCTTAATAGGAATCTTAGTGATAAGTTTGGTGAGTTATCCAATACGAAGGATTGCTACTATATACAAGAGTGATAGTGATGGAGATGTGTTAATGGTTACTAATAGATAGACTAAGATCGATGATAGATGGATATTGGATTATAGGTGTCATATCATATATGTCCCAACAAGAGTTGGTTTCAAATGTTTGAGGCATCCTAGGGAAGATTTGTTTTGATGGGCAATGATGCTGCTTGCAAAGTTGATGGGAGTGGGACAGTGAAGGTGAGGATACATAATGGTGTGGTCAAGACACTATCCAGCTTAAGGCATGTCCTTGAGATGACTAAGAAACTTTGCTCTTTGAGTTTCTTGGATTATAATAGGTAGCACTATGCTATTGAGGATGGTACCCTAAGAGTCACAAAAGGGGCTCTAGTGGTCAAGAAGGGGAAGTGGATAGAGATACTATACCGCTTGGCGAGTTCCATTATTAAGGGGACGGCTACTGTGACATCACTAAGGATAATAGACTCAGATGTTACAAGACTTTGGCACATGATATTGGGGCACATAAGTGTCAGGGAACTTACTTAGCTCTCTAAGAGGGGACCATTGGATGGACAGAGCACATATACTACAAAATTATGCAAGCACTATGTGTTTGGTAAGAAAAAGCAGGTTAGCTTTTTGACAATCAAGCATAGTATGAGTTTACCTCTGGAGTATATCCATTCAAATTTATGGGGTCCAATGAGAATGGTTTCCAAAGGTGTTTTGCTGTACTTGCTTACATTTATTAATGACTGGTCTAGAAAGGTATGGGTGTATATCTTACAGCATAAGAATGATGTTTTTGGTGTTTTCTAATGATGCAAGACCTTGCTAAAGAAGCAGACTAGGAAGCAAGTATTTGAGGACAGATAATTGTCTTGAGTTTTTTTAGTAGAGTTTTACCGATCTCTACTAAGATCATGAGATAACGAAATAATACACTTATGTTGGGAGAACAAAGCAAAATGGGATTACTGATTAGATGAACAAAACCCTATTGGAGAAGGTTGTTTAAACTTCATCACGTGGAGGGCTAGGTAGATAGTTTTAGGCTGAGGCAGTTCACATGGAAGCACTTGGTGAACCGGTTACCAAATCAATCCATTAAAGTGAAGGCACCTAAGAATTTGTGGTATAGTAACTCTAATTTTCATGTCTTTAGTTGCCCTGCTTATGATTTTGTAAATGATGGTAAACTTGAGCTAAGAGCCAAGAAGTATATCTTTCTTAGATTTACGTCTGAAGTGAAGGGTTATGAGTTATGGGAGCCAACTGCATTCAAGTTCTTGACTAGTAGGGATTTTACCTTCAATGAGTCCATATTTCTCCAAAAGATTGAGTCTTGTGATGATGTATCTAAAGAGGTGGAACATGATAGCGCTTTGGACCAAGTAGAGGTTGAGGTTGAGTTGGATGATAGAGGCCTTCTAATAGACCTACTATTTCTAAAGTGGGTAGATCCAAGTAGTATGTGGAACAAAGAGGCATTGCTCTAAGCAGAGCTTGGATCTGCCTCGGAGAATTGTTAATCCTCTAGCCAAGTTTGGTTTTGAATAATTTTTTAACTGTGTTTTATCTAGTGCAGAGATTATTGTTAATTTACATGAGCCAGTATCATTCTCAAAGGCTATTGAGAGTTCCAATTCTGCTAAGTAGTGTGCTGCTATGGAGGAGTAAATAGAGTCATTATTGAAGAATCATACATGGAAACTTGTGGAGGAACCTAGGAAGAAGGCTATAATTGATTGCAAGTAGGTGTACAATTTCAAATAGAGATCCCTAGGGGCCTAGGGACCAAGGTACAAGGCTATTTAGTTGAATATGGATTTAGTCAGATTCTAGGCGTGGACTATAAAGATGTATTTTCTTGTATGGATAGACATAATTATATTCTTACTTTCCATGTGCTTATGGCTATGCATAATCTAGAGTTGGAGCAAATGAATGTTAAAACTACATTTTTGTTTGTTGAGCTCAAGGAGGAGATTTACATGTGATAGCTTGATAGGGTTTTTGTTTAGGGGATGCATGATCATCTATGCACATTAAAGAGGTCATTACATGGTCTAAAGTAGTCTCCTAGATAGTGGTATAAATACTTTCATCAGTTTATGCTTGAGCATAGTTTCTCTAGGATGGAATGATGGATATATGTACTTGAAAGAGATAGAGGGTGTCTTACTTATGTATCTTTTGCTACGTATTGATGGCATGCTTGTTGCAACAAAAGATATAGCGAATGTTGATAAGGTAAAGACAATGTTAAAGAGTGAGATTTGAGATGAAGGATTTTGGAGCTGCAAAGAGGATCCTTGGCATGAAGATCATAAGAGACTGTGAGTTGAAGCTTTTGTACTCTTCACAAGAATCTTATGTGAACAATGTGTTGGAGAGGTTTTATATGATAGATGCTAAGACAGTAAGTATTCCATTTGCTATTCACTTCATATGGTCAGCTATTATTCCATATTCGAATATTGTTGGTTGTATCATGTACACTATGGTGTGCACTTGACTTGATATCGCTCAAGCTATTAGTGTTGTGAGTCAATATATGGTGAATCTACGGAAGGCTCACTTGCAAGTAATGAAGTGGATTCTAAGGTACTTGAAGGGTACGACATCATCTTACATAGAGTATGAAAGATCAGCTGATTCGTTGGTTGGGTTTGTGAACTCTGATTATAGTGGAGACCTCGATAAAAGAGATCCACCAGTGGATATATTTTTTTTATCATAGTAGTTCAGCTAATAGTTGAAGGTATTCCTTATAAGAGGTAATGGCCTTGTCCATTATTGAAGTATATGGTTATAATAGAGGCTTTGAAGGAATATGGCTTAGTGGTTTAATATGTGAGTTGGGGTTTGGTTATAATTCTCCGGTCGTTCGAGGTGATAACCAGAGTACTATCTGCTCAATAAAGAATCAAAATTAATCATCCGACAAAGTACACTGACATCAAGTATCACTTTATCTAAGGTATTGTTACAGCTGACAAAGTTATATTGGAGAAAGTGGGTGCCTTGGATAATCAGGATGATATGCTAACTAAGCCACTAACTATAGCTAAGCCAAGTCACATTACTAACCAACACAAGCTTATCCTCTATCTATAAATATTATTGCAAGGGGATGGAAACGAAAAAGAAAAACTGAAGATGAAGAAAAATGTATAAATGTTATTTCTTTAAATTTTAGAAAATAAAAATGGAATAATATATATATATATATATATATATATATATATATATTAAAAATATTGATTAAATTTATTAAAATTAATAGAAAAAAAATAAAAAATTATTATCTATATTAATTGATATAAATCATTAATAATTTTTTATTTTAAAAATTTTAATTAGATATTTTCGACATTAATTATAATATTAAAAAGGTTCAGGACTTGAAACGTTTTCGGAAAGTGTTGGGAAGCAGTCTCCGTGCTTTGCTATCTCCAAATACTATCTTAGTGCGCCAACATACAATCAACGTCATCGTTATTTTTATTTTCTTTACCAACCATGTTTAGCCAAGTGTCTATAGAATAATTCTTAAATGATGATTGTTTTCCATCTATATGTAATCTCTACCAGTATTGTACAGGGATTGGGATCGAAAAATGAGGACCAAAAAAACGAGAAAATATTATTTTATACAAATTTAAAAAAAAAACGATAAAAAATATTAAAAAAATTATATATATATATATATATTAAATCTACTAAAATTAACAAAAAAATAAAAAATTTATTATCAATATTAGTTAATTTTAATTATTAATAATTTTTTGATAAAAAATTTAATTAAATAGTTTTTTTAATAAAATAATTTTAATATGAATTTTAATACTAAAAAAACTTTTAAAAAAAGAGGATATTTTTAGAAGATAAAATATTTCTAAAAAGAAAAAATAGTTGGTAGTTCATTTGGATCAAAGTAATTAAAGTTAGTCAATTTATTTGATATTTAGTCTATTTTTATTTTAGTATTTTAATATATATGTACGTATAGAGAATATTATCTATATATTTATGTATATATTGATATAATTATATATATATATATATAATATTTGTTTACTTAAAATTAAATATTTTAAAATTATTTTAATTTTTATGCTATTAATTTATCCTAAATTATAAAGAAATTTTTCCTTCCTGCAACGCTTCGAAAACGGGAGAAGGTACCCAAGTGCAGTCCCCGTACATCACTGCTTTGTACTCGCCTCAAAGGCTGCCTATATATTTTAAATAAATAAAAAATGTTTTGTTCTTTTGACACTCCATTTCTATTCGTCTATGGTCGGTAGTGCTCAAATCAAAAGCACGTAAGTGCATTATGAATGCGAACAATTGGGTTGATTTTATAAATATTTATCCCTTCCCCCCACTAACACACTTCTTTATAAAAGCTGATTAAAATTGGATACGTGGAGTAGTAGGGTGGGTCAACACAACCTGTTTTGGGACGTTAATTAGGATGTCAATTTTTGCAGTCTGGGATCTGGTAGGAGATTTTTTATATGAGAATTTCTGACTTAATTTTCGAACTATTTTTTATTTCCAAATATGTTCCAAAATTTTAAATATATATTTTTTATATTATTTTATATATATTATATATATAATTTTTTTATATAGAATATAAATTAAAATATATTATAAATATATAAGTTCAAATATTAGAGATAGGGTCGAATTTCAAATATTAAGTCGGATTTTAAAATGAGAGAATGATTGAGATAAAAAATAATTAAAATAATCAAGTCGTAGATTCTCCAATAAAAAAGAAACAAAAATAGAGGCAAATTTAAAAATAATTTTAATTATTAGATTTAGAAATAAAAATAGGAATAAAATTTTTCTTTCTGACCCATTATGTTGTCATCCTTAACGGTAATACAACCAAATAGCAATGTAGCCAATAGCCCTAAATCAGTCATATGCAGTCCGACTAAGAAATGTGTTCAATATGAATGCGACAAAAAATGTCATGGTAGAGGACTTGCATGAAGTTCATGTCTTGATTTTATTAATAGTTGTTGTCGGAAGACGCAAATTGATTATAGAAATATTCAGACATAAGCCTTATCATATATCAAGATGGTGATTATAACAAAATTAATACATGATAATTAATATATATATTCTCTTTCTGATAAAATACTTTTGTTGCGCTTCGTCACCTGTAGAGATTAAAGAGATCATGATCCTCGCACATAAACCTAAATTCAATCCATTGGTGTTCGACACATGTTCAACAAGACACTTTCAATTCCTGATCTTAAACTTCTAAACTTCTTGTTGTTAAAGATCATGGATTAATCTTATTTATTGTGCAGGATCAAAACGAAGCTAGAGAAGTGGAAAGACAATTTATTGATCCGAACTTCAAATCCATCAATTTTATACAACATTAATGATTAGAAATGTTTGATATAATTATATGGGAATGAAAACCCCAACCCAATAAGAGTCCCTAAATCTCAACTTAATTCCCAAAATCTCCTTCGAACCTAAACAGAAATCCTTAATGGAATCCCAAACCCATAGAGAGAGTTGTTATCCCTAATTAATAGGATGATTTGACAATTATTATCCCCAATGATCACTCTACCCTTTTGGTCAATTTGCCTAGAATCATGGATTCATTAAGTATTTGGATTTTTATTATTAATCACAATACCATATATGTATATTAGTGATGTACTTTATCCCTTCCCAATAATAGGTATATATTGAGATTTTTACACAAGCTTTATAAAATAACAATCAATTATGTACTAGATTAATTCATGATAAGAGATTTTTTTTTTTAAGTTTGTTTTTGTTTAACATAACTAATATTTCACCAATACCCATACTATACCATATGAAGAGTGACATGATGATGTACCATGTCACATGCACAACATCATTGTTTTTATTTATGTAAAATTATTTAAATTAAAAAATCTTAAATTAAAATAATAAAATATATAAAAAATATAAATACCATAATATTTTTGAGATTTGTCTATATAATATAATGCTTATATTAATATACTTCCAAGCTAAAAAATAATTTGTGAATAAAATTCAGTGTTGTCATATTTATCTTTCACTAACCATCTAATGATCTATCACTTTGAACTTTCATCTAAGTTATACCGATTCTTCACTCCAATTCTAATTTTTCATCCTAATTTTACTAATCTGTCTCCATTATCATGATAATATTTCATCCCAAGTCTACTAATCTTACACCATTATTTTGATGATATTTCACTTTAGCTCTACGTACCAACTAGTGTTGTTCATGTTATCCAATATATGCTTGTCCGATCCAATATTGGAAGCGATTTAATCAAAAACAAAAATAGATCTGATTTTTTTAAAATTAAATATCTTATCTGGTCAACTGAAAGTCAAACAAATTAGATATATGATTCGATAAATATAAATAATATATGATCCGAAGAAAAATATTTCTACATTTTTTATAAATTTTTATTATATAATTATATATAAATAAATTTAGATGTGTGTATGTGTATAATTTTGACTTGATTTCTAATATTGGCCAAAATTTAATTTAGTTGAAATTATATTTTTTAAAATAATCTTTTTTTAGATATTCATATAAAAAAATCCACCCACCCCTTATTATTTTTTCCCTCCTCTCTCTCTTCCTTTTCCATTTTTTCTCTGTAATACAAATTAATTTTGAAAGCCCCAAGTCCTAGCCCCAACCTTTTGTGTTGGTGCTTCTTGTTCCCTGCGTGCTCCCTTATCTTCTCTTTGTTTTCGATCTACTGATAACACTGCTGTAATACCCCGGTTTTTTTAGGAACGTTAATTATAAAATAATAATCGTATGATTAGTTATAATTATTATTTTATAAGATTTAATATTAAAAGTGTTCTTATTTTTGATAATTAAAAGTGTTACTATTATTCATATTATTACGACGACTTAGATATAAAAATAATTAGGCTAAAAAGTTGATAGAAACCGATTCCTTATTTTAATCCTAGTTTTATTCGTAAATCTTATCTGAATTATTTTTATAATAACCGCGACTCGTAACCCAAAATAAATTTCTAAAAATTATTTCTGATTATGTTTATCCTTTTCGTTTTATTTAAATCTACCTTAGATCGAATTATTTTTCTACCCGATATTTTAATTTATCCGGACTAAATTTAATATAAAATATATATGTATATAGATAAAATATATTACTTATCTTCTCTCTCTCCCTCTGACATTTTCTATCCCTTTCCCGTCATGTCTCCCTTATTTCCTACCTTTACTCAACGTTCTGCATTTATATACATATATACACGCCACACAGGACGCACACTCTACCGAAAACAAACACCACCCAACCCACTATTCATGTCAGCTCTACTCCTGCTACCTTCGACGCCCTTACCCGAACCAAGCCAAACAAATCCTACGGTATATACATGCACACACATTTCTTCTCCAAACAAAGCTCAAGCTCCCTCGGCTAAACCCCCCGGTGTAGCACTCATCTCCATTCCTTCCCAGCCACCTTCTCCCTCTGCATCTTCCTCCTGTCCAGGCAACCAAACCAGCCCCCCCCCATTTCTTCTCCTCTCCTTCCCCGCCATTTTCCTGCACTTCCCGACCTCCCCTGCGAAACCGGTCGACCTGCACCACCACTTCCCGTTTGTTCCAGCGCCCAGCTCCCCAACCAACCCAGCCTTCTCCCCTTCTCCCTGACACCTTCTCCATTCTTCCTGCAGCCACAACAAGCAACGCCCATCCCGTCACCACCAACCAGCCCTGCATCATTTCCCCCGGTCGCAGCCACCTCTGCCCGTCGCAGCCCGTCGCCCCGCAGCACCACTCTCCCGCCAGCCCACCAGCATCCACCGCCCGTCGCAGCCCTACACCACCGAGCCATCCCACCATCTCCACAACTCCCTCCTTTCTTTCCCCTTCTCCTGCAGCCCTTCATCCTCTCCCTACGTCGCAGCCCAACCTCCCCGCAACCAACCAGCAGCAGCACCACCCTAGAAACCGCCAGCCAGCCACCAGCTCCGCCGACCACCACCTCTGCCGCCCTCTCCCTCCCCCTGCCTCGCAACCCAGCCAACCCTGTCGCCAACCGCAGCCGTGCCCCCTGCGCATGCATGGCTCACTGCACAGCAGCGTGAGTTGCATGTGTTTTGTATAAATTTTGGTACCAATATTAATTGTAAGGGTATTTTGGTAATTTTAGAAAAATAAATATTTTTATACTATAATTATTATTTTATCTGATAGATATTAATTTGATATTTGTGATATTATTTTTAGGTACAAAAGTTTAATTTGCAGGACCTAATAAATTTTAGCGGATACCGCTAATCTTATATTTTTGTTGGAATTCAGGTAACCGTTATACTCTACTAAAATGATAAAAATTGCATGATAATACATTAGGGTTTTTGGTGTATGAAATATGCTTATCATGATTTATTTCAATATAATTATGTGTTAATTATTATTATTATGAAAAAGGATAAAAACGGGCATGTTATCTGATATAAAATATTTCGGGTATAAAAGTATGGCTTAAAAATAATTCTAATGACGGGAGAATGTTTGGTATGATAATTATGTATATAATTATTAGTTTAACATGTTTAGATATAATTGTGGAATGATTATTAGGAATGTGTGCCCTAAGGGCAATTTAGTCATTTTTGTGTAATATGATATTTATCCTGAAAATCATGTCTAACATGTATTATCTGTTGTTGATTTTACGATCATGTGTTTTATACGTTTCAAAAGTTTATGATAGAGTTTCATATGCTGAAAATCTATGTAGGGGCAAAATGGTCTTTTGACATGATCGATGACTTAAATTATATAATAACTAATTAGATTATTCATTTTAGCCTTTTTCACGATAGATTAATAAATAAGATAGACTTAGTATTTAAACGGATACTAATCTGATAATTATTAGCTTCAAGGGCATTTTGGTCATTTTCGGCCTGACGCCCAAATGTGAATAATTGGATATAGGATGGCCTTAGACTTTTGGTAGGTTGACCTTAGTATTGATTTTGACTTTTCTTTATACCGTTGACCGTAGGGTTGACTTGGATAATTGGAAATAAAGGGAAAAATGAATAAGTATGGAAATGAGAATAAATGTGTAATGTGTGTTATCTGTGATCACTTTATAAAAATACTAATACGTAAAGTGAAAGACCTCGAGTTTGGGAATGGTTTCTCTCTAGGGGTAGCTATCCTAGAGACGAGGTAGGAGTCCTCGATTTGTTTGGGTTTCTGGTGTACCGGTTGTGCCCTAGTAAGGCCCTAGTCTACTCTATAGGTGACCTACGGGCCCTATAGGGGGTATCGATACTTAAGGATTAGGTGTCCGAGGTGAGGAGGGTACTGTGTGCCTTGTGCATCAGTATGACCAGAGTGCTGTTATGCCTCTGGGTTGGATGGTTTGAGGGTATCGTGTTGCCTTGTGCGCCGGTATGACCGGTGTACTGTTATGTCTCCGGGTTATTATTGTATCCCCCTCGAGTAAATAAAAATGGAAATAATATGATTTGATTGGAAGGATTATTATTGAGTATTGGACTGGTTTGGTAGTGGCTGTTGTGCCTACCTGTGGTTTAAGTAGTGGCCTGCGGGCCTACCTGTGTGGGTATTATGTCTATATTTATGCATGTGACGTTATGTATATTATTATACTATATCTGTAAATATATCGTTGATGTGTTGTATTTTAATTTACTATACCTGTAAGTGTACCTATGAGATTACGGATACTATTATCCTGTGTCTGTAAGTACACAAGTGATGTTATGTATTTTATCATATTCTACCTGTAAGCATACCTTTGATGTTGTGGATTATGTTATAGCTTACCTGTGCATACATTTGTGATATTATAAATTTGGTTGGGAGTTATGCTGAGATATGAGTCATGCTGTGGACGTTATAATTGTTATGCTGGAGCTTAGGTTCTAATCATTACTTCTGAGAGTATCTTTGACATGATAGTCTGGTAAGCTGTCGGTTGTTTAGACAAATGAAAATGAGTAGCATGTGGCTTTAATAGAGTTTGATTGTCTAAATGATTATTGTATATCAATCCTCATATGACTACTTAAATGTATTGTACCTATTAGTCGTATGCTTTGTATGTGTTCCATGCTAGTTTTTCATATTAGTTTGGTATAAAGGGTTATTCAGTACCGTAGTACTGACGGGTTCCGTTTCATGGTCCCCTGCCTATTCCACGGGCAGTCTGTACCTTGCAGGATCACTTTGAGGGTAGGGTCTGACGACTTCAAATAGAGGGTTGAGAGTTAGGACTATCCGGTGTTCGCCTCGACTTCTTTTGGTCCGGATATTCCTTGGACTCTTAAGTCCCCTGCTATTCTCTTTTGTTACATTACAACTCTTGCCTGATTTTTTTTGTATTTATTCGGGACAATGTAGTTTGTAATGAAATTCTATCATGCCTTTGTTTTAATGTTATTTAAGTAAAGTAATATTTTAGCCTTAGCACTCAGTATAAGAACGGTAGAGGATGCCAGACTTATACTGAGTGTGGTGGTAACACCCATTGGTTTTGTAATTATCGCTTCCGCAAAACGAAAATTTTTAGCAGTAAAAATGGGGGTATTACACTGCTATACCACCTCATCCTGCCACTCAACCACTCCACAATAAACCGTCGCTGCCTCCGAGTTTCAGTACACCACTAGACGAGAGCGGACAACAGAAGTGCACTACATACCACCTTGCCTTGCCACCATCAGTTACCTCATTGGTGTGCACCACCAACGAACATTCCCCAACCTCCGATAAGCTCCACCACAATTTACCTACTCTGTTTTAGCTTATTTCAATGGATATATTTTTCCCAAACCCTAACTCTTATTTTGATTAAATTTCTATGATTAGTTTATCATAAGTTAAATTAATTACTGAATTAGTGATGTAATGTTGTTTAAAGAATTAGATCTAATAAAATCTAACTAAATTTGTGATGTAGTTATTTTAATTTTAGTTTTAACATTGGATATTTGTTGAGAAAGTCAGATATTTTCTAAGCAAAACGGATATTTCCGCAACAGATTGGATAATATCAAATATATTTGTGATTTTTTTTATATTTTAAATTTTATTCGGATAATATTGGTTCTATTTGATATCCGATCTAAAAATTCGGATATCTGATTTTTCACTCATACATTTTTTTATGTGTTTCGAGTCATCCGCTAACACATTATTTGATATTTGACTTGACATTAAGTTGATTTTTTTGTCCATCATATTTAATGATCATTTATTCAAATTTTCTTTATATAATAAAACAACAAATAAGTTGTATTTATCTATGTTTTATAATTATAACAATCTCACCGATTGATCTCTCACCACCATCAATCAAGACCCTTCATTATCTGTCTCTCCTCCAAAACTTCCTACTCTAGATACTCACCTCCTTAACAATTCAATTAAAACCCAAGACCAACCTGCCATGATCTTTCCTTCTCGACTATTCTATGTATGGATGCCAATTGCTCTCTTTTTTCCTTTCTTGATCATGGTTGTTCACTTTCGCATGCTACAAATTCTGAAAAGTATGTAGTTTAGAATTTCTCAGTTCAATTTTTTGTCTAATATGTTGATTCTTATCCTTTTTCTATCCACGATGAAAATGGTGACTTAAGTATCAATTATCATATTTAACAGAAAAATTAAACCAATTTTTTTAACTGCAACATGGTGGTGCTAGCAATGGTTGGAGACGAAGTTTTCACGATGGTAGCGGCTATGAGTAAAGGCAAACGACTATTAGGGATTGTTTTGTTTAGATTAATATGAATATTTGTATTTTTTATGCTAGAGTGTGTATCATTATAACACATATATTTCCCTTACATTTTTAAAAATAAAAAAAGAACATGTATGTTTTTTAGAGGATGCCTATTTTTATCTTAGAGGATATGTTTTTATAATATATGTATTTCTCACATTTATATAAATAAAAAACATGTATAATTTTTTTATGAAAGATATATATTTTTTTTCTAGACGATGTGCATTTATAATATACATGTATATATATAAATAAAAGAATATGTATTTTTGTTAGATAAAATGTGTACTTATATCTTAAAAGGTATGTATTAATATCTTAGATGATATACATTACAGTATGTAAAATATTTATTTATATATTGTAAGATATGTATATTGTTGTTCTGAAAATTGCATATTCTTATCTTGAAAGATTTGTGTCAGTTATATATATATATAACTGTTTATAAATTACAAACTATGCAATAGGAGATGCATATTTTAATATTAGAAAATACGTATTTATTTACTAAAAAATGTGTATTTTATTGGAATATGTAAATATGTTCATAAAATTTATAAAAGTAAATAAAAAAGTGTTTTTAATTTAACGTATAAACAAAAAGTTGATGAATACACGAGTAATATAAAGTCTAGCACATGGTACATATAATGAGTGCAAAACGACGCACGGTATCACCATCACACAGAAATTCACGTTAAAAACAAACTTCAAATTATTTACACCATGGCCCAATATCAAGCATGCACTGTGGAAATGACTACTAAATAATTCGTGCGCCAAGCCACATTCCTAATCAACACAAGCTTATCCTCTATCTATAAATATTATTGCAAGGGGATGGAAACGAAAATAAAAAATAAAGATGAAGAGAAATGTATAAATATAGCTTCTTTAAATTTTAGAAAATAAAAATGGAATAATATATATATATATATATATTAAAAATATAGATTAAATTTATTAAAATTAAGAGAAAAAATAAAATTATTATCTATATTAATTGATATAAATTATAAATAATTTAAAAAAAAATTGGTACGTTTTCGGATTAGAAACGTTTTGGGAAAGTGTTGGGAAGCAGTCTCTGTGCTTTGCTATCTACAAATACTGTTGCATGCCCATACTTAGTGCGCCAACATACAATCAACATCGTCGTTATTTTTATTTTCTTTACCAACCATGTTTAGCCGAGTGTCTATAGACTAATTCTTAAATGATGATTGTTTTCACTTTTCCGTCAATATGTACTTTGTACTCCCCTCAAAGGTTGCCCATAAATTTTAAATAAATAAATAAAAAGGAGATGTTTTGTTCTTTTAGCACTCCATTTCTATTTGTCTGTGGTCGGGAGTGCCCAAATCAAAAGCACGGAAGCGCATTATGAATGCGTACTATTGGGTTGATTTTATAAATATTTAAACCCCCGCCCCACCCCGCCGTGACCACTTCTTTATAAAAACTGATTAAAATTGGATAGGTGGAGTAGTGGGGTGGATCGACACAAGTCACATAACCTGTTACGGGGAATGTCATTTTTTTTCGTTTGGAATTTGGTACGAGATTATTCAAATGAGAATTTCTGACTTTATTTTTGAACTTTTTTTATTTCCAAATCAGTTCCAAAATTATATATATATAATTTTTATATTATTTTATATATATTATATGTATAAATTTTTTGTATAAAATATAAATTAAAATATATTATAAAAATATAAGATTTGATATTGAGTTGGATTTTAAAATTAGATAGGATGAAAAATAATTAATAAATCAAGTCATAGATTCTCCGGTAAAAGAGAAGTAAAAGCAGAGACGAATTTAAAAATAAATTTATATATTGGGTTCGCAAATAAAAATAAGGATAAATTTTTTTTATTTCTAACTCGTTTTGTTGTAGTTATTAATGGTAATGACATCAAATAGCAATACAGCCAATAGGCTTAAACCGGTCGCACGCAATCCGATTAAGGAATGTGGGAATGGAAACCCCAAATACATTCTTAGCATGCCATAATAAGCGTCCCTAAATCTCAACTTAATTTCCAAAATCTCCTACGAAACTAAACAAAAAATCCTTGACGGAATACCAAACCCATAGAGAGAGTTGCTATCCCTAATTAACAGGATGATTTGATGATTATTATCCCCAATTATCACTCTACCCTTTTGGTCAATTTGCTTAGAATCATGGATTCATTAAGTATTTGGATTTTTATAATTAATTACAATACCATATATTTATAGTAGTGATGTACTTTATCCCTTCCAATAATAGGTATATATTGAGATTTTTACACATGCTTTATGAAACCACAATCAATTATGTACTAGATTAATTCACGATAAGCAATTTTTTAAAAGTTTGTTTTTGTTTAACATAACTAATATTTCACCAATACCTATACCATACCATATGAAGGGTGACATGATGATGTATCATGTCAGATGTACAACATCATTTTTTATGTAAAATTATTTAAATTAAAATAATTAAAAAATTAAAAATATATATACCATAATATATTTGAGAATTTTCTATATAATTCAACTCTTATATTAATATACTTCCAAGTTAAAAATTAATTTGTGCACATCATTTAGAGTTGTCATATTTATCTCTCAGTAACCATCTAATGATCTATCATTTTGAACTTTCATCTGAGTTCTACTAATTCTTCACTCTAGTTCTAATTTTTCTTCCTAATTTTACTAATCTTTCTCCATTATTACGATGATATTTCATCCCAAGTCTACTAATATTACACAATTATTTTGTCGATATTTCACTTTAGCTCTATGAACCAACTAGTGTTGTTCATGTTATCCGATATATGTTTATTTGATCTAATATCGGAAGCAATTTGATCCAAGAAAAAAATAACCAATTTGATTTTTTTTAAATCAAATATCCTATCCGATCAATGAAAAATCAGATAAACTAAATATATGATCTGATAAGTACAAATAAAATATGATATTAAGAAAAATATTTATACATTTTTTATAATTTTTTATTATATAAGTATATATAAATAAATTTATATGTGTATGTGCGTATAATTTTTATTTACTTGATTTATTATATGGGCCAAAATTTAATTTAGTGAAAATTATATTTGTAGTATGATCTTTTTTTAGATATTTATATAATAAAAAAATTCCACCCACCCAATCACCCACCCCTTCCTTATTTTTTTCCCTCTCTCTCTCTCTCTCTCTCTCTCTCTCTCTCTCTCTCTCTTCATTTTTCATTTTTTCTTTGCAATACAAACTAATTTTGAAAACCCTGAGTCCCAGGCCCAACCTTCTGCTTTGGTGCTTCTTGCTGCATGCGTGCTCCCCTGTCTTCTCTTTATCTTCGATCTATCCATGCCAATGTCATACCACCTCATTCTGCCACTCATCCATACCGTAAAAAACCGTCATCGTCTACAAGTTCCAACACACCAATAGACAACAACAGACTACATACCACCTCGCCTTGCCACCCTCAACTACCTCATTGGTGTGCGCCACCGGCGAACATTCCCCAACCTTCGGTGAACCTCTACCACCATTTACCTGCTCTATTTTAGCTTATTTTAGTGGATATATTATTTCCAAACCCTAACTCTTGTTTTAATTAAATTTCTAAGATTAGTTTACCATAAGTTAAATTAATTGCTGAATTGGTGATGTAATGTAGTTTGAAGAATTATATATGATAGAATCCATTTAAACATGTGATATAGTAGTTTTAATTTTAGTTTTAACATTGGATATTTGTTGAGCAAGTCAGATATTTGCTAAGTAAAATGTATATTTACACAATAGATCGGATAATATCAAATATATTTGTGATTTGGTTGTTTATATTTAAAATTAATATCAGTTATATTTGATATCCGATCCGAAAATTCAGATATCCGATCTTTCACTCATACATTTTTTGATGTGTTTCGAGCCATCCACTAACACATTATTTGATATTTTACTTGACTCTAAGTAAAGTTTTGTGTCCATCATATTTAGTGATCATTTATTCAAATTTTCTTTACATAATAAAACAACAAGTAAGTTGGATTTATCTATGTTTTATAATCATAACAATCTCACCAACTTATCTCTCACCACCACTGATCAAGACCCTTCATTATCTGTCTCTCCTCCAAAACTTCCTACTCTAGATACTCACCTCCTTAACAATTCAGTTAAAATCCAAGACCAACCTACCATGATCTTTCCTTCTCGGCTATTCTATGCATGGATGCAAAGTGCTCTCTTTTTTCCTTTCTTGATCATGGTTATTAACTTTCGCATGCTACAAATTCTAAAAAGTATGTAGTTTCGATTTTCTCAGTTCATTTTTTATCTGATTTATTGATTCTTATCCCCTTTTTTTTCTATCCACAATGAAAATGGTGACTTAAGTATCAATTATCATATTTAACAGAAAAATGAAACCAATTTCTTTTTAACTGCAACATGATGGTGCTATCAATGGTTGGAGGCGAAGTTTTCACACCAATGGTAGCAGGTAAGAGTAAAGACATAGGACTGTTAGGGATTGTTTTGTTTAGGTTAAATATGAATATGTGTATTTTTATGCTAGATTATGTATCAATATAACACATATATTTCCCTTACATTTTCAAAAATAAAAAAGAACGTGTATTTTTTTAGAGGATGTTTATTTTTATCTTAGAGGATATGTATTTATGATATATGTATTTCTCACATTTATATAAATAAAAAAGATGTATAATTTTCTTATGAAAGATATATATATTTTTATTACGAAAGATGTGCATTTATAATATGCATATAAATGAAAGATTGTGTATTTTTGGAGGAGAAAATGTGTACTTATATCTTAAAAGGTATGTATTATTATCTTGGATGATATACAATTATTGTATGTAAAATTTTTATTTATATATTGTAATATGTATATTATTATTCTGAAAATTATATATTCTTATCTTAAAAGATTTGTGTTTAAATTTTGAAAAGTATATATTAAACTATTAATATACTAGAAAGTGTGTAGTAGGAGATGCATATTTTTATCTTAGAAAATGTGTATTTATTTATTGAAAACTTTATATTTTATTGGAATATATGTATATATAAGTTCATAAAGTTTATAAAAGTAAATAAAAAGTGTTTTTAATTTAACATATAAACAAAAATTTGATGAATACATGAGTAATATAATGTCTAGCACAAGGTACATATAATGAGTGAAAAATGACATACGGTGTCACTAGCATACAGAAATTCTCGTTAAAAACAAACTTCAAATTATTTACAATATTCCCAATATCAAGCATGCACTGTGGAAATAACTACTAAATAATTTGTGCGGCAAGTCACATTATTGCAAGGGGATGGAAACAAAAAAGAAAAAATAAAGATAAAGGGAAACGTATAAATATTATTTTTTAAAATTTTAGAAAATAAAAATAGAATATATATATATATATATATTAAAAATATAGATTAAATTTATTAAAATTAAGAGAAAGAATAAAATAATTCTAAAATTATTTTCTATATTAATTGATATAAATTATTAATAATTTTTTATTTTAAAAAAATTAATTAGATATTTCCGATATTAATTATAATATCAAAAACAATTTAGGATTAGAAACGTTTTCGGAAAGTGTTGGGAAGCAGTCTCCGTGCTTCGCCATCTTCAAATACTATTGCATGCCCAAACTTAGTGCGCCAGCATACAATCAACATCGTCGTCATTTTTATTTTCTTTACCAACCATGTTTAGCCGAGTGTCTATTGACTAATTCTTAAATGATGATTGTTTTCCATCTATATGTACTTTGTACTCGCCTTAAAGGCTGCCTACAAATTTTAAATAAATAAATAAATAATGTTTTGCTCTTGTGGCACTCCATTTCTATTCGTCTATGGTCGGTAGTGCTCAAATCGAAAGCATGCAAGTGCGTTATGAATTTGTACTATTGGGTTGATTTTATAATTATTTATCCCTTCCCCCACTAACCACTTCTTTATAAAAAAAAAAACTGATTAAAATTGAATCGGTGGAGCAGCAGGGTGCGTCAACACAACTTCTAATGGGACGCTAATTAGGGATGTCGATTTTTTTAATTTGGGATCTGGTAGGAGATTTTTTATGTGAAAATTTCTAACTTTACTTTCGAACAATTTTTCATTTCTAAATCAGTTCCAAAATTTTATATATTTTTTATATTATTCTGTATGTATTATATACATAATTTTTTTTATATAAAATATAAATTAAAATATATTATAAAAATATAGGATCGGATATAAAAAATAGGGCTGGATTTCGAATATTAAGTCGGATTTTAAAATTAGAGAATGATTGGGGATGAAAAATAACTAAAAAATCAAGTCGTAAATTCTCCACTAAATGAGAAACAAAAATAGAGATGAATTTAAAAATAATTTTACTTATTAGATTTAGAAATAAAAATAGGGATAAAATTTTTATTTTTAATCTGTTCCATTATCATCATTAACGATAATGCCATTAAATAGCCAATAGGCCTAAACCGGTCATGTTCGACGCACGTGCAACAAGACACTTTCAATTCCTGATCTTAAACTTCTAAACTTCTTGTTGTTAAAGATCATGGATTAATCTTGTTTCTTGTGCACGATCAGAAGGAAGCTAGAGAAGTGGAAAGACAATTTATTGAACCGAACTTCAAATCCATCAATTTGATACAACATTGGTGATTAGAAATGTTTGATATAATTATATATAATTATATAGGAATGGAAACTCCAAATTCATTCTTATCACGTCCCAATAAGAGTCCTTAAATGTCAACTTAATTCCCAAAATCTCCTTCGAATCTAAACGAGAAATCCTTAATGGAATCCCAAACCGATAGAGAGAGTTGCTATCCCTAATTAATAGCATGATTTAACGATTATTATCCCCAATTATCACTCTACCCTTTTGGTCAATTAGCCTAGAATCATGGATTCATTAAGTATTTGGATTTTTATAATTAATTACAATACCATATATTTATAGTAGTGATGTACTTTAACCCTTCCTAGTAATAGGTATATATTGAGATTGTTGCACATGCTTTATAAAATCACAATCAATTATGTACTAGATTAATTCATGATAAGTAATTTTTTTAATTTTGTTTTTGTTTAACATAACTAATATTTCACCAATACACATACCATACCATATGAAGGGTGACAAGATGATGTACCATGTCACATGTACAACATCATTGTTTTTTTTTATTTGTGTAAAATTATTTAAATTAAAATATCTTAAATTAAAATAATTAAAAATATATACCATAATATTTTTGAGATTTGTTTATATAGTTCAACGCTTATATTAATATACTTCGAAGTTAAAAAATAATTTGTGAATATAATTCAGTGTTGTGACATTTATCTTTCACTAACCATCTAATGATCTATCACTTTGAACTTTCATCTAAGTTCTATTCATTCTTCACTCCAGTTCTAATTTTTCATCCTAATTTTACTAATCTTTCTCCAGTATCACGATGATATTTCATCCCAAGTCTACTAATCTTACACAATTATTTTGATGATATTTCACTTTAGCTCTAGATACCAACTAGTGATGTTCATGTCATTAGATATATGCTTATGTGATCCTATATCGGAAGCGATTCGATTTCCAAAAAAAATTAACAGATTTGATTTTTTTTTCAAATAAAATATCTTATTCAGTCAATGAATAGTCAAACAAACTAGACATATGATCCGATAAATACAAATAATATCTGATCTAAAGAAAAATATTTATATTTTTTTAATACTTTTTTATTATATAATTAGATATAAATAAATTTAGATGTGTGTGTGTGTATAATTTTTACTTACTTGACTTATTATATGGGCTAAAATTTAATTTAGTTGAAATAATATTTTTAATATAATCTCGTTTTAGATATTTATATATAAAAAAATCCACCCATCCAATCACCCACCCTTTCCTTATTTTTTCCCACTCCTCTCTCTCTTCCTTTTTCCATTTTTTTCTAGGGTGCAAACTAATTTTGATTACCCCAAGTCCCAACCCCAGCCTTCTGCTTTGGTGCTTCCTGCTCCCTGCGTGCTCCCTTGTCTTTTCTTTGTTTTCGATCTACCCATGCCACTGCCATACCACCTCATCCCGCCACTCAACTAACTACAAAAAACCATCGTTGGCTTCGAGTTTTAGTACACTAGTAGACGACAACGAACGACAGCAGTAGACTACATACCACCTCGCCTTACCACCATCAGCTACCTCATTGGCATACACCATCGGCAAACATTCCCTAACCTTCGGTGAATCTCTACCGCCATTTACCTACTCTATTTTGGCTCATTTTAGTGGATATATATATTTTCCAAACCCTAACTCTTGTTTTGATTAAATTTCTATGATTAGTTTATCACAAGTTAAACTAATTGCTAAATTGGTGATGTAATGCAGTTTAAATAATTGGATATGATTGAATCCAATTAAATCTGTGATGTAGTAGTTTTTATTTTAGTTTTAACATTGGATATTTGTTGAGCAAGTTAGATATTTACTAAGCGGATCAGATATTTTCTCAATAGATCAGATAATATCAAATATATTTGTGATTTGGTGGTTGTTTTATATTTAAAATTTTATTCGAATAATATCGGTTGTATTTGATATCCGATTTAAAAATTCATATATCTAATATTTCATTCATACATTTTTTGATGTGTTTGGAGTCATCCACTAACACATTATTTGATATTTTACTTGACTCTAAGTAGAGTATTGTGTCTATCACATTTATTCAAATTTTCTTGACATAATAAAACAACAAGTAAGTTGGATTTATCTATGTTTTATAATTATAACAATCTTCAAAATCTAACAATTGATCTAAAAAAAATGAGTGTTTCCAAAAATGTATTGATATTTACATGAATAAAATACTTAAACTTGAAAATAGTTTAATATTTTTTTCTTCAAGATATGATGTGAATATTATTTAAAATTTATTCAAACCGGTCATCATTTACCTGTCTATATCTATTCTAATTTCTCAATCATAAGAAACCTGTGTGTGCTATTTAAAATGATTTCAATTATATATTATTATAAACAATAATAAAGCATTTAAAATTAAAAATATAGTTTTATATATCTTTCTTTTTATGTTACAATTTATAGTGTATATATGATTAATCAAATCTACAATATCCATCTATATTATAATTTAAAACTAGCAACAAATTTTATCAACATGTACCCTTTTTTTTTAAAAACATTTCACTCTAACATTTTTTTAATGAATTAAGAGTCACTACTATCTTTTTTATTATTATTTTAATTAATTATAAATTTTGGTTTTCATTATACTTTTTGGCTCATGTTTATATATTTCTACATGATAAATAATGTGACATATATTTTATAATTATAATCATCATCATACTCTAAAAATTCATTTATAGTAAAAACTAAATTAGATTTTATTGGACCATTATATATATATTTTTAAATTCCAAATATTCTTCATATTGCATAAGCTGATAAACTAGCATATATAATAAGAAATTAGTTGCGATATTTGTAAAATAATATTTCCTACAAAAAATTCCTTTTACAACCATAGTAAAGATTTACAATTAAAAAAAATAGCATTTGATATACTTTAGCTATATGCAATAAAGTATATATTAGGAATTATCTAATCACATAGAATTATTACTTCTTCTTTTTTTTGTTAAACTTTCAAATTTCTAGGTAACCATTGGTTGATATATGTTCAAACACTTGGAATCATCATTGGCACACAATAATTACTACTTATGCCAAAATTAATCTTCTAATATTATATAGTAGTAGTAGTAATTGATAGAAAAAAAATTAATATGCATTAAAAATAATTATATTATTATTATTGGTTATTGTAATTGTAATGGTAAAAATTAGATCTAGAAAAAGTTGACTTGAACTAAAAAATTAGACCAATACAAACTTGATTCTCCCGAAATCTGATATGATTTTATCTGAATAATTAAGAACCTAAAATTTATCATACCCAATTTAATATATATTCGATGTCTGATATAACAAGAAAAATCATAAATCTGAAATAAAGTCAACCGCTACTCACTCCAAACTCGATATATCCCAAAATACTATAAATCTAAAATGACTCAACCTAATCCATTATTTATCCAAAATCCTATATAACCTAAAAAGCTATAAATCAAAAAATATTCAACCCAATACTACCCAAAATTTAACATTTATCCATAACTAAAGCAACTCAAAATTTTTTAAAATTCATAAAACATGAAATAATAGATGTGCAACTAATCCAACTAGTACTTACATCAAAATCTAGAAATAATAAACTCTCTTAAAAGGTATATCACTTCTTATCTATATACAATATCTATTGATTCCAATGCTAAAGTATAGAAATAAAAGTAGAGAAAAAAAAAAGAGAAAAAACTCTACTACGCCATTTAAATATTAGTTCACTTTTGTATGGTACCATAAGATAATAACAATGCATATACATCCAACACCCTAAACTTAAGATACAATCATACAAGCCTCAAAAGATGTCATATAAGCACTTAAAAAGCCTCAAAGTGTACATCTCCACATTGATACCTCAAAACACAAATATGTAAGCCTCAAAAGGCACTATATAAGCACTTTCGGCACCTATGTAACCTAAAACACAAATATGCATAATTCAAAAAGCACTATAAGATAATAATAATAATAATAATAATAATAATAATAATAATAATAATAATAATAATAATAATAATAATAATAATAATAATAATAATAATAATAATGCAAATATATCTAACACCTGAAATTCAAAACATCACAAAAAAAGGCATCGTATAAACTTTTGAAAAGCCTCAAAAGGCACACATCCAACCCTTAGTTTACTGGGTGTACCTAAACTAATCAAAAGCTTGAGTTTACCACACATTGGTAGCTTTAATATCAAAATAATACATAATTGACACTTCTATCTTCCTAGAAGATAAAGTATTTGGCTTAACCCATGTTGGTAGCACTACAATCAAAAGCATGGAGCTTAGAGCAGGATGATCGATAACATTATAGGCTTACCTCATGTGGGTAGTTCTACTAACAAAAAAATAATTATACAACTAAACCAATTCAAACTAGCTCTAATATTCAATATTTTCTACAATCTTGGATATACACAAAAGGTAAGATATGATAGATAAGGTAACATGGAATGAGTGGATACAATCTACTTTCTACCATTATATGCAAGATGATCAACCAAAAGTTTTTTCCTGTCCTTTGCATACCAAGCCTTAAGGGCTAATACTAGCCATAAAACATTAAAATGTAAGATTCAAAATAAAAATATAACCAACCAACTAATGTTAACCTGCATAAATTACACAATCTAACAACATATTATCCAAAATCAAATATTGTTCTCACCTCAACAAAGAAAAGATATTAGATGATACAAATTTGTCAGATATAATTACTACTTTGAAAAAAATATAGTATAATAGAGTCATATGCATTTCAAAGAGATTTTTCCAATTCTTTCACATATTCTCTAAAAATGTCAACATTTATATGAAGAAAACATACTTTTGTGCATAACTCTGCTAATTCTAAATGGCATAATAAGAACAAAGCTTTAATATAAAGCTTCAATATATAGCTTAGGTTGAACCAAATACATATGATTTCTTACAACCCTAGGCTAAACCAAATACAACATAAATTGTAACACCCCCTATTTTTAGCACTTGAAAATTTCTATAAAAAGAGTTGATTGCTGAAGCTAAACCATTAAAAACATAGGATGCTACCGCCACACTTAGTATAAGTCTAGTTCCTCTACTTTTCTTACATTTGGTTTGGTATTCACTTGATACTATTTCAATATTTTCTATTCTATAATCTTGGGGGCCTTACGAGGTTTGAAGATGCCCTCTTCTACTCTATAGGTATCTCAATATATTTCGGCCATATAGGGGATTTGCATACTTAAGTAATTAGGTGCCATATTATTTGGTGGTTTGATTATGTTTCTAAGCGGGCCAGCTAGGGACATTCAAATACTAGATTAATTGTTATTGTTTCTTTGAACCTCCATCCTCAAGTTAATATTATATATTGGTTGTGATCACAATAATAAAATATAATAATCAATGAATCTCATCTACCTATACATTTGTATTACATTATTTTATACTTGATGGTTGAGTTTTATCTTACTCAATTGATATCTATATGTAAACATGTTATTACCTTGTAATTATATGTTATATTGCTTTCTTTTCATGGTCCTCATACATAATTCTATTTCTTTAGGATAGTTGTGTTGCTCAATACAAGATTCATATTGATACTACACATTTGTAGATGTTGTTTCACCGGTATATGATGATGATCCTGCTAACATTGAGGAGGTTCCTCAAGCCAAGTGATACGGGCTTATACCCCGGGGTTAAGGCATAGAGTTATATAAATCCGACTTCGTGCAAGTTATGTGCCCTTGATTCTAGATATCTCTTTTAAACTCTTCATCTCTTTTAACCCCTTAGCTCTTTTTATGTATTGTATTATCTATAGCATGTACTCTGTACTTTGTTATTACGCTAAATTACTAAAGTCTTTTACTGTCTATATCTATTTCCATAATTTTTGCTTTATTTGTCATAACGATTTAGCCTTGCACTTAGTATGATAAGGGTATGGACCAAACTCGCGTTAAGTGTGACAGTAACACTTGCTATATTAGTTAATGCTTCCACATTAAAAAAAATAGTAGAAATATTTGGGGTGTTACACTATATACCTTTTATAACATCTATAAAATGATTAATATGATAAAAGTACCGACATTAAATCCTATTAAATTCTAGCCGTTTAGTTGCAAAAAGCGGCTCATATGTTTAACTAAATTTAAAGTATTAAATACAAGTGGAAGGATGACAATCTAAGTACTCAAACTAGTACCTCATTTATGTCTAGTTATATTTTCCTCCTTTAACCCACATGTATCTAGATGCTCCATTATACTTATTAGAATCACAAAATTATTAGGTAAATTGCTATCTAACCTAGCTTCAACATTTATACACACACACACACACACACACTAACATGTTCATAAAGCTAACAATCAAGCATATAATCTATGAGGAATATATAATGAAGCATGCACTATATAAAATCATACTTGATACAATTACACATATAAATGATAGAAATTAAAGTAGAGTCAAATGAAAATCCCAAGAAATAAAAAAATATTATTACATCTCAAATAATGGTCTTAGGCTTCAATATATTCTCCAAAAAAAATATTTAGCCAGTTATAATAAATAAATTAATTGCATAAAAATATATATTATAAATATGTATAAAAAATATAGGAAAAAAGAAAAAAAAAACAATATATGGATGAAAATTTCAATAAATCATTTGAATGAATAATTGCTTGTTCTTCATCCAAAAAAAAATTCTTATTTGCTTTTGATCTCTACTTCTCTCTCTTCGATCATCTCTTTCTATTGTGTTTCTATCTTCTCTCTCTTTCTTTTCTTTTTTCTCTTCCTTTGCCTTTGTTTTCTATCTCCTCTACCATCTTATTATGCCTTCTCCCTCTCTTTTCTATTCCTCTCTTCTCCAGTCCTATGCCTCCTTTTCCCTAATTTTATTTTATTTTTTTGTTCTTTTTTTTTGTTTTTTTTGTTCTCATCTTTTTTTTTTTGTGCATTTCTCATCTTATTCTTTTCATGTGTTAGGCTAAGCAAGTCTTCTTTGTGCCAACTTTTGTTTGTTTTGTTTGTATAAATACTCATGCAAGCTTTTGGAGTTTTATTTCAAGAAACTAACTTTTTTCTTTATTGTACTAGAAAATAACATTAAAGGAAATACTAAATAATCTCATAAATTAAGCCCATTAATGTTATATTGTTTTAGCTCATATAATTAAATGTATGAAATTATTATTACTTAAGCACAAAATTATAATTAGCCTCATACACTTTTCAAATAAAAGACCCAAAGATAAGAACAAAAAGGTATAAAATATGCATTCATCATTAACCCTACCTAGTCAAGAGAGATGACACTATATATGAGTAGGTTATGAATAATACTGTCTCAAATAGATAACCGTACTCTTGCTAATAGAAGCCTTATTATTGGCTATATGGATAGTCCCTTTCATTTCACATTGAATAGATAATGAAGCCACATTCTTTGGCCACAAAAAAATGTTAGCAAGGACATTCCTCAACCAATATGTTTCTTATCCAACCAACTCCTATACAATAAGCTCATATTCTGTGAAAATATCTATCTGTGCATACTGGGTTGACTAGGTAATGTCACTATTGAAGACTTTTATAATATCATATAAGAACCCAAAATAAATGCGTATTGACTAGTAAATTTCAATTGATCATTATTATTCACTATAAACCTTAATTATAAAATGATAATTATGTGTAATTAGTTATAATAGTTATTTTAAGATGTTTAGTACTAAATATGCTATTAATATGTGAATTATTATTATAACATATTAGATATAGATTACATCATGTTCAAATTCGATATAAATTAGGTCATTAACTTTAATATGAGTTATACTCAAGATTATAATTAGGTGGATCTTGCTTGGATAAGAGGTAACCGTACTTTCTACTAAGATGTGAAATCATGTGGCAACACATAAAAGTTGTTATGTGTTAGGGTATGATTTATGGTTGAGTTTTGAAAGGTTATATGTATGTATTATACATCAAAGTTTTACATTATGTGTGAAAGTGTGATGAATAGGCATGAAACATGAAAGTATGATATTAAATAATTAACATGCATTCGATGTGTTATATACACATGTGTGTTTTGTTGAATGATTAATGTATGCATGTCTAGGGTTTTGATAGGATTAAGTTATGGTGTAACTTCCATGATAAGTGTTTCATGATTATTATTACATGCACTCATGGTTAGGGTTAGCATACAATAATTGTTAATCGTATGTTCTAGAATTTGAGATATTTTCTTACTTGCACCATGATATTAAATGCCCTATTGAATACCATATTATGCTATATATCTATACATAGGTGTTGCATAGAATATATGATACATTAGAAATGCTTGATTAGGGTTTGTAGACTTAACTCACTAAATGTATGAAAACAAAATATAGTCAATCGCTAAATTGTAAATATTAACAATGTATTAAAATATTATAAATCATTATATTTTATCCTTTTCATGACAAATCCTCATACTAATAAATTTTTGGTACGAAATTTGGATATTTATGATAAAATTAGAGATTCAAGGGGATTTTGGTTATTTTTAATCTAATGCACCTATTGTGAATAATTGGACATAGAATTGCTTTAGAATATTGATAGGTTGACTTTAGTGTTGACTTCAAACTTGACTTGTAATACTAACCTTAAGGTTAACTTGGATAATTAAAAATAAAGGAAAAATAAATAATTATGGAAATGGGAATAATTATGTAATATGTGCTATGCGTGATCACCTTATAAAATACTAATACTTAAAGTGGAAGACCTAAAGTTTGAAAATAGTTTATCTCTAGGGGTATCTACCCTAGAGGTAAGGTATGAGTCCTTAGTTTGTCTAGTTCACTGATGTGTCGTGATGCTACAGTAAGGCCCTAATCTACTATATAAGTGACCTACGGGCCCTATAGGGGTATCAATACTTAAAAATTAGGTGTGGAGTGCACCATTTTTCCTTGTGTACCAGTATGACCTGAGTGTTATTACGCCTCTAGGTAGGATGGTTAGGAGGTACCGTATTACCTTGTGCTCTGATATGACCCATGTACTTTTATGTCTCTGGGTTATTACTGTATCCCCCTTGAGTAATTAAAAATGGAAATAATTATTATGTGAGAATATTAATCGATTGTTCTGGATCACTGTTTTGGTAGCTGTCATTGTGTGCTACATGTTTTGGATGAGTTGATACGGTAGTTGCCTTAGTGCCCTACCACGGAATTAGAATTGATATGGATTATTATTTTGGTAGTTACCTTAGTGCCCTACCTTGGTATTTAGGTTTCTTTTGACTATATTGGTCATGGCCATTTTATGATCACACAATTTTCCTAATATATCTATTTTATGTTTATACATATATGTGCCCCATGTGGCCTTGCATATTAGTGTTGTGTAATAGCTTACTCAATTGCTTTATACTGATGGGCTCTATTTGCATTCTCTTACCTATTCAATGGGTATTGTTTACCTTGTAGGAATATTTTGAAGGTTTAACTTAATGGTTTCTAGTAGAGAGTTGAGAATTAGGACTATTTAGTGCCAGCCCCATCATCTTTGATCTGAATATTCCTTAGACCGTTAAGTCCCTTACTATTTTTTCTTTTTTCATATTATAATTGATTTGCCTAATTCATTTATATTTATTAAGATAATTTTATATTTAATAAAATCTCTATTTTATTCATACGTTGTAAATGTTATTTATATACAGTAATATTTTAGTCTTTGCAATTAGTATAAAAATAGTATATGATGCCAGAGTTATGCTGAGTGTGGCAGTAAAAACCGTTATTTTCTATAATTAACGCTTCCTCAAAATATAAATTTTAAGTAGTAAATTCTAGGATGTTACAGTCACCCCTTTCACATCATAGCAACCTTGAAACATAGTAGAAAATGTGTGATAGGGTAAACACCAATCAACAGTACTATTAAAATACATAAGCAAATGATGAAAAGCATTCTAATATACACCACTCAAATTGTGAGAATTTAATCCACTCACAAAAAATAGGTTATAATTAGGAAACAATGACAATTAAAACATTCAGTAGTAATCAATAAACTATAACCATTAAGAACCATAAGGTATTTAATGGGAATTAAATGGAGGTACTAAAGTTCATAATAAATTATAACCAATGACCTTTACTATTGACCCAACAGTTAGAACATTTCAAGATCTACAAATTTATATCAAGTGGATTCCAAGTTTGGAGCAACAATTCTAAAACAAAACAATATATCCTTTAATTGATCCAAACTTGAAAAATAGTTCAGTGGAAAACTTTATTACCATGTAATAAAGTCTTGAACAAGATATGAGAAAATAAAATAGAGATAAGTCTTCTAAATAATTTTTAGCAAAACATTATTCATTTTAAAATCTGGTATGCCCACTTTATTTATACACCCCCATACTTATGAAAATTTTAGGTTAGGAGGAACTCTTTTCTTTGTTCAAAAAGAGTCTTGTTTAGCATATTAAGGGACTCCCTTTAATTATATAAATAGAAAGAACTTCGTAATCAAACAAGAAGTATGAAAAACCATAAGTAAGATTATGTAGGAATATCTAACTCTCCTAGTGAATCTCAACAATTTTAAGGATTAGCATTCTTGGAGATAGAATCTATGGTTCTGGAAACTCTTCCCAAAACCCCAATACTTCTTATGGTTTATTGAGAAATTCTTACAAGTATATAACATGTTGGCTAGAAGAATAATTCCTTCAAAATACATAGTGTGCAAGATAAGACAAGGATAAGGACATGCACAAGTGGAGATAGAAGACAAAGTTACAGGATAAGAAGTTATCATTTTATGTGACTAGGACTTTATCAGCTTTGTTATTTTATGTATACTTTATAAATATTTGTCTTGTAATTGTTGGGGATGAAACTATGTTGGTTGTTTTAAGTATCTCAAGGATTATATGGTTTGTTTAGGATGTTTCAATTATTATTAATTAAATAAATAATTAATAGGCTAGTCAGTTAGAATTAGTTGTGACAAGTTACATACCAACAAATCTATTAGTTATGCTAGTCAAATGAGTTATTGTAAGCTAGCCATATTAGTTATATAACAACTATACTAGTTATATCTGTTGTTAATTAGTGAGTGGTAAGTTGTAACACTCCAACAACAAAGCCTATATAAGCTTTGGTCATCCATTATGACATTTAAAGATTGAATAAAATTAAAAATTAAAAATTCTCTCTTTTTCTCCAAAGTGAGTGACTTCTCTTTATGAGTCATAGTTTGCTATAAGAAGAAAAAAAATGTGTGTGTTCTTATTAGAATCCTATGATAGTGCATTCTATGTGAAACCTTCCAAATCATCCAGAATTTTTGAGCACTACAACCACATTCAATCATCATTATCATCCTTAAGGAAGGAGCAAAGGTCTTGCATTGTGAAAGAGTGATTTCTCCATCATCTTCCACATTATTTTGGTATCAAAGCCATATTATATTTTCATTGATGAATTGAAAACCTTTAAGATCACTATACTTTCCATTTTTGAGTCATTCTAATCATCCTTAACCGATCATATTTAGATTTATTTTTCAATTTCTTACTAGCATGTTTTGTAACTTTGTGCATGATATGATCTAGAGTTGAAGGCATTTCTAATTGGATTATTTGAATGATATTAGATATTGTTAGCTATGGTTTGTTGAAAAATTAATGTGAAGAATACCTGATTTGCATGGGATCTTGCATGGTATGGCATGGATGGTCTGTACATTTGAAATTATACCTAAGTAATGTGTGATTTTGTCTTTGTTTTATCATTATAGAACTCGTAATGTATAAGCAATATCATATTACATAATTAGTAGAAATTAAATATTATTGTTGTATAATAATTTTAAATGTGAGTTTGTCATTGACTCTCCCTCATTAAAGAACGATTATGTTCTACTTGTTGTGTCTTATCTTCAAGCCCTGTTACATCTAGTTACATATGGTCAAGTATTGTGATGTTGGATCTTAAAATTTTACATGCTTATTTGATGAAATCTTTCCATGATTATTGTGGTATCAAAATCAAATAGGTGTTATTGATGCTTAAAGTTTCTATCTCAAAAAGCTAGCAAGAATCCTTTATTAATTGTTATACATCTTGTAGTTTTGAAATCAGCATCTTGTTTGACATATTTGAGTTCAAGAGCCTACCAAGAATATCTCAAACATGAAGCTTTATTAGTATTCTATATTTTGTTTTTATCTAAGTCTATTCTACTAATTACCATTTGAGTTTCTTAGTGCATGTTGGTCGAATACACTATGGATGATGATACAAAATTTCAAACTCTTTTTGAGGCCATATAAAAGCTATCATTGAATCTAGATGCTAATAATGCTCAACTCAAACAAATCCCAAAAATGCAAACACAATTGCAATGCATGGATTCAAGGCTTGCTGATCAAGAAATGGTACAAAATATGAAAAAGTGAGTAGAATCCAACAAGGACCAAGTAGAGAGCATGGTGAGGACCGTAGTTCAATCAAGAGGAGGTTGTCTAAGCTCATGAATGGAATATGAAAAGGAGGAGAAAGGTATAAAGTTTGATCTCCCTGATTTTGATGGTAAACTTGAGGTTGAATTATTTCTTGAGTGGCTAGATGATGGAAAATGTGAGGACCTCATATACACCAATTATAATTCTATTATTTGGACCTCATATATTAGAAGAGTTTTACACCCTATGGATTGGCCTATCATGTTGATAATCCATTTAATAAAACACTAATAACTTAAAAGGGAAATAATTTATTCAAACCTTTGTTCTTCAACTCTTAGAGTAGCTAACCAAGGGATAGCTTGTATTTTGATGCACCAACGGGTAGAGGAATTCTTTTTGGTTCTAGTACAAATCCTACTCTATGTTACACCTACCAGTATACTTAAGAGTGTCAACACTTAAGGGTTAGGATATGAAACAATGCAATGGTTGGGACTTTGTTTCCTATTACTATTGGTTGGGACTTTGTTTCTTATTACTATTGGTTGGGACTTTGTTTCTTATTATTATTGGTTGGGACTTTGTTTCTTATGTTTCTAGCACGACTAGTTTCAAGGCAGAGGACTCAGTATTCTTGATTGATATTCTTAAACAAATATAGATTATCTGATCTCTTCTACTTAAGATAACAATTACAAACCCTATTGATGTCTAGATGGTCCTGTATTCTCTATGCGTTACATTTTGTACTACTAAAAAGATATAGGATAGATCATTGAATTATTTGGCATGTATAAACCTGGTAAGATACAATATGTTGTCCTATCCATGAATATTATAGGATCAATATATGTATGCATCTAATGTCATCATGTACCTAAGTCTGTTGTGGTGTAACATGTTTATAGTATGCCTCCATGTAATCATGAGAACATATCTAGCCTTGTAATGTGATAACCTACTTTATATTGATGCATATCCTCAAATGTCATAGATTGTATGCTAAGGAAACTTAGTTTACTTATTATGTAGTGTAATGATATGCCCATTTCATCGGTTAACTGCTCAATCCCACGAATACAGGACTTTATATAGATAAGAGTAGCCAATTGGTAGATGGCCCTTATTGTGGGAAAGTTTGGGGGTGATTGGAGAGAGGTAGGCCATCCGGCATAGGACCATCCCTTATATCATGTTTTAGTTTCTATTTTTGATATTTAAAATTTCTTTGTCAGGTCCCTCTTTTGGTTGAATTGTATTCCTTCGTTATATTTATGGATATGTAATACCTTAATTTTTCCTAGTTGTTGCTATTTCGCTTACTCAAGACTTTAGTTAAAACATAATTTTATGGCAGTAAAAAATGGGAATGTTACATGAGATATTATGATGATGCACATTTGATTGGGTTTTACCTAAGGTATGGGGTTAGGGTCAATTATATTTAATTCGAATATGCAAAGAGTATCATAAGTTGGGATGATATAGTTTCTATGTGCCTTGATTCATCTCTAGTTTTAGGTTCTCTTGAGTTGGTAAAGGATCATCAAAAGAATATACATGCCCAAGAATACTTCCCTTTGAATATGATTGCTGGTGATGACCTTATATGTTGCAAATATATTATTGCTATGATGGGAACAAGGGCATTCCTATTGGATTCGGAAGAAGCAAGCATGTTTTGTGATTATCATGTAATCACTTTTTTTTATAAAATAATTTTGATAAGCATGGGTATAGATGTTATCCTTATGGAGCATTCTATACGCAGAGTGTGTCAGAGCTCAAGAGGAGTTGAGTGTATGTTGATATGCTAAAGTGATATAGCTATTAAGGTTTTAAATAACCCAATTATTGAGGGATAGATATTTGGCTTGATTGAGCTGCAAAATATTTGTGCAATTGATGTGTACATTAGTGAGTGCTCTTTACAACTTCTCATAATTGACTAATAAAATACCATTATAGTTTTAAGACATACATATGCACATAATTATCTATATTATGACTAATAATTTTTGCTAACATACACATAATTAATGAGAGAATTTAATTAAATAGTTTATATGTATAAAACAAAGCTACCTTGTAACAATGAATATCTTTTATTGATTACCTTTCTTGATAAACGGAATAGGCACATAATCTAAAACACTACAGATTATAAACCAATGGAACTCACACTATCTTAGAAAGAGTTTTTAATAATAGTTTTTTTTAACAAATTTAATAACAGTTCCCAACTGTTATTGAATCATGCATTATTAAGTTAAAAAACCATCATAAAAAAATTAAAATTTGTGCCAAATTTGGGGAACTGCACATGTTTTAATAATGGTTATTAGATAAAACCATTATTAAAAAATTATTGTTTTCTTAACAGTTGTCAAACCATCATCAACAAAATAAAAATTAAGCTAAAATTTGGCAAATTGGGCATGTTTTAATAATGACTCTAAGATATAACGGTTATTAAAATGCAGTGTTTTAGCAATGGTTATATACTATAACTGTTATTAAAACGTATGGTTTTATCTTATTTTTAAGAAGGTTTTAATAATGATTATTCATTATAACCGTTGTTGAATCTTGCTTTAATAATGGTTTTCACTAAAACCGTTATTAAAACAATACCTTATATATATATATATATATTGTGCAGTTTGTTTAAGCCCACATACACAGACATATGCTTGAATATATACCAAATTTGCAATTTGTAAAATACAACCAATAACTCTAGAATTTCATAAGCATACCAAAAATTTTGGTAGCTCTACACACTCCAAAACTCAAAGTTCGTGGATCCACATTTCCAAACACTATAATATACAAAGTCTTACATATGTATATGCATGTGCAACTTAGTATTTGCATATATTTGTATAAAAGAACATAAGATATAACAAATACAAACCTAAAATGCACACTTAGATATCTAATACTAATTATGTGAGTGCACGATTTTGGCCCATTCCTCTCTAACTTCATTAATTTCATCATCATCGTATTTCTAGCCCAGTGCATACTCATCCTTGAAAAACTATAAATTGATACAATTCAACCATTTGGTTATATATTTTAATAATAATAATCATAGATTAACTATATAATAAAAAAATATGGAAAAGGAAAAATACATGAAATTGATCTATATTCACAGATTTTTTTCTTGAGTATGTGATCCATTGATCTACAAACATAGCATCCACAATCATTATCGTTTTGTTGTTCTAGACACTTAGTTAGCTTGCTATTGTTTTAGATATTAGTTGGAATTGAAATAAAATACAAATGTCAATCTTCCTACTTACCATTATGGACTCATACTCAAGATTTTTTGGACCATTTCTGCCCCTCCTCATATACATTATCCGTAGTACCCTAATATTATAAATAAAGGCCATATATAATATTATAACTTTATACACCTAAAAATTATATAAGAACATATATGCGTTAATAAATTAATATGAGTAAGAAGTATACTAATATGTCAATTAAATGCTTTCCTTCATAACGTGAAAGCAAAAGGAAAAAGACAATTTTGGAGGGAATAAAAAATATATAATTTGTTTTGATCGAGACGGATGACTTACAAAACCCAATGCTCATTAGAGAGGTGAGGGATGAAGTAAAACTTGTTGTTGTACCCCTCTCTCAAGATGCGATCCGCTACATAGTTTATGTGATTACCCTCGTTGATTGTAGTACATTCAAATATGTAGTATGGACACACAAAGACAGTAGAGGATAACACCCCCTTTACCACAACCTAAATAACCGCCAACCTAAGGATGACAATAATAATACATATTTATTAATAAGAAATAACTCATAAAATTATACAAATAAACAAAAAGTGTTAAGATATATGATTTGAAATGATACTTACTAAACATATATAACCACACTCTTTGTTGATATCCATTCAGACTTATAAATTTTGCTAATAACCTCTATTGATGCCATGTATATGGCATCATCCCTCCCAACATGCTCAGTAGGACTAGGATAATAAATTATAATTAGATCGCTACCAAGGTAATTTTAGGCGTAGAAATACAACATTGCAAATCTAGGTGGTGGTTGGCAGGGTTCTCGTATCGCTTAGTTATCCTCTAAAGATGGGATCTTCTGTGGAGTTACCGATTTTTCTGATATGACTCTCTTTCCTTTCTCGGTGCCCACTTTTATTTTGCTCCTTCCACTAGTATTTCTCCTTCCCTTTGACTTAGGAGCATTCTTATTTTTTGATCCCTTAATTTATAGTAATAAACACAATGTAATTTTCATATATATATATTAATAAGGTATAAACAATGTGTAATATATTTATGTTAACATAGACGAAGGATGTCACTTCCTCTTCAATTGTAAGATGAATATTATCTAAGGACCAAGGCATGAAGCTTCCATGAGCTTCCAACACTATTTCTACCTCATCACCTTCTTTATAACAAAGTAAGAGTGCATCTCCAATTATTGGAATGTCAATACATATGGGCCTATAATTTGCAACCAAGATAGACCCATAGACCGTCAGCATTTTAGTACTATAGGAGATGCGTACCCTTCCTTTTAATAAAATAATTGATGGATTATTATCTACCCAATCACATTTATACAAACCCTACAAGATAAGTATAATAGTATTGTTAATTGTTGAGTTCACACTTGATGTAATACCCTAAATTCTAGCAAACCTAATACGGTATAAATTATATCTTAATCCGATTATAATCCTACAAAAAACCTTATTTTAGCCTTAACCCAATTTCTTAATCCTAAAACTTTAATCATATTCACAACCTTGACTCAGACAAATCATATTTTGTAAACTGAAAAGAAAACCAGCTAAAATTTCCACTAAATCCTAACTATTTTGGCTAATCCAAAATTATCTAAACTAATCCCATAAATCTTTCCCCCTTTTCCTTTTCTTTCTTCTCTATCTCCAGTCAACCTTAGTTGCAAAGTTTGATTTTGTTGCAACTTGCCTTGCAGCTTGCATTTCTCCTTTATACCTGCACCATCTTCCATCATCCATCAACCTTTCTTCTTTTTCTTCTTCTCATTCTCCTTCTCTTATCCCTAGTGACTTGCACACGCATCACTCTATTTCCCTGCCTCCTTCTTATCTTTCTCATCCTTATGCAACCCATGCACATAACCCTCGCCATCACCTGCATTTTTTAACACAACACAAAACCATTATCTCCACTGTCACCCTAGTGACCTAAACCATGATCCTGCACCACCATCGCATGCTTTCACCCTTTGTTTTCTTTATTACCCATTCACACCATACACACACACACACACACATATATATATACACCCACTACTCTACTCTCCCTTCTTCCTCTATGTTTTAGCCTCCACTCTACCACTTTTGTGTCCAAAAATCCTGCCAGAGCACCTCCTCTTCCTTCTCCTTTCTTCTTTCTCATTTCTTCATCCTATTCATCCCCTATTTTTGGCTTGTGCACCACCATCTCCACCACTATGCACCACCACGACCACCATTCACCTCCCTTTAACCAGTGGACAGACCACCAAGGTCACCCTAACTCTCCCCAGCATCGTCTCCAGCCATCGTTGTCGACCACCACTTCTTTTTCCTTCTTCTCCTTGCCCGTCACATTTTTAAGGAACACACGACCTATGTACAACCTCAAGCATGGCCATGAAACACTAAAATTTTCTATCGCATGCTCGTGTAACTCAGCATAGTTTGCCTGTGAGCCTCACATGCCTACGCATGACCCAAATGCACACTTGTGTGCACTTGTTTAACTTCTAACCTGTTTGCTTGTTATTGAGCATAGTCATGAGAATTTTCACTATCTAGTCGTGCACGATCTTTTCTTATAGTCTGGGTATGCACCGCTTGCAGCACAACCGTGCAACCACCCTATATCAACCATGCACCTCTATTTTTACCCCTAAACATTGTCCAAACACCACTAAATTTTCACTATAGCTCTACCATACATTCCACCACACGGTCATGCAACCTAAACATGTCATTTACTCTAGTTAATTCTCTAACCTTTCTCCCATTTAATTTTGGTTAATTATGGATTATTTTTGTGCTATGTTATATGCTAATATGTGTATTAGTTGTGTTAATGTAAGGAGTTTAGAGAAATTGAGTGGAGACTAACTAGGTGAATCTTGATTATTCATTTTTCTTGGATAAGAGGTAAATCGTACCCTTTTACTAAGATGTGAGATCATGTTGTAACACATAAAGTTTATTTTGTGCTTAGGATATGATTTATGCCTCATTTTTTTAGAGGAATATATGTATGCATTTTACTTTAGAATTTTTATAATAAAAATGCAAGTGTCATGATTAGGAATGAATCTAAATGGCATAATACTAAATATTTAGCATATTTTTGATGTATTAATTGATCGATAATATAAGTATGTGTGTTTTGTTGAATAAATTACATATACATGCTTAGAGTTTGTTAGAGTTTGAAATCCTGCAATCTTATAATGTAATTTACCATGATAATTGTACTATGATTATCTTCGTATAGTAACTAGGGTTGAATTAAATAGTATAAAGCATGCACACATGATTAGGGTTAGTATGCAATAAATTTTAATCTCATGTTCTAGAGTTGAGGTGTTTCCTTACTTGCATCATGGTGTTAATTACCCTATTAAATGACATAATATGCTATAGATATAGAATATATGTCACCCTAGAAATGTATGATTTAGGCTATAGACGTAATTTACTAAATTTATGAAAAGTGGACAATATAGTCAGTCATTAAGACTTAAAGATTAATCATATGTCACCATATCATGAATAATATCCTTTAGCATTTTCATGACAAATGGCTCATAATAATGTCGCTTGATATGAAATTGGATAAAATGGTAAAATTATAGATTTGTGGGCATTGGTCATTTCAACTTAATTCACCTTTTGCGAATAACTAGATAGGACCTTAGGGTTTCCCTTAAATAATTAGAAATAAAGGAAAATGGCTAAGTATAAAAAGAAAATTTCTATACAATGTGTGATATCTGTGGTCACCTTATAAAATACTAATACTTAATGTGGAATACCTCGAGTTTGAGAATGGTTGCTATCTAAGGGTAGCTACCTTAGAGATGAGGTAGGAGCCCTTGGTTTGTTTGGTTTCATGGGTGTGCCAGTTGTGCCCTAGTAAGGCTCTAGTCTACTCCATAGGTGACCTACGGGCCTTATAGGGAGTATCAATACTTAAGGATTAGGTGACCTAGGTGTGGAGGGTATTATGTTGCCTTGTGCACCAGTATGAATAGAGTATTGTTATGCCTCTAGGTTGGATGGTTGGAGGGTACCGTATTGCCTTGTGCGCCTATATGACTGGTGTACTTTTATATCTCCAAGTTATTATTATATCCCCCTTGAGTAACTAAAATTGAAAATAATCATTGTGTGAAAATTTTAATGGGTTGTTCTGGATTTAATGTTTTTGGTAGCAGTTGTTGCGTACTACATATTGTGATATGAGGTATGCTAGTTGCCTTTGTTCCCTACTTTGGTATATGGAATTTATATGGATGGTTGTTTTGGTATTTGCCTTAGTACCTTAACTTGGTATTTGGGTTTCTTTTAACCATATCAGTTGTGTCCATTTTATGATCACATGTTTCCCTGATATACCTATGTTATGTTCTTATCTGTACCTCATGTGGCCTTACATGTTGGTGTTAGTGTAATGGTTTACTCAGTACTGTAGTATTGATGGGTTCTATTTCTCGGTCCCCTACCTATTCAATGGGTAGTGATGACCTTGAAAGAGTACTTTGAAAGTTCAACTTGATGGCTTCTAGTAGAGGGTTGAGAGTTAGGAATATTCGGTGTTCACTCCGGCATCTTTTGATCCAAATATTTTCGTGGACTCTTCTATCCCTTGTTATTTCTCCTTTTATTATATTGTAACTATTTTTCCTAATCTTTTTGTATTTATTAGAAAAGTTTTTAAAGTAAAGTAATATTTTAGCCTTAACACTTAGTATAAGGATGGCAGAGTATGCCAGGCTTATATTGAGTGTGGTGGAAACACTCATTATTTTTGTAATTAATGCTTCTACAAAATAAAATTTTTAAGTAATAAATTTTGGGATGTTACACTTAATGCATTGTATATATATCAATTTATAGTAAAATATGTTTACCTCATGAGGAGAAGAAAAACGTGTATCAGCTTCACTACTGTCTCTAATGCTATTTAAATTGGGTATGTGAAGCGGATCATATGCATTTGAGACGGATGGCTTAAATCCTTAAGATTTGGTGGATTCCAAATCTTTATCCATTATCGCCATCCATTCAAAATTTTTATTTAAATTTTGTGTTAGGAGAAAGAATCTTCTCATAACTCATATCCATAGATGAAAGGATCTTCTTTGTTTCATAGGTACAATCGTATAGAACATTATCATCATGAAGCATTTATTTCATAAGTGATAATAATTTTGTGAAACTCTTATCACTCCATCCATTACATGCCTTTAAGTTGTAAAACCTTAAAGTAGGGATAATCTAATAAGCATTTTGTAATCATTGTACAAAGGTTTTTTCGAGTCACTCAATAACTACTCGGCTATTTTTAGACAATCTCGGACACTTTCCTCAACCTTCCGAGTCATCTCCTCTAACGAATCACCCTCATTGTTGTCAAATGTTATACTACTATCCCTCCTACCTTCCTCATTATTATATTCAGATTATGTCTCACCATGCCATATCCAATGAGTGTAACTTATATAAATTCCATAGATAAACATATGATCTATCAAGTTATTAGCATTGGCACGTTGAATATAAGTACAATTTAAATAAGGACGGACTATTCTACTAGCATCTTAAGCATGTTCTAATGCAAACATGATGAAAAATTCAACTCCATCATATTCTCTAGACAAATAATTTGCAAACATCCATTTTTATTTGATCCATAGTTTTCCTATCTATATGTATCTCACAAAAAAATATTATTACAAATCAATTCACTTCTTTAAACTAATTCACATATTGCTAATGTTTTAAAAGATATCATATTTATATAATGTATATCTTGCTATTTTGAAGTTATATAAATAAAAAAGGGCATAAAAATATACCAATACATAAATTGTTATTGCTTAGAAATATTTCATATGTATACACACATAAAATATTTATACAAGGGTTGTAACTTGGATAGTAGACTCATACTACACGTTTAAAACAATACCCAAAACCTAACAAAAAACACTAAGGTAATAGCAATAATAAATACATCAAAAGGTTGCTACAACCTAAAAAGCTAACTAACAACACCCCCTAACCATTCGATATAATCCATTGATAGCCTAGCCTATGCCGACTAGGACCTATCACTCTTAGCGTCCACTCGTCTCTATATGTCATTTTCTTATCCACAGAGAGTTCACTAACAGATACTCTCAAGTAACCAGGGTAGATACTCGGGGGGTAAGCCATGAAAAACCTCCATTCATCATCTATGACCATTAGCTCTTTAGCAATCTAATTATATTCCCTCACAAAAACATCACCCTCAACAAATCGCAGGTTTAGTGCATCGGTAAGGTTAACAAGCATATAAAAATAACTAGCTAATGTCTCTAACCATGGCTCAACATGAGGCAATGTCAGTAACAAATAATATGATATGAAATGGAATAGATTATAGTATGACCTGCTTAAGAACAAACACCGAAGCTCCTCATAAAACCATGTGACATGACTTTGAAAATCTAAATCGGGTGTCATGCACAAATATGTTGGAGGAATGTACATAATAGGCAAATGCGCCATATCACTAGTCCACTACGTATAAAAGAGAAAAACCACTAAATCATATTACTAAGATTGTTGTATACCTTTTTAAATTATAAAATATAGGTCTTTAACAGCAGTAAAATTAGTTTTTTTTTTCATTAACATCAAACCCATAAATATTATCATGCATGCATAAACATATAGAGAGGCAAACCAAAACCCATACCAATATACCAATAAACAATAACAAAATAGACAATAATACATATAATATCCACTAAATAGTTAACAAGAATGCATTCACACACACACGCACGCACACACACACACACAAAAATGCATAATGTCAGAGAAAGAAAAAGAAATTATACCAAGCAAGGTTCTTAGTAGGCAGATAATAGGATGGAGGGTCGGCGACACTTGTTGTGGTTGCAAGAGTCCTGAATGAAGGGGAAGGGCTATGGAAGAAAGGTAGGAGGCTAGGCGCATTGCAGGGCAGACAAAGGTTTGAAGGGCTATGGGAGGACACACGGGACGTGTGAACTATGACACCAAGCATAAAACATACCATAAGGAGGACAGGATGGAAAACGGTCGTCGACGAGCAAGAGGAACACACGATGGACGTAAATGAGGGAGCATTGAGAGCAAGTAGTAAGGTAAAAAGAAGAGGAGTGAAGAGAGCAAAGTCAGATTTCAAGTTTTTGTAACCAACGTAAATGAGCGAGAGAGGAGGGAGGGGTGTTTAATGTGCTAGTTTTAATAACAGTTTTGGATATAACTGTTATTAAAACATGTTTTAATAATGGTTATAGACAGAACCGTTATTAAAATTGAGGCAGCGTTTCCGTTTTGGTAATGATTAAATGAAAATTGTTATGAAAACTAAAGCAGTATTTTCGTTTTATTACCGGTTAAATTAAAACCGTTATCAAAGGTATAGCTACTTTACTTTTAATAATGGTTGATACTGAAAACCCTTATTAAAACAAGCACAACATTCCTACCTCGAAAATTTTGTGTTTTTATCAACAGTTACGATCAAACTGTTATTTATGTGCTTCGTTCCGTACTAGTGCCATTTTTTGGTCTCCCACTTTTGTTTTACACCCTCAGCAATATAATTTTACATCACTACTACCATAGACACAAGGCATTATAATCAATCCTAAAAAAATCTAAAATAATTAATCCATAATTCAAAGGTCCAAAGTGGGTGAGTGATAATTGGGGATAAGAATCATCAAGTCAAAAGATTATCCTGTAACTATAATTACTACTACAAGCACATAATCTATACCCATAATTACTACATCACTGTTGGCTCTGGTCCTTTAAAGTAGGCATTGGTGGCCAAATATAATTATACTACGATACAAATACTTCAGAATGTGAATATCAACATCTTTTCTTCTTATGAAAGTCGTGCTTCCCATCATCATCTATGGTTAGTACTCAAAAGCATGTACTAATTTCTTTGTTCGTGTATTTTATTATTCCTGTGCTATATATTTTTAATTTTTTTTATTCAAATTAGATAGGCGTGGAACAACAGGTGCTACACATCCTGCTGGGATGATAGCACCACCAGATATCAATGCAGCTAAAATGCCAAAACCAGCGGTCTGTATTCCAACCAAAGATTGTATTCAGAACGATAATGACAGGGAATGTCATGGTAGAAGAGTAGTAAGAGGCTACCGCTGCGATATTATTACTTGTTGCTGGCTGATGAAGTAAATTGATGATATTAATATTTAGACAAATTAATGAATGCTATCCTCCTCGTGTGTCTAGATTGTGTTTCATAAAATTAACTAATACATGATTATATATAACAAGAAGGATGTTTATCTTCCTTCTCGCCTGCATGTAAACGACATATTTAAGCACAAAATATAATCACGCATACTTTAAGCAAGTTAGTTAGACAATAACTTATTCTCTAACGAAATAAAACCTTTTGAGGCAGGCATGGATGACAAGTTTTAGTACTCATCTACCCTGCATTAACCGTAAAGACTAAGTAAGCAGCAGGGCCGTAGAACAGCATGTGCATGCTGAGCAAAGTAACAGGGCGTCCAAATCTTGGAGGGTCCATATTTAGATTTTGTTTGCTTTCATCTAGCAGACAAGGATATAAAAATAAAATAATTCTTTTATTTGTCCTTTTTCTCATTTAAACTTGCCCATTAAAAAAATAGAAAAAAAAACCCTAAAAATAATAGTTTTTTGTGAGTGCTATTTTAGGGGTCCATTTCTTAGTTTAGGACAGGGCCCCAATTCCTATTAGACGGCCCTGGTAAACAGTCTCCATTCAATAGAGAGGTTTCTGTAGGTAGCAACAAGATAGATAATTTGTGGTGTTCAGTGGTGGAGGAAAAATGCATGGCCGGTCCATTTACAAGGGATCGAAACCTCGCAATAATGGACGCACTTGTTTGGAATGGTTACACGTTAAAAAGCTGATGGAGAAAGGTGGTACATCCCGCTCCATCAGTAGGCTAGTTAGGATGCAAATTCGACAAAGACACATATGACAATGCACGAAGGTGCGTTTTGATCACAAAAAAATAAAAAAAAAATATTAATAGTAGGTAACACAGATTATTAATATATAAAATATATAATCACTAAAGATGAACAAATAATCAATTGCGATAGTTAGATAATTATTTATGAGAGCTCGATAATTAATACATTCCGTATAGTATATAAATAATTTTTTCTATCCAAATAATTACCGAGGCAGCAAGGTGATTTTAATGCTATTAAAAATATAGTAATTATGTCTGATTTTTAGTGATTATTTGATACTTTTTATTAATTATGCCTTATACTCTACTCTTTGTTATAATTTGATATCATAATACACTTTCTCATTGATGATGGTGATTTTTTGATTATTTGTTTTTTTATTATTTGTTGAAGATATTTTATAATGATCACATTATATATTTTAGCGATTATGTCTAATTTTTTTTTGGTAATTATTTGACAATTTTTGGTAATTATATCCTGTACTTTGCTATGTGTTAGTGTAATATACTTTGTAATTATATTGCATATTTTAATAATTATGTCTGGATTTATGGTGATGATTTGATATTTTTAGGTGCTTATATTTTGTACTTTGCTCTACATGATATATTTTGGTATCATAATACAATATGTAATTATGACATATAATTTTATTAAACTTACTTTATGTAAAAATTATAGGAAAAGAAAATCATCAAACTCTAGCTAAATAAATGTGTGGACGAATGAGTGCCTAAATAATTACCTATTAATCTAAATAACTATTGTAGAAATGTGGCCTAAATAACCACTAAAAATATATAAAAAATTATACTTTGTTTTGTGTATATTATTAGATACACACTCAATGGTATTGTGTCCGCTTTGAATAAAGGAAGTCTTGAGTTCACTTTTCACGAGCAGGGAATGGTAACAGATACAGACAGTGCCGATAATAATTTTGACCCGAGCATTTTTACGTAAAGTAAAAGGTGATAATCCCTATGGCAATGCACCGAAAATGGGATTAAGAGAAATAAAAGATGCTATTAAAGGCAGCAATGCAAGCTGATGTTTGGGGAAGAAAATATATCTACAAATTGATGCAGCAGATTTTTGAGATTCTTTAGTAAATAAATACTAGTGCTATTGATTAAAGAATATACTACTGCTCCAGATCACAACACGTAAATGTCATGCATGTAGTTACTACCTAAACGAGCATGGATTGGATTTGGTATCCGACTTAGATCCCTATAATTTTTAATGAGTTTGAATCTATAATTTTTAATGAGAGTTTGGACTAAAGTAATTCTATATATATATAAAGAGATCTAGATTTGGGTCCAACAATTTTATTTTCATATCCGACTTATGAAATTCGTTTTATATATGTATGTGTATGTACATATATACATATTAATTTTATATTTGTCATTCTTATTCTGATCTAGTTTTAACTTCTTATTCATTTTTTTTTGCGCATTACTTTATAATAAATATGTATAATATTTATTCCAAAAATATTGAAAATTCATTTGAAAATTAAAGTAACTATTTTAAAATGTATTTTTAATTGGGGGGTATTTATATATATATTAAGCTATATAAACTATAAATGTATTAATATTTACATAGATTATTCACTTTTTTTTTTGAAAAAAAAATTGTTGAAATCATGTAAGGCCTGTTTAGAATAGATTTACCTGCTAGATCAACTGTAATATTCTAAATTTTAGGTAACCCTAATATTGAGTGATTAATATCTTAACTTAATTCTAATACTTTTAAATTTATATTTTACCTAACCCTAATCTCTATTTCCAGTTATTATTACTTTGACATAAAACTAATTCCGAATGGTTGGTAATTAAATTATCCTAAATGCCTTAATCTAAATTATTATTATTTTCTAATTCTAATTCTAATTCCACCTTATTTTTCCCCTCTCAATTTTCCTTTTCCTTTTACTTTTATCCTTTCTTTTTTTTCTTTTTCTTTTTCCCTACCCAATTGATTTTTGTTTCTTTCTTTTCTCCCCTTCTTCCTGAATGAAACCTTCCCCAACCATGCCTTCTACTAGCCCCCTAACATACTATCACCTACACCCTACTTCCATCAACACATTAACTCTCACTCCTTATATGATGTGTTTTGTTGACAAATCCATTCCCCGATCGTGTGTGCACCATCCCTTGCCTTCCTCCTCTGCTATCTTTCCCCATGCACACCACATTATGCATATATATACCCCTGTCAGTCTCTCATTGCTTCATTTAATGCCCCCAAAAATTTCCTTCCTCCCTCTATTTTTTTTTGAAATTATCACCACCAACCGAAATCCATTCCTCCTCCTCATTGTCACTAAACACACCACAATAACCTCCACTAGCAACATTTGTCATGCCTACCCAATAAGCACCGATCATTTCCATTGAAACCACATCACAACCACTAGTCAAACTCACCAAACACCTTCCCCTTGAACTGGTCAAACTCACCGAACACCCCCAAACTTCGCCAAGCTCCACTAAAGCTCCCATTTTCCTTCCTCCCTTGAGCACCACTAATCCACACCAAAACCAAACCCCAACCATCATAAAAAAATATTGTTACCTACCCAATACCACCACAACAACTCCCCAACCTTTGGCAAAAACCACCGCAACACCTCACCTTTATTCGGCCAAAACTAACGCAACCAACCACCCCCTTTTCCCACTTCCACCAAATCCAACCACCCCCTTTAGCCTAACTTACCATTGCAAATCCCTTAGTAATGTTACCATATATCATTTCTCCCTTCATTTCTTCGACACATTCCACCAATCGCCTCCCTTTGTTATGGAACTCTCCACCGAAGCCTTTACCTTAGTGTGGTTTGGTTTTTCCTCCATCCTTTCACTTTTCCTTACCTTAACTCTTCCTTAATTATATCATTAATTTATAATGGTGTTTTAATGTTGTTTCTTAGGTAATTTTTTGGAGGCTTTAGAGGTGGCGAGATAAGATACGTGCTTAGAGACCCGTAACTTTTTTTATGTAAGGATACTAGTAGTAGTTAGGGTTTTATGCTCAATGTCCAATATAATTTTATGTATTAGTGTGTTCTTGTGCCATGTTTATAATTTCATGTTGATCAGTATTATGATGTAGTAATATGATATTAGATGATGAAAGTGAGTAAGTTAACAACCATGTGATATCGTTAAAATAAGTTCTATATTAAAAACCCTAAGAGAATTAGTATGATATGTGGTATTGATTGTGGCTTGAATAAGTAATAATATTGGGGAATGAGTATTTAAGATGTATGGTGACAAATGGAGGATTTAGAAATCATGATACCAAACATATAAGATTTTTGTAAAATAAGGATATTTGGTTATCTTTAAGGGAATTTTAGTCAATATGGGACTTATATGGGAATTATGGTATTTTAATGTGTCATATGGGTTAAAATATGCTAATAGTATCATATAAAAGGTTTGGAGTAAATAAAAATGGCATAGGTTCCACAAAATGAGAATATGACTTAGTGTGTGAATAATATACCCTAGAATGTCGATGTTATTATCGATATTGTATGTACGAAACGTTAAAGTTAGACCACAATTTTTAGATATGTTGTTAATAGCAGTATGTAGGAAGGTATATTAACTTCTTTTGGAAAAAATTATGACATACTTATGAAATTAGGGTTTTGTAAGCATCGTGAATAGTAACTCTTAAGATATAGTTCTTATCCCATGTGTAAGACGTTAGATTTATGCCTAGATTTTTTGGTATGTTGATACAAATAATAATATTTGAGGCAGAGACACTATATTTAGTGGATAAAATATCAATAGGAAATAAGTTGTGATTAAAATGTAAAATTAGGGTTTCCTAGAAAGTATATGGACCTATATCCTTAAAAACGACCTTGATATCTATGTGGTTGTGCTTTACTTACTTCAATTAAGTTTTGTAACTATCAAACCAATCATGAATAAACATTAATCACTTAATGTAAAAAATCACATTAGTCAGGTTGAGGTATTTTATGGGTTCATTCCACCGGATGACAATAGTGACTCTGATGTGATTTTTCTTGAGAGGTGCATTAATTTGTTCCACCGAATTAAAGAATTGTAGGACCCAAAATTCAACATGAATGAAAATATGACTCCAGTAAGTAATGGAAAATACATTAATTATTTAAAATGAAAGATTATGCAAGTTAGTATCGAAGTATTATGTCTAATCCACAGTGGCTTAGGTGTGTTATTCTCTAATAAGTGTTTTAGACCATTCTACCAGTTTAAGAATAGTAGTCAAAAGTGAGTTTTTCTTGTATATATTGGGTCCATTTTACTATACAATAATAGTGGTACAAGTTTGTTTTCCATGAGATGAGTCATTATACTCCACTAGATTAAAAATAGTGGGTGTCCTTGAAATTAACATAAATAAAAGAATGAAATATTTTATACCTAATAATGAGAGATGGATCAATAATCACCTTACGTTAGTTTATGTACATACATGTATGCTTATTTTTTTATCGTGAATTCATGTACTTATCTGTATCTATTACTCAACTATATTGTCACCTTACTCAATATATAACATATTAACCATCCTTTTCATATGTGGTGCTCATTCCCACAAGTAGACAACTCGAATGTTTATGGGAAGCTCAATGAGGACCCATTGGATTATTTTGCATCTTATAATGCTTTATGTGAGATGGATTGACTTTATATATCCAGATTTTTGGGCATAGAATGATGTTATATGGATGATAGCTTTTATCTAGATATCTTTTTGGACTCTTAGATCCATGGTATCCCTTTGTATATATTTTTGGATATTGTACTAGAAGTTAATCTCCAACTTCTATTTATGTTTATGAAGTTTCACTCGATTTTTTTATTATCTTGTTTTACATTATAATTGTTTTTCCTTATGATTGATGTGAGGATGGTTAGGTAAGCTAAACTTATGTCAATTACGACAGCAACACCCAACTATTTTGGTATTATGCTTCTGTTGTAGATGAGATTTTTCGGTAGTAAAATTTTAGGTGTTACATCAAGTGTATCTGAATCTGAACTTTTAAGATCTAATGGGTTTGGATCTAGATACTGTAAATGGGTATAAGTCTAGGTTTGATAGGAGTACTACACTCAAATTAAACGAAGTGTTATAAGGATTGATATTGATACTTATATCATCATAGTATATCATCCTTTTAGTAATTCTATTTTAAGAACTTAGTTAAACATGCTTATTGTGGAGTAATTTTTAGGATAGGCGACATTCCTTGAAAGTTTTAGAATTTTTTTTTAAATATCTCAAGAAAAACATAAGTAAGGACATATATTTATGAAACAATTCGTATTGATTTGTGAGGTTAGTCTATCAATTCAAAAGTGCTCTAAGGTAGCCCTCTGTGTGGTCATACGGGGTGTTGCAAATAATATCAAAGTAAAATCGCAACTATAATTTGAACTTCAATCAGTCGTCTAGCATGACAATTCTTGGTATAAGCTTTGGTCAAGGGGCAATGATGTTGGTTCATTCTTTGTGTTAGGGTGAATGTAATACCCTCAAATTAAGTAGAGTGTTATAAAGATTGATATGGCTATTTGTATCATCAAACTATACCATTCTTTTAGGGATTCCATCCTAAGAACTCTATAGTGAATCACATTTGTCGTGGTTTAATTTTTAAGATGGGCAACTTTCTTGAGAAGTTTTAGATTATTTTTTAAAAAATACCTTGGGAAGCACATAAATGAGACAAAGCGTTCAAGAAGAAGTTTTATTAATTTATGAGACTATTCAATCTATTCGAAAGCACTCTAAGGTAGTTCTTGCATGGTCGTACGGGGTACTACAACTGGACTTGACTCATTATCATCTTTAACTACTCGAATTTAGTAGCACAGTTGTAGTAAGATCTTCAGGTGACCTATAAGTATTAATACTTATTATTAATTATTCATATTATTATGAATAATTAATAAGTATTATTTTATTAATAATAATTTAAAATAATAATATATTTTTACAGATCAATTATTATATATTTTATAGCAATTATTAAAAATATCATTATTGTTATTATTAATATTGATTGATATATTATTATTATTATCATTATAAATGATTATTATTAATAGTGTTAGTAATTAATTACTTATTAATATCTTATTAATAATAATATAGGGGATGGAGGATTTGGGTTGTCGACTCGCTAGGGGTGTGTCTATGGATGAAAGATTCATTAAGGGTCTTACTAGCAGGTGATTGACCCATTAGAAGAGGTGTGTCCGAGTGACTTACCCATTGAAGATGGGAGTGTACAGATAGCTTGTCCTTTGGTAGAAGGGAAATATAGATGGTTCACCCATAGGGTATGAGATTTAAGAAAAATAAAGTGTTATAAAATATTATCTCATGTAGAATTTAATTATTAAAGTTGATCTTAAATATTTTTTATTAAATATTAAAATGATAAAGATTTAATACTGATTGTAGAAGGAACAAAAGAGTGGAAAAAGAGAAAAGATGAAGATGAAGATGTGTAAAATAAGAAGAGTAATTTTATCGAATAAAAAAACCATTTTATAGGGCGTAGATGGGAAAAAAGAGAGTACTTAAGTAACTATCTATCCACAACAAATAACTTCCTTGCATTAAGACTTACAGTGAGGCTCTACGTAGCAGTGTTGCACTGAAACGGGGATGAGACGAAACGCGGAAACGCTATTTTTTAAAAGTATAGAAAACGGGGACGGTAGGAAACGTTAAAAAATTATATATATATATATATATATATATATATATATATATATATATATATATATATATAAATAGATTAAATTTATTAAAATTAAGAGAAAAACAAATTCTAAAATTAATTCATATATTAGTTAAATTTAATTATTAATAATTATTTTTTAATAAAAAAATTGATTAAATAATATTTTTTAATAAAAATATTAATTAAATAATTTTAATATAAATTTTAATGTATAAAAGTTTCCGGGAAGTTAAACGTTTTTGGGACACAAATATATATATATATATATATATATATATGTTTCTCTCGAGGAGCCTGCCGCTGAATACTATTCAGTGAATAGTAAATGCTGATGCCTATTGTTAGTGAGGGGCAGTGGGCTGGGGCCGTGGGACGTTGTGCGAGGGGATGGGACGACCGGGCGAGTAGCGTTAGACGATAAAAATCCTCCAAAACGACGTCGTTTTGGAGGTTTTTTTTTTAAATCAGCGTTCTGCCTCGCGTTTCGTCCCCAGAAACGTCCCGGGGATGCGAAACGGGCGCACTTCAGCGTCCCCGTGCTTCACTGCTACGTAGTTTTGAAATAATCTAGAATGTTCTAATATAGTTTATATAAGTGTTGAGAGATGTAGAAGATCCTACGCTCTCCTAGATGGTCTTAGAAGAAGAGATATCTATATCCTTCTAAGTTTGTATAGATAAGTATGGAATATTCTAAAAACTCTAAAGGAATATTTTAGAAACCCTAGTGAACTCTTCTAGAAATATTAGAAGGCTTATTGAGTTATTGTAGAGTAATTTATTAGATCCGTCTTTAAAATCTTTTTGAAAAGAGAATGGATGGAACTTTACTTCTAAATAAAGGTGGGTGGAGTCATTTGAAAGATAATCTCTCTCTATTATTTATATATTTTTTCTTTCTAAAAAATCTCTCTTAGGTCGTCCTATAAATTATTTGGAATTATACTCTTGAATGTATTTTTTGTGTAGACAATTAATATATTAAAAGTAAGAGGGATAATTTAATCTTTAAAAATGTAAGGAAAGATTAACACCACAAGTATTTTTGGTCGGTCAAAAAGTTGGTACGTGGTGCTCTCCCCTGTTCCCATGTAAAAAATAGAAGAAAAATGCAAGAGAGGTGGAAGTGCCACTTTGGGAGGGAGGAAAAATAATGGGACGCGGCCTCTGATGCATGTAAACGACACTTCAGTGACGTCCTCCGTCTCAAAAAAAAAAATTAAAAAAATTTTAGTATCAAAATTTATAGTAAAATTAATTAGTTAATTTTTTTTTAAAACAAAATTATTAATGATTAAAATTAATTAATATACATAATAATAATAATATTATTTTATTTTTTTCTCTTAATTTTAGTACATTTAATCTATTTTTTAAATATATATATATATATATACTTATTTTTTTACGTTTTTTATTATCTTTGTTTTCTAAATTTTAAAAAAATAAAGCTTTTTTTTTTAATTTCTTTGCGTACTAGTTTTTCTATGTCCGTCATCCGTGCAACGCTGGACGCGGCAGTTGTCGTCGATCAGGAATGATTGACTGACATAATAAAAAAAGTTGGAACGGCAGCCTAGACAAGGGTAGATTGACCCACACGTAAATCAAAGGACGGCAGCTTCTGATCTATCAATTTAATATCATCACCCATGTGCAAATTAGAAGAAAGGAGGAGTTCGTGCTTCTTGTGGTCCAGGAAGCTCGGCTTCCACCGGGAGATTCGAGTTTGAGCCTTTCCAGGACAGTTTTGTTTGTTGATTTGCTATAGTGGTTGGGATTGGGGAAAAAGTAACGGGACGCGGCAACTGTTGATTTGCTTTATTGTCGGAGACCGCTAATCCACAAACGATACACGGTTTAGGTCTCGTTTTTAATTATTCAGGCTTTTCATCATGTTTGTCGTGTTGGGTGGAGCCGAGACAAAAGTTGATTTTAAAAAATTTAATGAATATTGATTTAATTTGTTTGAAATTTGATATAATTTGATCCGAATAATTAGGAGTCCGAAACTTATCTAATCCGATACATATATGATATTCAATATAATCTAAAAAATTATGAGTTTGAAATAAATCAGACCCGACCCGATATTAACTTGAAACTCGATATAACCAAAAAAATTATAAATCTAAAATTATCTGACCCGATCTATTATTTATCCAAAATTCGATATAATCTAAAAAATTATAAATCTATAAATATTTAATCCAGTACTACCAGAACATTAACATTAACCAATTACTTAAATTTTTTAAAACTTCATAAAACATGAAATAATATAGATGTGCAATTAGTCTGTACTAATACTTACACTAAAATCTAGACACAATATACTCTCTTAAAGTTTATATTAATTCTTATGAATTTACAAGTACAATATTCATTGATACTAATATTAAACCCTGTGAATTCTAGGGATGTTACCGCCACACTTAGTACCAGACCGATCCATTGGCATAAAATAGTGGCAGGGTATGTTACCCTTGCAACTGATCCACCGACTAAAATAGTGGCAGGGCATGTACCCTAGCGACCGATTCACCGGCTAAAATAGTGGGGTTTCTGTACTCGTGTGGACTTGATAAAGAAAATGACGTGAATTGATTTCTAATAAAAGAGAAATTAAATAATTAATTTGGAATAATCATGTACTTTATGTGTGGCCTAAATCATTTGTAGGTTGTATAATTTTCTTCATGACCTTATGTACTATATGTGTGGGTTTGAAAGTGTAAGTTGAGTATTATTTTACATAATTCTATATGCTTATGTGTTGGCCTTAGTGCTCGGTTACCTTACTCAATACAAAGCGTACTGATCGCCCTTTTCATAGGTACTGCTCATTCCCATGAGTAGTTGACCCTTCTGACTTTGTGCAGGTGGGTGGGACATCCGACAGGGCTGAGTGTTGAGCATGTTTTGGCTCAAAGTTCGAGAGTGTCTTGGCCGTATTCTCTTTTCTTATTATTTTATCTTCTTCTACTATTTCTTATGTATCGAATTTACCCTCTTATGATTTATTACTCGATTGAGTATTTTAAAAGAACCTTTTATTGGTTGTAAGCTTATTTCTCTTTTAGAAATGAATTACAATTCTTTATGCGTACTCTGATTTTTTTTTACAACTGTTTAATGCTTATTTGGAATTTAGTTTGTCTTGATTTATAATTGGTTGTTAATCTTTTAATAGCCTTAGCACTTGGTACTGGAACGGTCGGAGTGAACCAATTTGGTACTAAATGTGGCGGTAACATCCGCAGAATTCACAGGTTTTAATTTAAATTCTTCTGCTTTAAAAAAAAGTAGTAAATTTTGGGGTGTTACAATGAATTCTTCCGTTTAAAAAAAAAAGTAGTGAATTTTAGGATGTTACAATGAATTCTTCCACTTTTAAAAAAAAGTAGTGAATTTTGGGGTGTTACAAAAATGTAGTTATAAATAATACTAATTCTAATATTTAAAATATTTGGAACAATTAGGTAAAAGTGTATATAAAAAAAGGGAAATTGCATCATAAGTAAAATCCAATCAAATAAGGGGAAAGTTTTATCAAGTCTATTATAAGTACACATTAACAAAATTTTGTAGCCTTAAACACTATATGTTCGTATCTATACCTTGCAACATATCACCTTTGACATCATAGGAAAGTAGAAAAAAATCTAAAATAAGGATGTTAATTAGTCATTATGAAAATTAAAGATTAATGTTTTTTTATTACATCAACTATGTTAAATAGTAAGAAGTCAATATTAGTTGGACCTTTGTCAATAATGGTTAATGACCTTTAGTCATTATTATTTACTTTATATATATTTTTGTCTTATTTAGCTTGATCTGATCTAATCAAAATATATAAAAAAATAAATGTTTTGTTATTACTATTTTTACCATAATTGATATTCATTAATTACTTATTATTGTTATCATTATTTTTATATTATTATCATTATTATATTTATTAAAATTATGTTGATATAATGTGATTAATATGTTATAAAAATAATATAGCCTTAGAAGCCTTCATCTGTTGCCAATTATCAATGGTCATTATAAGTTAATATTATGTAAGGACTGTATAAAATATAAATATAATATAACATTAAAATAATACTCAAACTCAATATGACCAAGCTAATAATGGAGTTGAATTATAAGCTATACCTTAACATAAAAAGGAAAGTGATCTGATTTGAAGACTTTTAAATTTGAAACGTCAAATACATCTCCAAAAAGGAAATAATGACAAAAGATTCTAAGGCCATAAACCAATCAATATAATAATTTACTTTCAAATGAATGAGCGAAATCGATATAAGCGTTCTTAAAATAATTATACTTTAATAACATCTTAGAATAAATAAAAAAGAAAATGGTACAATCATGACTTAAATATTAAATGACCCGAATCCGATCCAAACTAGGCCCAAAAATATAATAATTTGAACTCACCCGAATCTAATATGAACCTGAACCGAAATTAGAACAACCAAAATTTACTTGAATCTGTGTATATCTGATCTTAACCTGACCCAATCCAAGAACTTAGAATGATACGAGATTATTCGATATTGAGTTGTTTTGAATCAAACCCGACTCGACAAAATGATCCGAGATTATTTGAAACCAAATTGACCCAATTATCATGTAATCTGATACAATAGTGATGTGACCTACCCGATTGCCAGCTTTACCAACATGCATTGCTCAAAAAAGAAGAAAGTTGATGAACCGATACGAGTATAAAAAGACTTCACAAGCAAGATTGGTTTTACTCTTCTTTCATTTAATAGCTAAGATGTACCTAATGCATGAGAAACTAAATGGAACGGTTGATATAATATCAAGGCGTTAATCGGGTCGGGTGGATTGTATTTGGATTGGATTATAGTGGGTTATTTTTTGTGGTTCAATTATGGGTCAAGCTGCATCATTTTGAGTTCGGATCATTTTATGCCATCTTATTATTTGGGTTGGTTCGGATTCGTATTCATGTCGTTACAGATCCAAATAGGATATGGTTAGTTTACTAGGTTGAGTTAGGTTTGGGTTGAAATAGCTTGGGTTCTAGTTGGGTCGAGTTAAATTGTCACGTTGGATTGGGTCTAAGAATGTAGGAAGCATGAAATTTACCCAAAATTTGACGAATTTATCCATTGAATACTTAAATAAATATGGATAAATGGATATGGGGGATAGAAAAAAGATACCGATTAGGTTCGAGTAAGGGTACAGGTATAGAATATCCATAGCCATACTTATACCCATATCATTATCCATATCCGTACTCATTTACTAGATATATAATTACCCTTTTACCCTTAATTTTAAAATAAATATAGTATAAATTAAGGTTAAAATTATCATTTGGTTCAACTCTAAATGTTTGTATCTGTTATGTAATAGATATCTAACAGATATGGATGTATTAGTGGATATTTGTTTGGGATACGGATAAGAATTTGGGTGTGAATTTTCTTATCGAGTACAAGTACAGGTATGGGTGTGGGCATACCCACCCTAAACCTACCCTATTTACATCCTTATAGGTCCGAGTTTGGGTAAAGCAAGCTCGTATTCTGGCAAATCAAGCTCTCATTCAGGTGATTTCATGTTTGAGTTAATTTAACGGGGTCAGGTTTGTGTTAACTTGACAATTTTTTTAGGTTTCGATGGGTTGGGTTGGGTTGGGTTTGGGCCGAGTTAATCTTGAATCTAGGGATGACAATGGGTAAGGTCCATCCAGACCCAAACTTAGATCTGTTTATATTACCTAGACCCAAACCCATCAGGTCTTAAAAGTTCAAGGCTAAACCCAAATCCACTAGGTCCAGCTGGTAAACGGGTCCTAAATGGATCCGGCTATTTTTTTTAAAATAATTAATAATCTATATAAATAAAAATACATTTATATTTTATATAGCTTAATATGTGTATTTTGTTAAAAAAAAATCCTTTGAGTTAAAAAAAAAAAAACTTTACAATAGTTATGTTAACTTTTCAAGTGGTATTTTAATGCTTTTGGAATACAATACTATACACATTGCTTATAAAGTAAATATATAAAAAAAATAAAAAATTGAATAAGAATTTTAAAAAAGATTACGACGATGATGACAAACATAATATATATATATATGTTAAACGGCTTTGGTGGATCGAGTCTGGGTTTAGAACTACTAGACCCAAACCCAAATCCATTTAGGTATATATAGACCCAGAACTAATTGGTCCAAAAAGTATGGACCCAAACCCACTAAAAATGAGGCGGGTATAGGTCTGGTCCAGGACCCATTGCCAACTCTACTTGGATCGAATTACTTTGGATTTGTGTTAATTGGATATTGACCACAAAAATTAATCTAACTCATTAACCTCGTGTACAAGTATTAAATTTAACTTTATGTAAGCATGTGATTAGTAATGTGTTATTAAATGCTATTTGTTTATTGTTATGACTTTTTTAATGTTGTGTTTTTACGCAAAAAAAATAGGTAAAATTAGAATATCGTTGGTCAATAAGTACTTTTATAATAAAAGTAAGAAAAATAAGTAAAATTTAAATAGTAATATATTTTTAAAAGTTTTAAATAAACCATAAGACTTGTGTATTTTTTTATTATTATCATAACTAGTTAATATCAAATTGGTTTTGTTGAGTCGGGTCATGTTGATAGTGGGTCGAGTTGATAATGAGTCAAGTTGATGGCGAGTTATGGTTTGGTATCGGGTCGGGTCACTTATATTTGGGTCAACTTTGGGTAAGGTTGATGAATTTATTGGGTTAAGTCATGTAATGTTTTATATGGGTCAGATTAGGTCAACTTTTATCCAGTGTTGCACGGGGACGAAGATGGAAACGGAGAAACGGAGATGGGGAGAAACACAGAAACGTTATTTTTTAAAAATTAAGGAAATGAGGACGTAAAAAAATAATTTAAAAAAAATTATTTAAATACTTTCAATATCAACTCTAATATCAAAATATTTAAAAAATGGTGCTTTGCGACTTTTGTTTTTAGCAAATGAAATTGCTACAATTATTAAAAAATTATAATCCAACATCAATTTTCTCTCTCATCAAAGCATAGAGACTACAACAACCAAAATTGATGAATAAAGGCTATTAATGATAATGACCACAAGAAGCTCAAACTTTACCAAATATTTCTCCGTCACCTACCAATCTAACGTTTCCGATGCCAGTTTTCGTCCTGACATTTCCGAGACACGAAACGTGGGCACAACAACGTTTTCATGTATCACAGCTTTTACCAACTCTAGATATAATACGTCCATTAATACAAAATTACCTACAACTAATTCTAAATTACTGCTCCATCTAATTTTAAAAGATTTTTTTAAAAAAAATTTTAATGATATTATTAGACTATTAATATCTTTTTATTATATATGTATTAAAATTATTAAATACAAAATAACATTTATAAATTTTTTTAAATATAAATGTAATAATTATATTTTTATATCATAATATATTATATTTTTAAAAAATTAGTTATTAACATTTATCTTTTAAAACTGTACGGGGCTTCTTCTTATAAATGAAGTACTATATTTACATTCAAATGACCTTCGTTGTATATTTCAAAGATAAATTTTGACCAATAAATTTTTTTACAGTATATTTTATTAAGACATAAAAATATAGTTAATATATTTGTATGAAAGAGAATATTTTTATAATACTATTTTTAAAAGTTTTTATTAATATATATAAAAAAATATTGATAATTAAAATTTATTTTTACAATATGATGCGACAATTATTTGCATATAGAGATGAAGTATTATCCTTATAGCCTTTTTTTTTATTTTTTTGTTGGGGGTGGGGGGAGGGGGGAATGTCGCACGTTGAGGCGAACGTCTATATAATGCTGGTGATATGTGCACAAAATCTTACACTCGAAAGAGGAACCACCTGAGAGAAAGAGCAAGCAAATTTGAAAATCAACCATGCCGAGTGCGCTGAAGATCCCGATCATCGATTTATCTTCACCAGACCGCTTATCAACAGCAGCTTTGATCCGTCAGGTTACTACTCTCATTCCGACTCCTTATCTCTTCCTCGTAGCTGAGCCTGCTAATTCATTTGTCATGGCGTCTCTCAGCCGATCATCATAGGAATCTGGAACGTACGCTTAACTGATTGCATGTGTCCGAATTAGTAAATCAACCGTAACAATACATAACGCTGATCGGGAACTAACAACAAGCTAAGAAATTAATTGAACAAAAAGGGAATTGCTTGGGCGTCCCCTTTGAAAATCAAGTGACAAGTAGTGACAGTACCATGCTGTCCGGTTCATAAATTTGTAGAGTCAGAAACGTTTATACATTTGCAATACATGTTCAATTTGTGGGTTAAGGGCCTGCCAGCTTATTTTTGCTCAACTGATCTCATCTAAATTAATTTTTTTAATAAGTTATTATTACTATTTTATTTTTATTATTATTAAAATTAAAATTAATTTTTTTGGTTAGCATTACTACAATTATTATCATTAATATTAGTTTTATATTTATTATGTTATTATCAGCATGTTGAAAATTTGATCCGAACTGATATAAGTTGAGGAAAATAAGTCCTTATAAAGACTTGGTTTGGCTTGAAGGGATGGTTCAGGTTCTACATGATTACAGTTTCATGCATGAACATGGCAGAATGATCCGTTGGTGAACTGATACCATGTTGGTAATTAGTAAATAGTTAATAACAGTTAGCGAATGATATTCACAGATAGTATTAGCAAAATATATTAGTTGGTTTCACTATCAGATAATACTAGTTGTTTCTCTAAAGGTGCTTGGTAATATCTGTTGACTGTGGTATTTATTAACAGTTTAAAAGTACAAAGGACGTTAAGAGAGATAATGATGAATAAATGCTTATATTTTAAGATTTTTTATTTATTACCAACTACTAAAATTAGACGATCGACATAGTCAAACTTCTAATCTATCTCAAAACCACTAAAAATTCTCTGAGTCTCTCTTTATGAAACAGGGCCTAAAAAAGAAAAGAGAGGATAAAGAATACGGAGTCTTTGGCTATGTTTGATAATGGCCTTATTTGGTAAATAGTGGTTTGAAGGGCTTTTAGCAGTTTCGATATAGATTAGACGTCTGGCTATATTGAACATCTAATTTTGGTGTTTCGTAGAGAGTTTTTTGGATTAGCGTTTTGGAATAAAAAACCTTGTTGAAAAAAAAAAAACTCAAATTAGGAGCATTTTGGATTAACTTATTTATAATTAGCTTTTTTAAAGTCATTTATACTTTCCATTCGCTAATAAATCCCACAATCATCAAATATTACTACTATTATATAAATAACTAATATTATCTAGTAGTCAAACCAACTAATATAATCTATTATCAGCTAACTATTAAAATAATCTTCTAATCGCTATAAACTATCCGCCAATTACCAAATAGGGCCAACGAGCGTTTTGAAGAGCTTTTAGTGATTTTGAGATAGATTAAATATTTGATTATATAACTAGCCTGATTGGATCCATTTATCAAAACTAGTTATCTAAGATAATAACTTATTTTAAAAAATTTTTAGTCAATTTTTTTTTAAAAATAAATAATTATCTTAGATAACTATTTTTAATAATTAATTCCAAACAAGCCAAAAATCTCTAATATTAGTATTCGGTAAATAGTTTTTTGTGTTAGTAATTTGCAATGAATTTTTTTTTTTTGAAAAAGCTTAGAATATGAACATCGTGGAATAGTTGGTTTAGAATTAGTTTTTTTAAATCATTTATATTTTTAATTAGTTAATAACTATCGTCATTAATAAATATTACCAAATATTTTTATATAAATAACTAATATCATTCATTAGTCAAGTCGGCTAATAAAATCCCCTATTTATCAGATATGTACTACTTGTGCCTTTATAACTCAAACTATTAATGCGTGTGTTATTTTTTATTTATTCTCACGATAATAACATCATTGATGACCTATTTATGGGCAACAATAGTGAGTGGCTAGCATGCCCACTAACTCCACTATTGCTTACTCTTTTACAATATGAGAGTATATTAGGTTTCTAATTTTATTTTATAATACAAGTTATTTTACCAAAAAAATTCAATAATTAAATGTTTTATTTTAAATACTAATTTTATGTTAATCTCTTTCTAATTAAGTGAGTAAGGGATAATAAATTTAATGTAAAGATATATTAGTAAAAATAGATATTTCTGTATCTAAAATTCAATGTAAAGATACATTAGTAAAAATAGATATTTCTTAATATGTACAAAGAAAAAAATAATATAGTTTATGTTGTGAAACGGACGGAGCATAAACTAACAAAATATAACATGACTAACTTGAAGACCCACTAATTAGATCACTTCGTAGACCTCTAATTATAACTGATCGATAACCCATTACCGCTAATAATCTTAGAAAATTATGTTTAAAAAAATTACACTAATTATTCTGAAGCATACGCAACATGATTAACCAAGCTTGCGCTCAATAATGTTGGGTTGCTAAATTGGCATGCCTTCTGCCTGGTCGAGCTTTACAGTTAGGTTGAGATGCGAGTCTTTCATACGCTGATGTCAATGTTATCGTGTCCACTTTCTTTGTCATCCATTCAGCGGTTTGCAACATGTGTAATGAGGTTGCATACTCCTGTTATTATTAACTAAATTCCTCTGTAGGCGTGCCTCGATGTTGGTTTCTTCTACGTTGTGAATTATGGAGTGGACAAAGATTTCATTGAGGGATTTCTCTCGGAAGGTAAAAAATTCTTTTCTCTTCCCTTGGAAGAGAAAATGAAGCTAGAAAGGAATGAACTCTCAGGCTATTCGCCCTTGTGTGTCGAAAATCTGGATCCGTTATCAAATCCGAAAGGTAGGCATGCTTATTTTTCTTTTTCTTTTTCTGGGGACTTATGAAACGAATTTGATTGAGCTCAACAAGGATTCTAAAGACTGATGAAATCTTGCTTATCGGATGGCAGGTGGTTCAAAAGAAGCGTTCGATATTGATCCTTTGAATAATTATGCAGACAGCAAAAACCAATGGCCTTCTGAGGGTATAACTACGGCTGTCTTTGTTGGCATACTTCCTCTAAGTTGGCAAACACGACTTCTGTTTTCTATTCTTACTACATAACGCATGCGTATATCAATTTTCTTGTCAAATTTCAGATATTCTGCCTGGTTGGAGAGCAGCCGTGGAGTCATACTTCAACACAGCTATGTAAGTCCTGAAAAGTGGACAAAAAATAAAAATAAAAAATGAGTTTGCTGTATATAACAAGTAGCAAATCAAACGTTCTTATTCCGAATAAGCATGAACGAAATGTTATACTCATACTTGTAATTATCTTCAGGAAAGCTGCACTAAAATTGTTATCGCTTGTTGCTCTGTCTCTAAACTTGGAGGAGAACTATTTTGAGAAAGTTGGAGCCTTGGATGCACCGATTCCAGATCTGCGCTTCCTGCACTATCCAGGTCCCATTCAAGTGCCACCACATGTGTTGTACTCTGATTTGTTGTATTCTGAACCTTGAACTGGAGTTAGGTGCTGATATATGTAGTCATTACAGGTGATCTGGGGTCCTCTAATGAAAAAGTTTATGGTGCCGGTGCTCATTCAGATTTTGGCATGATCACGCTCTTAGCGACAGATGGTGTTCCTGGACTTCAGGTATGATTATTAAGCATCTGTATTCTTGAGCTGTCCGTGCATAAGTTATCATCGTGCATTTTTTCCTAACTTATTGGTATGTCAGGTGTGCCGGGAAAAAGATAATCATCCGCGCGTATGGGAAGATGTCCCTCATGTTGATGGGTAGGTCAATATCATGAATAGAATTTAAGGATTTTTGTATTTGTATGAGGGCAGGAGGCATCAATTACAAATAAATGCGATAATCTCTCAGACGACGCCATCAGATGCTCATTCTGAGTCCCATCTACTTGCCAGTAATGGGTGAATGTCGGGACCGACTTGAGTTATTTGGTGCCTATTCCAAATGGAGTTCTTTAGACCGATCAGAACTAAGGGTAGAGAACTCAATTAAATTCCAAGTCCTACGCACACCATCTTACAGCGCCCCCCCCCCCAAAAAAAGTCACTAGAACCTCAATCCGAACCTTGTTTACCCGCCAGCAGCAGTGGATGAATGTCAGGGTTGCCTTGACGCTGTGTCCTGATGCTTGCTGCAAATGAAGTTATTTGAACTGATCAGATCCTGAATAGTGTCTTGCAGCCTTGTGTTTGCTGATCTGGATTCAGTTCCTCTCATTTACAGCGTGTCCTCAGGCATTGTTATGCTTTCGACACAAGAGAAGAAAACCAGGCGCTTTTCTTGTCTATATTCAGGATAAGAGTTTGTGGTCCACCTAGCTTTCTTCATTAAATCCCAATGTGTCACCTTTAATCTCTCCCATAAGCCCGAATAAACTTTCAAAATCCTGGCAGAAACCAAATATTGGTGACCACCAAAGAGTTCTCGTTCTACTGCGGCCAGAGTAGGACGTTCTTGGTGTTGCTTTCAGAGTTTAAATTCATTGTCTTCAGATTTTTTGTTTGAATAGATCAAAGCTCAACATTGTTAATCGTAGTCGAACTTGAAACTGCAGAGCCGTAGTATGTAACATTGGAGACATGATGGAGCGGTGGACAAACTGCCAATACAGGTAAACATATAAATATGTCATCTATTCAATGAGTTGAAAGTAGAATCGTATAATTCTTCTTTAGAGACAGTGAACCCACCAATTTTTTATTTTTATTATTTTCTTCTTATTATTACTATTGTTTTGCCTATGACCTCTTACATTGCCTTGCACGCAGATCAACAATGCACAGAGTGGTTCCGACCGGACGAGAACGTTACTCGGTAGGCTAACATTCGCGATATGCCTTCAAGTAGAAGTTCCTTTTTCTTTTCTAGTGCTGTCTTTTCTTGGAAACCCAGTGCGAGAATTTTTTTCTATTATCTTTCCTTGGGTCTGCGTGAAGATTCCAAGTACCATGAGTATAATTTTGAGGAGTTTATAAAATCCTATTTAGAAACTGAAGATGGTTTGATCTAGTGATAAATATTAATTCCTCGTTAACGAAGGTTCTAAGTTCGAATCTTTCTCCCTTGGCAACACTCTTATGGTGTCAAATGTCAACACCTATACAATGATCTGTGATTATCTTCATAGATTTCCTATAATTAAAAAAAATCCTATATATAATGATAAAAGCCTTTTGCACTAATGCTTTGGTGAAACGCTGATGATTCAGGCAGGTTTATTCTTGAATCCAACGCGCGATTGTTTGGTTGAATGCATGAAAACTTGCTGCTCTGAGTCATGTCCCCCAAGGTAAAGATATTAATTCTAGGCATTGGATTTCTCATATTGCTCTGTTTGCAGCTATTATCTAAGAACTGAAGATCAGCTTAGGATGGTCACCCTGCTGCAATCTTTGTTTTGGCACTAATTATAGGCCAATTTTTCACATCACGTGGTGGCCTAAGATTTAAGTAAATGTTCCTAGATTATACAGGCTGCTCTTAATCTCATATCCATCAACTTGCTGAACTCAACCCTATATTGCTTTTCTCACCATTAAATCCAATCTTGCTTTACTCACCATTAAAGAGCTCCTTTATCCTATACCCTTATCATTCCTAGAAAAGGGAATCATTAGAACGTATCGTAGAGTTATGAATAACTTCCTAGTCTCGGACTGTGAATGCCAAGCTGCCTTCATGACTTTTCTATCATATACGGCGCAATCTAGCACACAGGATTCATTTTACTATGTTGACTTATAGCTTCATCACAGACTTTTGGCATTCTTGACTCGTTTTTTCTCCCTGCATTTTCTTGCAGGTTTCCACCAATAAAAAGTGCGGATTACCTTCGAGAGCGTTACAAGGAAACCTACGGGTAATTGGGGATGTGGTCCATTACAGATGCTTTGGATACCCGAAGTGTCGTTGTTACTTACCTTGCTTTTAAGTGTGGATGTATGAATAAATTTACAGCTGCAGAACGCTCATTCTTAGGAGTGTTTGCTCTGTTACCAGGCTCCCTGGTCCCTTTTTTTCTTCTCTTGAGTGTTTCTAATTTCTCTCAATCTTTAGGTGGATGTATCGTAAGTCCTATACTAGCTATGCCTCCCGTGCCGTGCATGGATCTGTAACCTAATGTGCGTGGATTGCGCTTGTGTTTGAGTAATAAAGGGTTGATTGAACAAATAGATAGTATCAAGGGGCAAATTGCCAAAATATTTCGGCTGGATTTCGACATTACTTAAATATAACCAAGGTTCTATTTGGTTTAGTAAGAGTTTAAGGAAAATAAAATTAAAATACTTTCTTCAAAGAAAATCAAATAGTTAATCTTTAATAATTTTATTCCTTACTTATTTTCTATTTCACTATCTTATGAAAACCAAACAATAAAAAAATATTTTCCTCTTTATTTTTTTTCTTTCCTTTCAAATTTTTCATTAACCAAACGGAGCATAAGGATTTCAAAGTGTTCAAAATAGCTCACAAATTACATCTGATTTTTTTCTCTTGGTGCTAACCTGTGTTAGCATTTTTTTTTCCAAAAAAAAAAAGGCCCCAAAAGGACCTTAATAGGCCCAGAAACAACCTCGATAGGAGCACTTCTACTTAGAATAATAATAATAATAATAAACCCACACGCTATCCAACCCTATTTCCCCGATCCCCTTCATTAAGTTGTTTCGTTTTCTAACTTTGGTATCCCTTTCCTTCCCTAACTTTCCCTTCTTCCCTCCTTTCTTCAACACTTTAATCTCCATCCTTCAAGTCAGAATTTTGCATCTCCACTAGTAAATCAGGGTACTCTCACTACTTTACTCCATATTTTTCTTTATATAAGTATTTAATTATTAGTTTTAATAATCTATTTTGTTGTTTGTTTATAATATGATTTAGTTAAATCAAGCTATAATTTTGTTTGAGAAAATTTAGAATCACAAGAATGTGTTCATGCATATATGTTTTAAAATTAGTTTAAGTTTATGAAATTATTGAAAATGTAATGATAAATATATATACAATTTAATTCTATTCTATATGCACAATAATAAATTTGTAATAGAATTTTGAATAATGTAAGTTTTTGCATAATATTAGGTCATACTTGATCTTTTTAGGAGTTTTATTTATTTTGTATTAGTCTGCAAGTGTAACACTCCTAATTTACTACTAAAAAATATCGTTTTTAAGTAAAAGCATTAACATAATATAGTGGGGGTTGCTGCCACACTTAGTACGAGTCTAGTCTATTCCTTTCTTAGACTAAGTGTAAAGCTAAAACATTACGATAAATAAATCAAAACTTACCGAAATAGATATAAATAGTAAAAGACTTTAATAACTTAAACCTAATAATAATGTACATAATACATGCTCTAGATAATATAATACATAAAAAGAGATAAGGGGGATAAAAGAGATGATGAGTCCAAAAGAGATATCAAGAATCTAAGGCACATAACATGTGCGACTCAGATAGATATAACTCTACGCCCTAACCTTAGGGCATAAACCCTCATCACTCCACTTGAGGAACCTTCTCAAAGTTAGTAGAATCATCATCATATACCTGCGATACAACGCCTACAAATGTGTAGTATCAGTAGGCATCTTGTATTGAGTAACACAAATATCCTAAGGAGATAGTATTATGTATCCAATAGAACATGCAAAGAAAGCAATATATCATGCTATAATAAGATGATAGCATGCTTACACATAAATGTCAATTGAGAAGAAGAAAACTCAACCGTCAAACATAAAATAATGTGATATAACTATATGGATAGATAGAATTCATTTATTATTATATTTTATTATCGTGATCACAACCAATATATTATATTAACTTGAGGATGGAGACTTGAAGAAACCATAACAACTAATCTAGTACTTGAATAGTACTAGTTCTAGCTCGCCTACCCAAAAACATAACTAGGACACCAAATAATGGGATACCTAATCACTCAAGTATGCATACCCCTCATTGGGATAAAATATATTGAGACACCTATAGAGTAGAATAGGGCCTCCTAGACCTCATAAAGCACCCAAAAATCATAGAATAGAAAATACTGGAATGGTACTAAGTAAATACCAAACCTGACTCGGATAGCTACCCTGAGCGGTAAAAGTCCCAACTCAAGATCTTTCACTTTAAGTGATCAATGTCTTATCCAAGATTTAGGTCAAATAAGAATAAAGTTCCATAGAATATCACTTAATCATGTATATGAACATAAGCCAATTATTTTAGTAAATTCAGATATTATCCACACACTTGATCTATGCTATTAAGGTCCAATTAAATATATGAAGTATTAAAGCCCAATGAAGATTATCATGGTATTAAAGCCCAAACAAGATTATTGAGGCATTAAAGTTCAAGTTCCACACCATAAAAGGCCTAATAAAATTTGATATCAATATATATTAACTCGAATTATTTGAGATAAGGTTCAGTAAGTAACATCTAAATCCACCGAGGGTTCACATATAAAACCAAATCAAATAACTAGTCTAAAGGCACATAAATTAACTAAAGTATCTTTAAAGCCAACTAATTTACCTTAATATTAAGAGATGAATATTTGATGCATGCTAAGAGAATCATACTAGACCAATTATTTTCTTAGGATGAAATATAAATAGAATACAAGATAAAACTCTAAGATTACTCAATGTACTCAAGTGTATATTTCTCGTTTTCTTTTTCTTACTTAATCAAATATTTTAATTAAGATCTCTAGGTCTACTCATCAAATGTCACCTAAGTGTCAAACTTATCCATTTAACTTTCTTTATTAATATAATATCCACTTAGGTCTTAAAATTTTTATAATTTACATGAAATGGCCAAAATGTCCTTATTCACCTAAAGTTACATTAAACTTGTAAAATTCATAACTTACTCTTAACAACATCAAACCATTACATATCATATACCAAATTTTATTTAAAAGACCTAATGAAGACAATGGTGCACTTAAAACATTCAAAATCAATCTGTATTGCCCAACGTACCCATGGCTGAATATGTCTAAACCTTAAAAAAATTCATTTCAACTCTAAATGATATAAAACTCATAACCTAACTTCCATAAACTATTATACATAGAATGGAATACTTAAATAAATTTAAAAACAAAAACAAAACTCACATAAAATAACAAGAATGAGAGCTAAACTACTTGGATCTAGGTATATTTATCATCACTATGCTATAAAATCAACATGACTCTATTGAACATTTATCGTTACTTTGCTAAATATTCATCACCTTTCCAGCATATATAAGAACATGTAAAAATCACACAAACCATCTTCTCATTGGATTTTCATGCTTATACACATAAGATAGAAACATATACATGTCATATAATATTTTTCAATATATTATTTCATACTTGTAATTAAAATAAACCTAGTCATGCATAAAAGAATATATAATACACCTAACACAAAATCCTAGTTCTAAAGGTTAGTTTAGTTACCAAAATTCCTAAGCTCCTTAGCAAAGCTAAAATAAGGAATCTAGTAATTCCTTCTATAAACCCACTTGGTCACCTTCAAGAATATAAAATAAAGAGTTAGATAAACCAATATTAATAAATAAGAAAATGGGAAAGAAAGGAACTGGGAGGCTTAAAAACCACCACAAAAAATAACTAACAACCAACAAGGAATGATAGATCAAGATTTTAGAGCTATAACGGGAAGGAAACTAAGGAGAGAAGAAGGGATGAAAGGTATAAAATCTCTTCTACAACATATGCAACAACTGTAGCAAAAATTTCAAAGTTGCTCGACAAGGTAGATAGGAGAGGAAAAAAGAAGAGGTGAGGGGCATGATTTCATGGTTGGAAATGGTTCCTAGATGAATTATAATATGCAAGAAACAATACGAAACAAGAATAAAAGGTATATGTAGCTACTGGAAGTCACAAAAAAATCAACTTTGCTGATGTTGTAAGTTGGTTGGGAAGCAAAAGTGTGGTTATGAATAAGCTCAAAGGGGCTTGACTTCAGAAATGTAAATTATGTGAAGTTGTATTATGTAATGAAATGTTTACAAAGAAACAAAAACCAAAGAAATAGGACAACTAGAGAGAGAACAAGTTGTTAAAAGTTGGAAAGAAATCAACTTTGAATATTGTTGAAAGATTATGATTTTATGTGAATTTTGTTATGAAACACACGATTTGGAAAAAATAAAGTGAGATATGATAGGGAGGATTGTGGAGTATGTTTTTGGTTTTACTATAGCCTCACTTGAGTGCTAGGATTAGGGGTGTAAGAGATAGGTTAGGCTATGATTGAGTGTGTAAAAGAAATGTTATAAAATCATAATTGTGGTACTAGGTGCACTTTTTGGTTAGATGAAAAGTAACTAAGTTACAAATCTGATTTGGTTTGTGTAGGAGGCTATTAGGATTAAAATAATAGTTAGAGTATTGGTTACAATTTATTTTTGTTAATTAAATTGCAAGAAAGTTCAATAATGAGCATTAATTGGGAAAAATATCAATTGAATTCTAAAAATCATAAACATTTATGAAAAAGTCCAAAATAATTTTATAAACTCAAATATATAAAAATATTGGGTATCAGAGTTTGTTTGAATCTTAACAAATGGAAAATGACCAAAAATGGCAAAAATAAATAAGTTGCATAAATGCATTTTTCCGCAACCACACAAAATAAATGAAGAGAATTTCAAAGTATCACGGATTGATGCAAAATATTTTTTACAAAAATGAATATATAAAAATATTTGGTATCCGAACTCATTTGCTGACTAATGGATTAAAAATGGTAAAAATAGCTAAAATCGTATAATCGAGTAAACGGATATTTTTGTAATTTAATAATTTAGAATAAAAGGGTGAAACATGAATGAATAGAATGGGAGAATGACTTAAAAATATTTTTGGATCGATTCAAAAATTTTGAACGAGTCAAAAAGAGTGAAAACACAGAATCAGAAAAATTGTGATAAACGTGTTTTCTACAAACGAGATAAATAATTGATAAACTATTTAAAAATTAACACAAATGAAATGAGACTTGATAATAAAATATATGTATTTTTTTCTAAGACTTCATACTAGAATAATCACATAAAGTAATTTTGTTGTTTATTTATATTATGATTTTGTTGAATCAAGCTATAATATTATTCAAGAAAATTTAGAATGAAAAAAATATGTTCATGCATATATGTTTTAAAATTAGTTTGTGTTAATTTTATGAAATTATGAAAAATGTAATGATAAATATATATACATTTTAATTCTATTCTATATAGGAATAATAATAAATTTGTAATAGACTTGTGAATAATATAGGTTTCTGCATAATATTAGGTTATACTTGATCTTTTTAGGAGCTTTTATTTATTTTGTATTAGCATATAGGTTTTTTTTTTTGGAGTAGCACTTTAAAACATGTTGCTACTAGCAATTGTCTACTTGATCCCATTAAAATTATTTGAATTTTTTTTATCCCTATTGATTGTTTGTAATAAATTATAGGGTGAGTGGAATTATATTATTCTTTTATTGGATTAGGAAAGAAAAAGAAGTGGGAGATGATTTGGTTTATGAAGAGCATCCAAATAAAATTGTTTTTTTTTGGTATCTATTACATTTACTAAATTGATGAATATGATGCTTTTATGGACAAACAATGTTAGCCTCACATACATGTTTGAGGTTTCTGGTATATATCATTCAAAATGCCCGAAGAAAATATGTTTCATACTTATTGATAGTGATTACTTGCTGAGCATATTATTTGGATCCTTAATATTTGATAACAATAGAAATTGTTGTGTAGAATTTTCTGTAGAGATTAGCTGCCGACAATTTCAATTAAGGAAAATGTTAAGAAATTCTTTTCAACATTTACTTAGTCAACAATCTCAATTCTCTTACAACTTGACACCCATGAGTAACTACCCTAAATAGGGGCCTAGTCATCATAAATACTCTAATCCACATATTCGGGATATAGAAGAAATGGGAGTAAATTTTGATAGAGAAATAACATATCATGTGCTTCCTTCTTTGCCTCCATATGGTGTTATGAATAAGGTTTAGGTCAGGGCTATGTATGAAAGTGAAAATGTTGATGAGCTTTTTTATAAGAGAGATAAATCTAGATACAACGTTTGATTGTGATTAAGACATGCTAGATGAAGAGTTGCTAGTAATAGTGATAGAGGATGAGTTAGACTATGTAAATTGTCCTCATCCTCACTTCGTTGATCTAGAACTTGTTGAAAATGCTATATTTGGTGTAGAGTAATGGGAAGTATCAACTTTGAGTATCTAAGAAGGTTTTGTTGTGGATCAAGATTTTTACTCCAAATAAGACTTAGTGAAGCTACCATTCAAGATTGATAGATCAAGTCATCAAAGCTTTATGCATCGTGTGAGAGTTGTGGTTGAAAGATATGAGCTTGATGTATTCTTGATGGTTCAAATAAGATGAAGGTCACATTCTACAATGGTCTGCATCAATTTCAAAATAAGAAATCAGAATTTGAATTCTTCTTTCATAGCCCTAGAAATTGAAGAGTTAGCGGGAGCCTAATTTTCCATCAATATGAAGACTATTATAGAACACGTACATTCAAAATTTTAGTATCAAGTAAATTATAAAAAGGTATGGTCGGGTAAAAGAAAGGTTATACATAGTTTACATGGAGAGTTTACTGAATGCTCTTCTTCTAAGAGGGCTTGATGAAATGAAGAAAGCCAATCATACTTATGTTGTGTATTGGGAAACTAAAAAATGATGTTCCTAGTATTGAGATATTTGATAAAGCGTTTTAGGCATTTGGGAAATGCATTAACAGGTTTAAATATTGCCTTCTTGTGATGTCTATTGATGCCGCCCATCTACATAGCAATTATAAAAGTTTGTCATTGATTGTTGTGGGTTTTGATGCTAATGACCATATATTTCTACTTGCTTGTGCCATTGTTTATTCAAAGAGTGGTGAAAGTTGAAGGTGGTTAATGTTTGTCATTCCATAGTTTGCCGTAAATGATGGATAAGTGTGTGTAGTTTATGGTTGGCGTAAAGGGATATTACGAGCTATGTAAAGTGAAGGTTAGTGCGAGCCTCGTATGACACATTTTTATTGTTTGCGCCACTTGAAATCAATTTTTTTACACTGTAGTGAACAATAATAAATATATGATGCATCTTTTATGGGATATTGGCACACAACGTCGACAAAAAAAAACATTGGACGAAGAGAGTGGATAATTTGAAAGAAAAAGTATATGTAATACCCTGAGCCAATACGACCATACGAGGGCTAACTTGGAGTGCTTCCGGATTAGGGGTGTAAGAGAGATATTGGGCTATGGTTGAGTACTGTGTAAGAGAAATGTCATAAAATTATGAATATACTACTAGTTGTACTTTTTGGTTGGGAGAAATGCAACCAAGTTACAAATCTAATTTGGTTTTCTTATGAGACTAGTTAGGATTGAAATATTAGTTAGAGGATTGGTTACAATTTATTTTGATTAATTAAATTGTAAGGAAGTCTAATAATGGACATTAATTGAAAAAAATATCACCTGAATTCTAAAAATCATAAAAATTTATGAAAATGTTTGGAATAATCTTAGAAAGTAAAATATATAAAAATATTAAGTATCGGAGTTGGTTTGAAGCTCGATGGATGGAAAACGACCAAAAATGACAAAAAGGAATAAGTTATGGAAACACATTTTTCTGCAAATACAAAAAATGAATAATGGGGATTCAAGTTATCATGGATTGGTGTGGAATGTTTTAGAAAATAAAATATATAAAAATATTTGGTTTCGGAACTCAGCTGATGACTAGCAGATTACAAATAGCAAAAATGGCTAAAATCGTCTAATCGCGTAAACAAATTTTTTAGCAATTTGACGATTTGGAAGGAAAGGAAGAAACATAAATAAATAGAATGGATGGTTGAATTCAAAAATATTTTTAGATCGATCCATAAATTTTGAAGGGGTCAAAAAGAGTGAAAAGCACAAGAATCGGAAGAATTGTAATAAATGTTTTTTACGCACACAAGAAAAATAATAGACGAAATGTCTAAAATTAACACGAACGGAATGAGACTTGATAATAGAATATATATATATATATATAATAGGCCAATCATATATGGTAATTATGATTTAGGAAAATGGGGTATTACAAGTTTTTCTAAGTTGTTGAATTATCAGGAGTAAATGCTTTGGAGTTATTATTACAAGTTTTTCTAAGTTGTTGAATAGCGTGTCGAAAAGTGCAAAATTTTTACCTATCAAATCTCTTGTCCAGGTGGCTTTTTTTTTAATTATTATTATTCAAACTAATAATTGGTTCATTTATAAGAGAGAGAAGGTAGACATGTATTTCAAGAACAACAAGCCATTTACCCCTACAACTGAAAGAGTCTATTGCAACAATAAGCAGAAAGCCTAAGAGCATACATGTGTGGGGTGTCGCTATGAACATGGCTTGTTTGAAGCGGAGACTAGGTGCCGTGAACTTGGTTTGGATTTTAATGGAGGAAGCCATAAGCGATGATGCACTTGTTTGGAATCGATACATGTTAAAGCAGTCATGAAGCTCATGGTAGAATATTGTATGTCATGCACGGATCCCATTAGTAACTGGGTTAATAGAGGAAGAATCGGTAAATGGCAACTAATTTGGTGATTAAAACATAAGTCTTGAGTTCACATTTGACTAGCTAGTAGGAAAAGGAAATAGATAAAGACAATAATCAATTAATCAAGGCCCGTAGCTACCTGCATATGATTTTAATAATTCAAGTCCCCTAAAAAAAAAAAAAGGAAGCAAAGCAAATGGTTCTTCAGTGTATGATGTGCATGTATTCTCATACCAACCGATGATGAAACAGGCATCACCTGATGTATGAAGATTGAGGTCTTTTCAATTATGCTTCTCTTTTGGAGTCGGCTGTGTTTTAATCAGATTGAGTTATTTATATAATGTCGCCAATTTGGCCGGCTTCACGTATCCTTTACCATCTGCATGAAGGAATCATGGACTTCTACATCTCCTTCAACATACATGGTTAACTCTATTCAGGCATGCATACAAAATAGATTCTAAATCATGTATTTATATATGTTGCATTATTCAGATTCATCTTCCGCTGATATCGGTCTTCATGGTCCGTAGTGGGATATATCACTATAAATTCATCCTTACGAAAATGTAGGAAAATGTCAGAAACATTCTAATTTCAGGTCGGACTATTCCGTTGGTTAAGGCTCGTAATTCCAAAACAAAATAAATTATGACCGAGAATGAATGAAAGGCTAAGCTCCCTTTAATCCAAATTTCCCTTTTCTTATGTCTAGTCCCTTTCCCGTTACAATTTCTTAAAGTTATTAGCAGGCAATAGCCTGGCGTTTAATATCTTCTGCTGCACCCCGAGCTTGTCTAATATGTTCTGCTGCACCACTTTTCATTAAATTATGACTATCATTGTCTGGGGAGCCATTTATTTTCCTTTTGTTTTTCTTCTGAGGTTTCAAAGATTTTTAGCAGTATGACTGTTTACTCCTTTCCTGCCTGCATGCAGAACATCAGTTCTCGCCAACTTCACTTTGGACTTTTCAGCAACGTGGTTTGCTCCAGTTTGAAAGAACTGCTAGTAATATTGGAAGGACTACGACGCGCCAGCTATATATGCCCTAGAGGTGGTGGTATGGTCAATTGTGTAACGATGCAAGCCAAGGACACTGATTTCCATTATATGGAATACACAGTGTGATTTCAATTAGGGTCGTTTAGGTGATTTGGTATTCAAATTGATTCGATTTAATATATTTTTAAAATAAATAATCAATATGGTTAATAGAAAGTCAAATAAATAAGATATTCAATTCGAAAAATATAAATAATATTTAATCCAATAATTTATATATATATCTAAAATTAGTTATTATTAGTAAATTTTATACTTTTTAATTAATATTTTTATTAAATATTTAAATATTGTTAGAAATGTAAAATCACTAATTAAATAGAGTGTAATTTAATATTTGAATTAAATCATTAGATTATATAGGTTCAAATTATATTGGTTTACTATTTTTTGATCGAAGAATTTTTATCTAATACTTTTATTTGTGATTTATTGAAAAGTTTCAGATATATAACGAATTATTTATGATCTAATCCAGAGGGTTGGATATCCGAATTTTTTTTTGAATATCTAAAACTTTTTAGTATATTAGAATATCGATTATTCAAAATATTAGATATCCGATCCACGATCATTCCAAATTTAAATTATAGTAAGAAAGGGGGAGGGGGGGGGGGAGGGGGGAATATTTGAAGTACTGTCAATGAATTTCCCCATCCTAGGGAGGGTATACATTCGTATCTTATATAAGTATACTATATTATTTATTAAAACTTTGATAACTCTTTAACTACATACGCATAGATAAATATTGTGTTGTGGATGGCGGTCCACCAAATATGAAATAATATTTGGCAGGCCACCTTATAATATATATAGATTGAGGCTCACATAAACTAATATTTAAAATACAAACGTGTTAGATCTAGAAGATATAAGGGCCGACATTAAAATAAATTTAGGTTAGATATTTACTAAATCTTAACTACTGATCAAATATTAATCTAATAGTTAATATTAGTTTCTATATATATCTTAGACATAATTTTTAGTTATATATATATATATAACTAAGAACGATGCCACACAGACTTCTTAAGTCTTCAAGAGGTGTCCAATCCTGCTCATTCTTCCGTGAGAAATGTAGTTGGGCCGTGTTTTGATGTGTGGTGAAAAGGACGCAGAATTTTGATCAGGATGCCAAGCTATTCACTAACAAAGCAAAAGAAGATAGTGGATATGGGACAATCACACTTTGGGCTTGTTTGGTATGGGATGATAGGAGTGGAAAATATTATTTATTATTTTGTATCTTTTAGATTAATTATTTAATAATAATAAAAATATTTTTAATAAAATACTCATTTTAAATCAAATTAAGATCTAAATTTGGTATTCATCTTATTTTCTTTTTAATTTTAATTATGCTATATAAGATATATAAAATATAAGGATAATTTTTCCATTCCTATTATCATGTACCAACTAACACTTAGTAACTATATTCTCTCCTCTATTTGAAAGATTACCGCAAACGTTGGAAATAAAATTTGATCTTTAATTTCTCTTAAAATATAATATATTATAATGTAAAAATAAAATTATCATATTTGTCATAAAAAAATATTTTTATATTATTGTTTTTTATTAATATATATTAAAAATATTAATAATTAAATTTTATTTTTAAATTATGTATCAACATTATTATAAATATAGATGGAGTATTAGCTATAAATAATACTGGAAAAAAAATGAAGAACTTTATAGAACAATTTTATAAGGTGATTTGACTCATTTACCGCCATAGATACATTAATGATACACTTAAAAAGAAGGTGTCACTGTTTGTGGTCCGCGGTAGAGCATCTATCTTTCATATGATGAAATAAATGATAATATATATTATGAATACTTTTCAACTTCAAATTGCCATGACATTATTAGCAATTAATGTAAATTTTTTATCCAATAGTTTCTCTTAATTTCATTAATTATTTGGTGTCCAAAAGCTGATTGAAAATATTTATAACATTAAAAATTGAAATATATGTTTTTCGTTAATTTTGTATCTTAAATCTAGTATAATTCAATTGTTTAATTTTGGATATATATACAAAAATCAAATGTAATTAATATAAAAAAAATTATAAAAGGTGATAGATTATGATGTAATTTATTTATTTAATAGTTTTTCTCAAGGCCTTTTTTTTATTTAGAGTGCGGAGACCAATTAAATTTATATATAGTATCGTAAACATAAATATTTTTTTATTATTAATTATGTATTGTATAACACTATACCTTATGTATTTAATGTTAAATATAAGTTAAAGATCAAATATTGTATAACCGATCTTAAAAATTATAAAAGGTGACAGATATTTTTATTACAGAGATTACCTAACAATATTTTAATAACAGAACTTCCTAAATAATTAGCCAAGCATTTTAACAACTTTCTCTATAACAGCTACTTTGACGCAAATGTTTTCCCACTCAAACAGTAAGGCCAAGTCGGATCGCATCTTTAAAGCCAATTCCTAAGGCCCAAAAAACTCACAATACTGTATTTTTTTACTAAATTTAACTTCCGACAGTAGCCCGTAACAGGTTTGAGGATGGCGATAGGTTTTGGTATTTTAATTTCGATTTTAGTTTAAATTTATTTATTTTTATTAATTATAAAATATATAAAGAAAAATAGAAAGATAATGGAAAAATTGATATTTCATCCTTAAAATAAAGAGTGTCAGAAAAAATTGAAGCATTATCTAGTGTGCATGCAGAGATACACGGTGCTGAATATAAAACACAAAAACATCACGTAATTGTGCCAAAACACGAATATATAGTGCAACATCCTATTTTGATATGCTGTTTCTCTCTCCCTATGATTGCTTATTTATTTGTTTGGTGTATGTCAGCAGCTTATCATCATCATCATTTACTTTAAGTCATGTGTAAAATGATATCATCATACCTCTAAAATTCACTCTCGAAACTTTTCTTTTAAAAAAAAAAATGCACGAACTAAAATAAAAAATAAAAAATATTACCGACACAACTAAAACAAGATAGATGCACGTCATCTACCTCGTATTAAAAATATTTTTGTTATTTCTAAATACTTAATACATAATACACAACATAAGAGGAGAGATTTTTTTTCAACTCCCATTATCCCATACTAAACAAGCCCTAATAAGTCTACCAAGAGTTTCTGAATGCTACTATTTAAATTTGAGACGGAGGTTGTAGTGGATATAAAATCTACTCAAATTTAAAGAGTTCTCAAATTTTTTGGGGTCTCCAAGTATATAAAACGAGGTACATACGAGGCTCAAGTGCCTGACTGCGGCATCTTTTGTCCCATGTATGGACTGTTGCACCTTATTTTTTATTCTTTTCGGTAAATTTTTAGTCTAATTTTTATTATTGGAGCATATATAAGGGGTTTTTATTTTTTTATTATAAAAAATAGCAATTATTAATAACGGTAATAAAAAAATTCTATAAATATGTTATATTTTGCCTATAAAATTATAAGTAAAAAATTCAAAATTAATTTTTGAAATAATTCATAAATGTATATTTAACTAAAATTGATTATATATCATTATTAGTTATTATATATAGATTGATATAAATTTAAAGGTTAAATAATGTAAAATATAAATAATTAATGATGTAATTGATAAAAGTAATTAGATATTATAAAATTGAGGTTGTTGAATGCAGTGTTGCACAGAGACGGAGAAATGGGGGTAGGAAGAAATGAGAAAAATATTATTTCTTAAAAATTTAGAAAACATGAGGGAAGAAAATGACAAAAAATGTAATATACATATACACACACGCACGCACACATTATATACATTTTTTTTAAAAAATAAACAAAATCTATTAAAATTAACAGAGATAAATGAAAAAAACCGTAAAAATACTACATATATTAGTTGATGTAAATGATTAATAATATTTAAAAAAAAATTAATTTGATGTTTTCGCTACTGATTCCAACACAAAAAAATTCTAGTATGGAAAACTTTTCCAGGATATTTTTGCGACGGAAAATCGGCATTCAAGTGTCGTTTTTGTGCTTTGTTGGTTGAATGTAGAGTATTCAATTACATTTAAAATAAACTGATAAAGTGATGGAAGGAGAGAAAAAATAATTAAATAATACAATTAAAGATACAAATTTGAAGGCAACATTAGATATGCTCTAGCTTGTAATTGTAATTTTCCCTCTTTCATAAGGAAAGCCCAGACAAAGGTGTGCTTCGTTTTGGTTTACACGCCGGTTTATTGAATGAGAGCTAGTCATTATAAGATAGTATACATAGAGCTAGCAAAAGTTGACCCGACCCGCTTAACTTGACTAGACCCGATAAAACTCGAAAAGTTTAGCAATCCTACTAAACCCGACACTGATCCGACCCTACACTGATGTAATACCCCAAATTGAGCGGAGTGTTATAAGAATTGATTTGGCTACTTATATCAACATAGTATACCATCCTTTTGGTGATTCCGTCCTAAGAACTCCACAATTAAACGTGCTGGTCGTGGAGCAATTTTTAGGATGGATGACCTCCTGAGAAGTTTTCAAAATTTTCTAAAAATTTCTTAGGAAACGCGTGAGTGAGCACAAAGCACGTTGAAGGGACTTTGTTGATTTGTAGGGTCAACCGGTCAATCCAAAAGTACTCCAAGGTAATTTCCGTATGGTATTATTAACTCGGAGTACTACAACTAACCCAATAATAATTAACGTGACCTGACCTGATCCCAATCCATGACTCGATAGTGACCCGACCCGATGTTGACTAGACCAGGCATCAAAATCTATTATAATAATAATAAATTACACATATTTTATTATTCATTTAAAGATTTTAAAAATATAGAATTTTATACTTTATACTTATTTTTCATACTTTTACCCTAGACATCCTTACTTATTAATGATATCCTAATAAAATTTTCCACACAAAAATACAACATTAAGAAGTCATAATAATAATTTAATAAACAAGTAATCAAATAAGTGATAAATATCTTTGTTAGATTGAATTATGCAATATTTTTTATTGTTAAAATTTATAAATATATTTATTATTTACTTATGAAAATGAAATGCATCTAATATTCATATTTCATTTATGTGTACTAGTAATCTTATGATTGTCTCTAATATTTAAAATGTAATAAATAATAATTATACATTGTATAATCATATTATAATCACCTTTATTTTATAAAATTATCTTTTTTTTAAGTAATCAAATAAATGATAAATATCTTTGTTAGATTGAAACATATAATATTTTTTATTGTTAAAACTTATAAATATTTTTATTATTTACTTGTTAAAATAAAGTGGATCTAATATTATTTTTCATTTATGTGTACTAGTAATCTTATAATTATCTATAACATTTACAATTTAATAAATGATAATTATACATTGTATAGTCATATTATGATCACCTTTATTTTATAAAATTATCTTTTTTAAGAAAACAAATATTTTAAGTAATCAAATAAATGATACATATCTTTGTTAGTTATGCAACATTTTTTATTGTTAAAATTTATAAATATCTTTATTATTTACTTGTGAAAATAAATCGCATCTAATATTCTCATTTCATTTATCTGTACTAGTAATCTTATGATTGTCTCTAATATTTACCATGTAATAAATAACAATTATACATTGTATAGTCATATTATGATCACCTTTATTTTATAAAATTATCTTTTTTTTTAAGTAATCAAATAAATGATAATAAATAATAAATATCTTTGTTAGATTAAATCATAAAATATTTTTTATAGTTAAAATTTATAAATACCTTTATTATTACTTGTGAAAATAAAGCGCATCCAATATTCTTATTTCATTTATCTGTACTATTAATCTTATGATTATCTCTAATATTTATAATATAATAAATGATAATTACTTGGACTTGAATTTGACTCAATCCATCAAAACTCGACCCGACCTGACCTAATCCATCAAATTAACCTGTAACTACTCAAATCTATCTAATCAAATTGTACAAAATGACCCGACCCATCAAGTTAGCTAAAAAGAACTCGAACTCAATGGGACCAACTCATCAAAATGCACCAAATGACCCAAACGGGCCAATCTCACCTAGTTATGTTGACTAGAAAATAATCTGAAGAAAACCTGACCCTAACAGTCAAGTTAATCCAAAACGACCTAAATTCGAATTTGCTTAACCAGAACCCGACCTGATGAATTAACCCGAAATGATCCAGAACTGCAACGACCTAGCCTGTAAATTACCCGAACTCGAAATAACCCGAGCCGACCCATACCTGACCTGCAAAAAATAAGTCAACCAAAATGACCCAACCTAATAATGAGCCAACCCGCTATGACCAGACCCATCCAACCCGATTGTCATCTCTAAGTATATGGCCTATGTTATTCTATTTATATTTAAAACACCGCTCCTTTCTATTTTAAGTGTAAGCTTTGACTATACAATTATTTTAAATTATAATATATAATGATATATAAAAATACAATTATTATATTTATATTATCAAAATATCTTTATAGTCTTATTTTTTAAATATTTTTTTAAATATATATTAAAAATATTAATAATTAAATTTTATTTTTAAAATATATAATGATAGTCTTATATATACAAAATCATTAAATTTATATGAGATACATTGTGATGTATTTTTATTTTTTAAATTTGTTTTGGTATATAAGCATTTATCTGGTGTCCTAAAAAAAAATAGTCTGGCTATAAAAACAGGTGAAATAAATTTTATTATTATTTCAGTTTTATTTTTATCGTTTTATAGTATATTCACTTTTCGTTTTATGTTTAAGTACATCAGTACCTTCTTTTATTTTTTCAATAAAGAACAATTTTTTATGATTTAATAGATTAATTTAGAATTTACAAAATAAAATATGTGATTTGTACGAGTGCAAGACTAATTAAAACCAATAAATTTTGGGGATACAGATATAATTCATGAAATTGAAGTTAATAAATATTATGTGAGAAATATAAAAGATAAACTATCTACCTTAATAGTGGTTTATTTCCTCATTGATTAGATATTCTTAACAATGGGATGTATATCCATGACACTACAAAATTACTGACCAGTGTGAAATAGATCTTTTTTTCCTCCTACTTCGGTCTCATCCCCCCTTTTTTTATATATAAACCAATACTACTACAAGAATGAAAAATAATAATGGGACATTATAACAGTGGTTCAAAAACCATTGTCAAACGCGTAAAAATTAATGCGTGGGATAGTTTTAATAACGGTTATAGTTCAAAACCATTATTAAAAGGGTAACATTAAAATTCGCACGGATGTTTTAATAACGGTTCAAGTAAAACCGTTATTAAAAGAAGTTTTAATAACGGTTCATACAAGAACCGTTGTCAAAAGTCTAAAAGTTTTAATAACTGTTCCTGAAAGAATTATTATTAAAACTCTAAAATCAAACTTTTATTTCGCTCAGTTCTGTTTCGTGCCAAAAATTTCAGACGCTCTGCACCTTTATTCTCTTACTCTCCTTCTACTTGCAAACCCTCGCACTAGCACACTGTGCACCACCACTCCAGCTCCTCTTAAGTAAGGGAAACCCTCGCACCGCCAACTCTACACCACCCCCTTTGCCATTGTTGGTTTTGCATATGCATGTTGTCATTGTTCCGAACCTAGGTAGCCAGCACTTGTACCTTCATCCTCCGTTGTGTTTGTAGGCCCTTGCCGCTCTCAACTTGCTTGCCGTCGTGTTTGTAGCTATCTCACTTTACTTATGTGTTTATTCTTCCTCTCGTAACTTTTTATCTACTTATATATATATATATATATGTATGTATATGTATATATAAATGCATGCATGTTGCTATAGGGTTGCATTTGTTTGTTATTAAAAAATTGTGGTTTGTTGTTTGAAAATGTGTTGGTTGAAAATGTTGCTGTTCGTTGTTAAATTTGTTGCGTTATTGTTATATATTAACAAATGCATGTGTTGGCCGAGACCTTTACATATATATATAATATGAATGTGAGTGTAGAATTATATACATCTTTACTCATAAAAACTATATATATATATATTTTCATTAATAAGTATAGGACACTAGCAATAAGATATAGGAAATGTCATATAATGAAATGAAAATATATTTTAGATATGCACATCATTAAATGAAAATTTCAATTAGAGATGCATATGTTAATTATTGCTATTTGATGATGATTAAATAGATATAGAAAATAAGGAATATATAAAAGTGAATAATTAAATAGAGAGAAATAATTGTGCATGATAATAATCTTAATAACATGATTTATATATTATGGTTTAATTACAGTTAAGCTAGGTTTAGGATTAGGGTTTTATGAGGTTTAGGGTTAGGTTTTATTATAATAAATTATGGTTAATTAGGGTTAGGGTTTATCATTTATTATGGTTAATTAGGGTTAGGATTAGTATTAATATCTTTTTGAAAACGTGTTAGCATGATTCGTATATATATATATATAGAATATCATGATAAATTTGAGATTAACTCTTTCTAAGCATGATTTATATCGATAATATAATGGTACATTATGCTCAATACATAACGTTCGCTCAATACATAACAATCTAACATAATTTTTTTTATAAAGATATGACTAACAAAAACATTGATAGGGATAACAGTGATGAAGAAGGGAAAAGAAGACCTACGATTATGAGAATCATCACAGACATGAGAAATAAAGGAGAATTAGTCGAGTTGGGATGGAATACTTATAATCTTCCCATTGGCCCTTACGCAAACATGTTCTTGACTTACATTTCACTTGTGACCCATAACCATGTTCCTATCTCCTATAATAATTGGAAGCAGGTTCCAAAGGGTCATAAGGAGCATATTTGGTAAGAAATCACGGTAAATATGCTATTTTATGTAATCATTTTTGTATGTCAAATGTTATTAATTTTATTACATTAACATCGGTATACATCTACATGTCTTATTTTGTAGAGAGTGTTCCATTTCCTAGAGAGTAGGAAGAAATGGCTTCTTAGACATTTGGGGAGCGTCTAAGAACATTTATGTCATATTTAGCTCGTATGAAAACGTATAGAAAGAGGGATGATTCTCTACGGCATAACCCACCTAAACAATACGATTTCATTGATCAAGAAAGTTGGAACTAATTTATTGCATATCGTCTTACGGGGGATTTTAAGGTATTTGTTAAATAACAATGAAACTTTTTGTATCGATCCCAGTATTATGCTTAATATTGAAATAACCATGTGACTATGTTTTGGTTTATCACATAGGAAAAAAGTACCAAAAATGAAGAGATTGCGAAGCAAAATAAATACCTGCATAATATAGCTCACAAAGGCTATGCGGGCCTTGAAGAGGAGTTGGTATGCATTTTGTGATTTATCTAGTTACATGTAAATGTCAAATTTTATAATAATATTCTTAATTAAGAATATTTTTTGATTTATAACTCCTAAACCAAGACTTGGACCCATGTACCTCGTCCATCAATATTGGTACATTATGGAAGAAGGCTAGAGCAACAAGAGATGGATATATTAATGAATATGTAGATGTTGCAGCCAAAAAAATTGTAAGTTTGTAGATATCTAGAACCCTAATTAGTTTTCTTTTAGAAAACTATTATATCATACTTATTCCTATAAGTTATATTTACATATATTATATACATTACAGGATGAACTTGAAACGTCAGATGGTGAGGAGGGGTGGACCAATATAGCATTGTGTCCCAGGCTACAAGAATTGTAGAACACCCTGGAAGAAAAAGGGTCTTGGATTAGGTGTTATGGGAATGGGCATGTGTGGTCGATCTCGTGGTTCTTGTAGCACTAATGAGCAAGTTTCCATCGTCACCCAGAAATTGAACATGGCATTTGAACGGATGGCAACAATGGAGCAAGAGTTTTCATTTATTAAATCTCAAGGGTATAAGTCATGCGATTCAGTAGACCATGATCAGCTTCACATATCTAATGTAAATAGCGTCAGAGATAGTTGTAAAGCTGATGCACTTCTTTCTACTCTTCCCGAGGTAAGCATTACAAACTATGAATTGTTATTAAATCTATTCGGTGTAATAAATAATTAATAATGTGTAATATTTTTGTTTAGGGTTTGCATAAATGTGACTTGTTAGCGAATGACCTTTTAATACTTTTGGCGAAAGGAAGGGTCCACATCAGTCGAAGTACCCAAACACAAACAGTCTACGGGTACAATTTAACCCTAAATACAAGGCCAATGAGTATTGACACTCCAATCATTGGCAGTGCGCACTTGCCTTATTATAAAGAGGGCGATGAGGCAACCGCAATACTAGAAGCTCATGAAAGCTTTGTGGCTTGGTCTGCATATTAGATACATCTCACTATTGAAGAGGTATTCATGACATTCGACATCTTCATTAGACCTTGTTTAGTAGTTACACTATTCATACCTTTTTCATATATATATTTATACGCTCAATACATATTTTTTTTTTGATATTATCAATTAAGGAATAAAAAAAGAAGACCGCTCTTGCTAGTAAAACCAAGAGAGGTACTAGTAGAACGAGCAACATAAAAGAGGGCACTACTAAAGGAAAGAGAGCTAAATCTGAAAAATCAGTTGCCCCACAAAAGATTCCTTTTTCATAGAAAAGCCAACCTCCACGAGCAATAGCTTTATTGTATTTTTATACCCAAAACTACCTCAGGGACAATTATATTTTCATTGATTGTCGTCCTGAGTATGTTGGAAGGGACAATGCTACTCATATGGTATCGACAGTTGACATAAGCGACATTTATAATCAAGAATGGATGTCAGCCATGAGTGTCGCCGTCTATGTCACGTAAATATTATTTCATTTTGAGATTTTAGTACTCTTAACTTATACAATTGGAATTTTTATGACATCTTATATGAGTTATTAGTTATTAACAAATATGCATTGTTATTGTCGTCCATAGGTTGGTAGCTAATCGCACTGCAATGAAGGGAATGCTATCCTCTATTGTGTTTGTGTGCCTATACTACATAGCTGACGGTAGTAAAATAAGAGAGGGTAGGCACATAAACTATTTAGAAGATCCCATTTTGATTGAGGGACACAACAAGCTTTATCTCATTCCTCACCTCGCAAATGAACATTGGGTTTTGTACGCCATCCGACCTAATCTTAATAAAGTCTATGTGTTTGATTCCCTTCGAACCTATGATGTGCCTTTTGAAGTATCTTGTTGTGGTAGGAAGGAATTTATCGACATGTTAGTATACTTTTCACTTCTTACTTCATTAGCTTATTTATACATATATTATACTTTCATTATATGAGGTATTTATACTTACAATATTGTGTATCCAACTCTATTTATTAGGGCACTACAGACGGCGTATCAAATGAGAGGTGGGAATGGTGTCCCAGACCCAAAGAATCTTCAATATGAGCCTGTTATAGTAAGTAGGATAATGATGATTGTGGATACTATGTATGTTGAGCCATGGATTTGATAGTCCAGAATAGATCGGTCAACATAGATCCAAGCCATGTATGTTTGCTTTTCGATATTTTTCCATTAATGAATCATGACATATATGTTTGGTACTTGACGTAGTTGCTAACTGTATATTAATCGAAACTTAGGTATTGTAGTTTTTCACTGATGACTATACACCAGGCCAGCAATACAATGTTGATGAAATTGATGAAGTTAGAGACCAATGGGCCAAGCACATGCACTCATTCATTCTATATTAGGTAGAGATCTATATATTCTACATGCATGTTTAGGTTTGTATTTCGACTATGTCTTTCGGTCTTCTAGGCTAGATTTATGAACTTTTTACTTTGGGGTGTAGAGCTACCAATTTATGGTATGCCTACTAATTTTGATTCCTGAGTATGTCTGTTGTATTAAGACATGCATACTAATTAGAGATTATTTGAAATTATGGTGTGATTACAGATTTGTTATGAATTGATGTTGTTTTATTATTGTAGATTTGGTAATTATTTGAACATACAACTATGTATGTAGGCAGGAACAAATCAACAAAAATATTAAAAAAAAATTGTAGTTCTAATAACGGTTCTTATGAAGAACCATTATTAAAACCATGTATTTCATCTCAAATTTATGCTCAGTTAATACGTATTAGGGTTTAATAAATGCATAATAAGTCCCTGAATCCCTAATTCGATGATAGACTTTTAATAACAGTTCTTCTGAAAACCGTTATTAAAACTATCCGTTTAATCTCAAATTTATGCTCATTTAATATGTATTAGGGTTTAATAAATGCATAATCAATGAATGAAACCCTAATTCGATTATGTTTTAACAACGGTTTTTGTAATAACAGTTATTTAAAACTGGTTTTCCACAATGGTTTTTACTTGAAAATCATTATTGAAATCTTGTTTTTAACAATGGTTTTATGGAAGAATCGTTATTAAAACTTTTTTTTAACAACGGTTGTTACTTGAAAACCGTTATTAAATATAAAGTTTTTGCACATATTCACGGTTTTTTATATTTTTGATAACGGTTATAAACTGTTATTAAAGATTTAATAACGGGCGGTTTAATAACAGTTTAAAACCGTTATTAAAACTATAAAATAACCGTTATGAAAATCCCTATTTGGGGTAGTGCAAGTTCAGCAATACAAGGCAGCCTTACAAGAAAGCTTGGACATTATGAACCACTTCTTGGATTCTATAGAGAAACTTGCTCCTAATCACCTTAATCCAAGAGCCTATCCTAACTTTAATGAGTAAGATCAGCCATCTAATGCACACTTTGAAGTTATCAAACACAACTTTATTCCTAAACTCCCAAATAGCTTCAATTATAGCAAAAAAGCTATATGCCAGAGATCTCCCCTCAACCCGATTCCTTTTATTCCAAACCAAGCATAAGCATGCTCTTCAATAGAGTCTGACATGACCCATGCACCACCCAACCAATCGCTAATCGCGTACCAAATCTTCCTTGTCACAATACAATAAAGAAGTATATGGTTCACCAATTATCTTTCCACCTTACAAAACGAGCTCCCTATTTTCGTAGGCTCCACAATTTGAAATCTAGCTAATCTATCTTTAGTATTAAGCCTCTACTAGACCGCAAACCAAGCAACAAGTTCAACCCTCGGTGGGCCTAAACTCTCCATATGAAACTGAGACCCAAGTTTCTAGGCCTGCCCCCTTCAGTCTTCTGATACATTGCATGACAAAATGATTTGATTGAGAACGACCCATTATCCTCAAAAGCCCATCTAAACATGTCTTTCTTATCTCTACTCAGGGAAAACTGTTTAATAAAACCTTCCAACTACTCCACTTGCTCGATTTCCCAATAAAAAAGAAACTGTCTCCACCATAAGATCCATATCCATTGTGTTCCTTCCCATCGCCCCATACCAGCTACCTTCTCTTCCTGTTAGCTAGAAACTCTAAAGAGTCTAGGGAAATAGGTTCACAATGCTCCCGATCTTGTCCAATCATCATGCTAGAAGCTAATAGATCTCCCATCCCCAACAATAAATGACAAACCCTCATTCAGAACAGGGTTCCCACTTCCCCCCTTTACTATGTCCGCCCATGGTGACCAGCCTCGCCGATTCACAAAACTGTGCATTACCCCACAATGGTTTCCATAATGAATTGAGGATATCACGTTCTTCTATGAAGCACCATCAACAATGTAATACCTCCACCACCATCTGAATAATAACGCATTATTCTTCATGGTTAGGTCCCCCACTCCAATACCTCCCAAACATTTGGGTCTCTAAATCACACTCCACCTGACTAAAGGTAAGTTTTTTAGGTCCCCATTTTGACTCCAGAAGAAATTACGCTGAATACTAATAATTTCTTTGACCACGCCCTTCGGAATCCTAAATAGACTCATATAATACATGGGTAGGATGTTAAGAACACTTTTGATCAGAACCAATCTTCTTGCTCTAGAAAGGATTTTTGATTTCCACCCTGCTAGCCGCTTTTTCACTTTATCAATCACAGGTTTCTAAGTTTGACTTCTTCCCGCTTTTGCCTCTAATGGAAGGCCCAAGTAAATGGAAGGCAATTTACCACCGGCACATCCCAAAATATTAGCTGCCTCCCTCTGAAATTGTTCATCCACGCCAAGACCTATGAGCTCCGTTTTAGCAAAATTAACCCCCAGACTCGAGAGCAAGAAGAAACAATCAAGCAGTCTCCTCCAATTTCTGATATTCTTTGTAGATGCCCTGTAGATGATCATCGTGTCATCAGTAAACTAGAGACAGTGACATGATACCTATGCCTCCCCACTCTTAAGCCTTGAATCAGCCCCTTGTCAACACCTCTTCTGATAATCTGGCTAAATGCCTCCACCCTAGCACAAACAAGAACGGACATATCGGATCCCCTTGTCTAAACCCCCTACCTATATCAAATGGTGGGGTAGAGGACCCATTCACAAGGATTGAGATACTAGCAGTCGAAATACACTCCTCAATCCATCCCCTAAAAACATTGCCGAAGCCTATAATCCTTAAAATATCATCCATAAATTCTCATCTGATATTGTCATAAGCCTTCTGAAAGTTCAATTTGATCATAACCCCTTCCATGTCCCTTCTCCTCCTAGACCACTTTGGCACTACAAGTCTACGTCACTACCCTAGATGCATGGTATTATACTTAATATAGCAAAAATCTTGAAAAATAAATCCATGGTTCAAATGTCAAGAATAGGAGGGTAATAATTAGGGAAAAAATCACCATCTCACACTATTAATTAATACAAAATTATCCTATATCAGATGATGTTTTTTTTTTTTTTTCAGTGGTAAATACTATTTTTTAGTTAAAGAAGTTTTAGGTTTGAATTTCTCTCCTTTTCTTTGGTATTATAATATTTTTATAGCATTAATACAATAATTTATACTTTATTTTAAGGATCTCTGTGAATCTTAAAAAAATTTACTATAACTGTTACAGACCTATACTTACTATATCGATCACTATTAACTCTGATCTTTTAGATAGATGTTGGTGGTCGGTAGGGAAGATAACAGATCGGATACGAATCAGATACCTCATATCCGTTATCTAAACCCGATAAGAAAATCTATACCCATATCCGTATCCAAATTCGACAGGTGTTTTTTATTTTTTCCTTCTCCATATCCATATCCTTTTATCAATATCCATTTATCTCTATCCGTTTAAATATTTATTGGGTAAAATCCATCAAATTTTGAGTAAAATCCATCAAATTTAAATTAAAAATCATTTAATATTAGAATTATATACTTAGATTGTTAAAATTTAATTATGTCTTCACTTTAAGATTTAGAAAATATACTTAAGGTTATATAAATGAGTGAAAAAAATAATTTTATATCAGATAAATAGATGTGGGTACTGTACGAATTTGAGAATCTCTTACCTATATTCATGCTTAAACTCGGCTTATTTTCTCCTCTTCCTCTATATCTGTATCCTTATCTCTTTATTTTATATCTATTTATATATTCAACAAATAATATCTATTGGATTTTGGATAAAATTCATTCGATTTCCATTTCTAGTTGCCGGATACAATTATACAATACAATTACATCAACATGCGCGAGAACATCAACTTCTTTTCTTCTCATGGCCTTCGAGTTTCTTATTCATCTATCGTTAGTGGTACTTAAAAACATGTACCAATTTATTTGTTCATGTACATATTTTTATTCTTAGATGTGTGTGTAAATATGTACTTTTGGGCTGACATCATAAATATTGATTCACTAATTACTTTTTTTTACAAAAAAATATTGAAATTGGATAAGCGGAGCAGCAAGGGCTCCACAGGCTGCTGGGACAATAACGCCGCCAGATAATGACGCAACCAACATGGCTAAAATAGCCTTCCGTATTATGACCAACAAATGTATTCAAAATGACTGCGACGACATATGTGAAGACTAAGGACTAGAACAAGGCTAGACTGCCTTTTTTTTTTTTTTTGTTGTTGTTTGAAGTAAATTAATGAAACTTATACTTGAACACATTAATGCATGAAATTCTCCTCATGTAACTTGATCATGCTTAAATGGTGTTCAACAAAGTTAATTAATACTCCCTCCAAATCATATTGTATGTCGTTCTAGAGGTTTGATTCCGTTTTCTATTATAAGATATTTAAAGCCACATTTTCTACTTTACCCTTAATTTTTTTATTGAGCATAATTAATGATGTGTTCTTTCCAATATTCCGCTAATTACGGTACAATCTCATTAATTATAACAAAAATAATCTGCTACTTTAATATACAAATACCATTCCTTTTCCCTTTTCTTTTATTTTTCCTTTTAACCAATAACAAAGACCTACCATTCCGCTTCCTCTCATAATCATACTGGTACTTTTGAGATTTGCCATGGAAAACCAACATCTTCCTTCTACTCCAAAATCCATGAGAAATTCAAGTGTTGATATGAAGATAGATATTCTAGTTGATATACTACGCGAGCATAACAACTTTGAGAATGCCAACCAAGATGATGTTTTTGGACTCGATTTGAAAAAACTACCCATTGATGAAGGATCACTTCATCCTGACCCAAAAATGCATCGTGCTATAGTTACCATGTTAGAGATCATGTATCTAGAATTTTTCTAGATTTAGAGAGCTTGAAGGGTCTATTGTGCTATGTTTTTTTTTTCCGTTATAAAAAGTTTAATACATGGAATAGGTTTGTAGTTTTGGTTTTGGCTGGTATACAATGATGTGTCCTTACAAAAGTCTTTTGATAGTGACTTGATTAGATATATGGTATTGTAGTAGTTTATTTATTAACCAATTATTTTCGTGCTATTGCTTACTAGGTATTAGCCCATCTGTCTCAAAAATATGGCTGAAATCATTTACTCTATTAAAACTAGAAGGGTTATATTTCTTTTTTTACTTTTAGAATATTTTTCTTCATCACTACTACTCTTTTACAGAAAAAAGTAATTTCCCTCAAAATATTTTTCTTTTTGACAATTGTTTGCTCTCCCAAATAAAGGAATACTGTACTTATTTTTATTTTTGATGCACTAAATTAATATTCAAGCTATCTAAATTAATTATATGCATGGTTAAAGACATTCCTCTTAACTTAAAAAATTATCCTAATTCCTAAACAAAGTGATCCACTATTAATGCACTTTTGAATACCTGATATCATTTGTTGTCTTTCGTCCTTTTTTGAGTGCTTGTCTTTGTTGACTCCCATTCCCTCCAAATTAATCTCCTTATTCTTATGGTAAGGCTATAGTATTATTTATAGGGCCACATATATCTATCCACCAAACCATGATGCACCTATGACATGTTGTGGCTTTCGATGCAATCAGGGGTATGTAATTTTCTTGATAGTAAACTTGCCTTTGGCATTTGAACAGAACCCTAATTTAAGGGCATACATTATGTTAGATTTTTTTATATACAAGATATTGTTTCTATTCTGCATCTCAGACTCAATCGGTGTTAATGACTTGAATGGAAAGGGCTTGTATGAACTTCCTATGGTGTTGAATGGTGAGGGAGCAGTAGAAATTCCCATTCTTAAGGGAGTGTAGAAGAACTGTTCTTAACATGCTAGATATAGCTCATTTTGCAATATTTTTTTCCTTTATTTCAACATTGTCTCCATAACTCAAATGTAATACCATAAATAAGTTGAAGCCGAACAATTCCTCAGACACATGAACAATAATACATTCACTATTTCCCCATCATCATATTTGAAGGAAATAGGAGAATAAATGCCATAAATAAGAAAAGTAAAACTTTTATATCATAAGAAATAAAAGAAATGATTGTACTAGAGTAAAATAATAACTAAACAACATAAAATGAATGCATCCACATTTTTCCCAACTTACGTTAATATATTCATAACAGTTTGTTCTAGAGTAGAATAAAAAATAATTTGTGTAGGTAGGTAGCCATCTCTTTCCAATGCAGATTTATTCACGTATGGGATTTTATATTTGTTTGAACCTTTAACTTTCATGATCTCTTGCATGCAATGTTGTAGTGTTAGGAAAACATGATTTACTTTTCTTGTAGGGTATTCATTAAAAGATATCTCAACAACGTGGATAAGCTCTTCTACTATCCTTGGACATTTCTTTTGCTATGATGCCAAAATGGAACCGAAAAAAATTCAAGATCAAGAATATTTAAATCTAGCAAGTTTGATGGTTGACATATTAATTGAATGTCAAAACCATTTTGCATAGCCACTATTTGAAATTCTTCATCCTTTAGATCAATATGCGTCATTGTGTTATCTTGTTGAATAAGGATGGTTTTATTAAAATCCTCTCTTGGCCACTTTCTTTGAATTACTGGTATAACTTTCTCAATCAAATATGGACGTACAGTCTCACTCTTCCACTGAGGTCATCGATTTTATCTCCAAAGTCCCCACTTCTCTATTTTTACTTCTTCTTTGTGTTGGTTGCATGGTATCAAAAGGAAAGACTCCTATTTTCCTAGAAAATATTTCATTTCCTTCTTCATCAAACCTTGAGTGAGCCATGTCAACTAAAAACATCACTTTTCCAATATAATTCTTACTCTGGCATGTACGTATAAGTTCTTCTTCGTTGGGAAGTAAATAATAAGTCTTATAATTTTTGGTCATGCAGAACCATTTTTCATTAATATGCACCATATTATACATATTAACAAACTTTAGCGTATGAGGCAAGCTGCTTGGGTCTAATATTAGTATGAAAAATTCTAATTGTGCTCTTTTAAGTTATTGTTTTATATACGGTTTTATAGCATTTGTATGGCGAAGAATGAGAATTTGTCACTACCACGGAAAGGGGTTTTAATAACGGTTTTCAACCGTTATTGAATCGCCCGTTATTAAATCTTTAATAACGGTTCATAACCGTCATGAAAAATACACAAAAACCCGCGAATATGTGCGTAAAATTCAGATTTAATAACGGTTTTTACTTAAAAACCGTTATTAAAACCGAAGGTTTAATAACGGTTCTTAAAAAAACCGTTATTAAAACCCAAGTTTTAATAACGGTTCTTAAAAAAGCCGTTATTAAAACCTAAGCTTTAATAACGGTTCATAAACAAAACCGTTATTAAAACCTAAGTTTTAATAACGGTTATATGAGAAACCGTTATTAAAGCATAGGTTTTAATAACGGTTTTGTTTAAGAACCGTTATTAAAACTTAGGTCTCGGCCCCCATTAAATAATTATAATGTTAAATAAATAATTATACTAATAATAATATTATTAATAATAATAGTAAACATGTAATAATTACCAAATCTGCAATCACACCATAATTTCAATCAATCTATAATTGGTATATATGCATGTCTCAATACACCAACTATACTTAGGAATAAAAATTAGTGGGCATACCACAACTTGGTAGCTCTACACCCCAAAGTAAAGAGTTCACAGATCTAGGCTGGAAGACCGAAATACAAACCTAAAAATGTATGTAGAACATATAGATCGCTACCTAATACCGAGTGAATGAGTGCACGTGCTTGGCCCATTGGTCTCTAACTTCATCAACATTATATTGCTTGTCTTCTTCACTTGAACCCTTAAAAACTTCAATTTCATCATCATCATCATCATCATCATCTAAGTTCCTTTGTCTCGAAGATCTTCAATTTTGGAGGTACCTAAAGCTCTTATCTCATCCATAATTACAATAGAGGATAAAGAGATAAACAATAACTGAAAACATGTATTACCCTACATACAAAATAATACAAAGGTAGGCAACATGTATTACCACTTTAATCGAGAGGTTATATAACACCATCATACCCTAGAATGTGAAAAAGGTTTTCAGGATAGTCTAAATTGAAGGTTCAATTTGTAAAAAAGGCCCTAAAAAGGTTATATCACTTGTATGTAACAAAAAACCTCAATTTAGAGGCCAAAACGACCTTTTTTGGGCTCCTATATTGCCCAAACTGGCTCCGCCAATTTTGCTACATCGTAGATCTCGAAAAAATACCCAAAATAGCCTCCTAGATCACCTAAATCTGAGGTCCCATGAAAAAGTTATGACCCTCCAAAGTTTACAGTTGAATCTAGCTCTAAATAACCTCAATAATGTCTTCTCTTTTGTTTATTATGGTTGTAGCTCTAAATAATGTTGAATCTATATTCTCCATACAAACAAATACAACAATAATATGTAAAGGTCTCGGCCAACACATGCATTTGTTAATATATAACAATAACGCAACAAATTCAACAACAAACAGCAAAATTTTCAGCTAACACATTCAACAACACATTTTCGAACGAAACCCTGGCGACATGCATTTATATAAGTAGATAAAAAGTTACGAGAGGAAGAAAAAACACATACATAAAGTGAGCTAGCTACAAACACGACGGTGAGAATGTTGAGAGAGGCAAGGGCTTCAAACACGACGGAGGATGAAGGTGCAAGTGCCAGCTAGCTTTGGAACAATGGCAGAGGCGTGGTGGAGAGTTGGCAGTGCGAGGGTTTCCTTTACTTGAGAGGAACCTAGTGGTGCGAGTTGGTGGTGCACGGTGTGGCGGTGCGAGGGTTTGCAAGGAGAAGGAAGGAGAGCAAGAGAACGAAAGTGCATAGAGTCTGAAAACATTGGCACGAAACAGAACCGAGCGAAATAAAAGTTTGATTTTGGGGTTTTAATAACGGTTCCTGAGAGAACCGTTATTAAAACATCTTTTGATAACGGTTCTTCTAGGAACCGTCATTAAAAGCTTCTGACTTTTGACAACGGTTCTAATATGAACCATTATTAAATCCTCTTTTAATAACGGTTTATATAAAACCGTTATTAAAACATCCGTCCAAATTTTAATGTTGCCTTTTTAATAACGGTTTTTAACTAGAACCATTATCAAAACTTCCTGCCGATTAATTTTCACGCGTTTGACAACGGTTTTCGAACTACCGTTATTAATGTCCCGTTATTATTTCCCGTGTTTGTAGTAGTGTGTTTCACAACTCCAAATAAAGTCATATAGATTATATATAAAGACTCAGTAAGTACTCTCAAAGTTGTTTGCCAGTGTAAAGGAACTTCAAAGACTCGATTTAAGTCAATTTGAACTATCTTCCAGCCACAATTTTTTGTTCTCATATGTAACACATCAACTAATACTCCCTTTGGAGTGTTTTAGATCATTTTCAAATTCGTTGTACAATTCTTATATGTACCTCAAATAAAGCAGGAATTTATTTCATTCTATCTCGTTTTAGTTTCCCATTAACACTTCTCTCTAGTAGTAATGCATTATAAACCACCCACATTTCCCTATTCGACAAAATTTTCTTATTTTTCTAGTTAGAGATACATCGACATTTTCTACATATATAGAAATATCACACTAAAACATTAGCATAAGTAATGTGCATGATGTGACAACCCCATTTTTACTAATAAAAGTTTTTGTTTTGCAGAAGTGTTAATTACAAAATTAATGGTTGTTACTGCCACACTCAGTTTAAGTCTAGTATCCTCTACTATTCTTATATTAAGTGCTAAGGTTAAAAAATTACTTTACTTAAATATCACGATTACTAACGTCAGAATACAGAGAATAATAGATAAGTACGGTGCTAGTTAAAAGCAATATCGGTAGTCTACCAAGACTTAAGAGAGAAATTATAAGAGGACATAAAAGTCCAAATGCAAGTGGAGACCAGATAACAAAAGAGACACTGGATATTCCTATGCTCTCAAACTGACTGAAAAATTTCAACTAGACTTGAAAACTGATTTGCAAAGTCCACTGCTCATTGAATAGGTAGGGGCCCATGAAAATAAACTATTCAGTACTATAGTACTGAGTAACCATTTATACCAAACTAATATGATAAAACAACATGGAACACATATAAGGCATACAATTAACATTGTATAAGACATACAGACATATACGAGGATTGATATACAATAGTCATTTAGATAATCAAATTCCATCTAGGTCACAGACTACTCATATTCATTCATCTAAAATAACAAAACTTACCTAATGAATACCTAGAGTTACTATCTGAAGTATGATTAGAAGAAAATCCTGACACAATATCCATAAGGCATCACAACAATATATGGTTTAAACAATAAGACATACATGAGATGATCTAAACACAATAATCATAACATATAAGTAATGGTCACTAAACTACATACTATTCATGCATGCTTATTTAGAATATAATAACACTTATTAACTAAGCATCCCAAGATGCTTTCTGAAGCAAAACTCAAAACTCACTCTACACCACAATTATAACCTTTATAGTATAATTCATGTCTCAGCATCAACTCCAACTAATTACATAACATCACAGATATGTTCACAGGTAAAACATACTCAGATCCCTAACATTACAAGTATACTTATAGGTTTTGTATAATAAAATGCACAACGTCACAGGTATACTTATAGGTACAGTATAATAACCAAATACAGAACATCACAGGTATATTTATAGGTATAGTATAATAAATTCCATAACCTCACAAGTATACTTACAATACAGTATAATAAAATTCATAACCTTACAGGTACAATATGATAAAATCTATAACCTCATAGGTATATTTATATGTATAATATAACAACATACATAACGTCATAGGTATACTTACAGGTACTATATAAAAAAATCCATAACCTCATAGGTATGCTCATTGACATAATACTAATACAAGTGGGTACTAAGGCTGCTATTGATACTACAAGTAGGTACTAAGGCTACTACCAAACCAAAGGTAGGCACAACGACTACTATCCAAAACCACAGGTAGGCACAACGGCTACTACGGAAACCACAGGTAGGCACAACGACTGCTACCGAAACCATGGATAGTAAAGGATACTACCCAAAACCATAGGTAAGCACAACAACTACCACCAAACCAATTCAATATCCAATAATAATAATAATAATTTTAATCAAATCATATCATTTTTATTTTTATTTACTCGAGTGAGATACAATAATAACCCGAAAATATAAGAGTGCACTGATCATACCAGTGCACAAGGCATCACTGTACCCTCCAACAATTTAACCCAGAGGTATAATAGTACTCTGGTCATATACCCTCCTTACCTCAGACACCTAATCCTTAAGTATTGATAATTCTTATAGGATATGTAGGTCACCTATAGAATAGATTAGGGCCTTACTAGGGCACAACTGACACACCTGAAACCCCAAAAAATAGAAGACTCCCACCTCATCTCTAGGGTATCTACCCCTAGAGAGAAACCATTCTCAAGCTTGAGGTCTTCCACTTTACGTATTAGTATTTTTATAAGATCATTACAGATAATACACATTACACATTTATTCTCATTTCCATACTTATTTATTTCCCTCTATTTTCAATTATCTAAGTCAACCCTAAGGTCAATGGTCCTAAATAAAGTCAAAGCCAACACTAAGGTCAACCTATTAAAAGTATAAGGCCATCCTATGTCTAATTATTCACATTTGGGCGCACTAGGCTAAAAATAACCAAAATTTCCCTAAGACCAATAATTATCAGATTATCATCCATTTAAATACTAAATCCATTTTATTTATTAATTTGTCATGAAAAGGCTAAAATAAAATAATTTAATTATTAATTATGCAATTTAAAATTATCAACTATGTCAAAAGACTATTTTGCCCTTATACCTATTTCTGCATACGAAACCCTATTATACACTTTTAAAATGTACATAACACACGATTTCATAATCAACAAAAGATAATACATATTATACATGATTTTTAGGATAAATATCATAATACACAAAAATGACTAAATTACCTCAAGGGATGGTAATGGGTCGGGTTAGGGTCAGGTCTCAAAATTTCGAACCCAAACCTAGATCCACCGGATCTAGCTGGTAAATGAATCTTAAATGGGTCCAACTATTTTTGAAAAAAAAAATAGTAATCTATGTAAATACAAATACATTTATGTTTTATATAACTTAATATGTATTTTTTGTTAAAAACAAATCCTCCAAGTGAAAAAATAAATATATTAAAATAGTTACGTTAACTTTTCAAATGGTGTTTTAATGCTTTTAAAATACAATAATGTACATGTTACTTATAAAGTAAATATACAAAAATAAAATTAAAAAAATGAATAAGGAGCTCATATAAGATTATGAAAATAATGAAAAACATAATATTAGTGTGTGTATATATGTGTGTGTGTGTGTGTGTGTGTGTGTGTGTGTGCATATATATATATATATGCACACACACACACACACACATGTATTGAATGGGTCGGGTCTGAGTCTAGAACTACTGAACTTAGACCAAGCCCTTTGGGTCCAAAAATCATGGACCCAGACCTGCTAAAAATGAGGCTGGTCTAGCAGGTCTGGGTTGGGCCCGAGACCCATTGCCATGCTTAATTGTCCCTAGGACACACATCCATAATAAGTATTCCACAATTATATCTAAGCATGCTTAACCTATTATTTTACACATAATTATTATACAAAATATTTTTCCATCATTAGAGTCATTTTTAACCATACTTTTGTACTCGAAATATTTTACATCAGATAACATGCTCGTTTTATCCTTTTTTCATGATAATAATAATTAACATATAATTATATTAAAATATATCATGCTTAATATATTTCATACACCAAAAATCCTAATGTGCTATTATGCAATATTTATCATTTTAGTAGGATATAACGGTTACCTAAATTCCAACAAAAACGTAAAAATAGTTGTATCCACTAAAAATATTAGGTTATGTTAATCAACTTTCGTACCTAAAAATAATACCACAAATACCGTATTAATGTCTATCGAATAAAGTAATAATTATAATATAAAAATATTTATTTTTCTAAAATTATCAAAATATCCTTACATTTAATATTGGTACCAAATTTATTAAAATACCTCATAACCCACGCTGCATGCAGCGTGAGTCATGCACGAAAGAAAAGGGGGCTTAGGCTGCTGGCTGGGTGAGGGGTTGGAGGCTATAAGGTGTTGGATGGTGGTCGACAGTTGCTGCGGGAGCTGCAAGGTTGGGTGCTAGGATGAAGAAAATGCAGAGGGGAGGTGGTACTATGTGAGGTCAAGGGGCTGGTGGTGGTGTGTGCGTGGTGCTTCTGCTGGGGTGGGTTGGCTACAAGGGACGACGGGGCTGGGGAGTGGTGATGGTGAAAGATGAAGGTGGCAGTGTTACTAGACAGAGAGGTGGCCTGTAAGAGAAGGAGAAAGAAGAGGAGGAAGGGGTTGTGGTGGTGTGGGTTGGTTGTTGGGGAGTGTGCGCTACAAGGTGGTGGCCGGTCAGGGTGGTGTCAGTGGCTAGTGTAGGATGAGGACAAGGTTGCACGAAATGGTCGAGGAATCTAGGAAGGCAAACAAAACAGAGGGAGGAAGAGAGAAGGGGAAATGGGGGCTATTTTGTTAAGGAGTGTATGTCGTGTGTATGTATATGCAGGGGCTTGTTTGGTTGGAAAAATTGAACAAAATAGGGAGAGGGGAGTTGCTGGAAGGAATAATGGGTACTGGGTTATGCGATGGTGTATGCAGCGTGTATATGTATATAAGGCAGAGGGTGGATTGAGTGAAGTTAGAAAATGAGGGAGACAGGGAGAGTGTTTAGGGGGAAGGGACTGCAAATAGTATAGGGTTGAGAGAGATACAGAGAGTAGAAAAATATAGTTATATTTTTTATTTTAAATTTATTTCGAGTAGATTAGGATATTGGGTAGAAAAATAATTCAAAAAAAATAATCCGATCTAAGATAGGTTTAAATAAAACGAAAAAGATAAAATAATCAAAAATATATTTTAGGGATTTATTTCAGGTTACGGATAGCGGTTATTAATAAAATAATTAGGATAAGATTTACAGGTAAAAAATAGGATTAAAATAAATAGTCAATTTCTATCAACTTTTTAACCTGATTATTTTTATATCTAAATCATCACTACAAGAAAAGCTAATTTTAGCTACAGAATACTCCGTTGCCAAATATATCTTTGCCAACGATAATATATCTTTGGCAACGATAATTTGTCGTTGTGTATCATAGCGTAACTAAAGATTTTTGCAACAACTTTCTATCGTTGCCAAAAATAATTACTTTGGCAACGATAATCTTGTGGCTAAAAATAGTTTTGTTGTCATAATTTATTAGCATAGATAATGGAGCATAATATATTTTGCAACAAGTTTTCTGTTGCAAATAAAGGATAATTATTTGCAATGATATTTTTGTTGCCAATGATAGTCTATATTTTGCAACGAATGTTTTGTTGCCAATAATGTAGAATATATTTTGTAACAATTTTCCTATGGCAAAAAATAGTTTATATTTTGCAACAAATGTTTTGTTGCCAATAATGTACAATATTATTTTGCAACAATTTTCTTGTGGCAAAAAATACTCTTTATTTTGGAATGATTTTTTTGTTGCCAATAATGTACAATAGCAATAATTAGATATATATAGCAATGAGTCTTTTGTTTCCAATTAAATATTTATTGTTAATGCTATTTTTGGCAACAATTTTTTTGTTTCCAAAAAATTCCTGTAATACTTTTCGATAAATTGTCGTTTGATAACCTGTCACATTCATCGTACCTTATTCAAAGACTCACCCCATACATATATATTAATCAAATACAAATATCAATAGTAAATTCTTTGGATAATCAATATAAAATGCATAATTCATCAATTATATAATTGTTCAAACCCATATAATTCCGAGATATATATCACCATCATTACATGTGTTCTAGGAAAAAAACACACTTGTCAAGTGTTTTTGTATATATATATATATGTAGGGTCAGGGTCGGATAAAAACTCTCAATGCTATACAAACTTAGAAACTATATGTGATCGCTCGATAATTTGTCATAGTTGATTCTCCTGAAACCTCATTCTATGTCTACATAGCATATTAAAACATTACAGCCTTCTATAGCCTAGTTCAAGAAAATCTAAACAAAGCACTATCTAATAAGGTATTTCATAGAAATTACATAACTTCTTTTCATACAGCCCTTTGAAGTCAAGAAGAGAACTCTGCATGCTCCTATTTTAGCACATAAAATACAGGAGAATTATACAAATGGTTAAAAAAAAGTTCAATTTTATTGATGGACAATTGCCCATTTGAATGAATTATTGGATAGAATAAAAACTCAAAAAGCAAACCAGCATATAGTAACAAATTTCATAATTAGTTCTAACCAAAATCAAAATTACAGAATAAAAACCAACTTCAACCAAACATCATTTGACATCCAAACCATTAGGAAAGTGTTCCACATTTCACCCTTGCTTTGCTTGTTCCTCTTCCAAAAAACTTTGTTACATCGTAATAATTACTTTCTTAGTCTTAGATCCTATGGTAGCACCAAACAACACCTTCCCAACTCAGTTGTGACCATTTTCGACAGATCAACATCCACATCAGACAAAAACAAATTACATAATAACCATCACACCACAACATGAATCACAGTGAGTCCCATACAGTACCATTAATTTGTTTAAAGAGGCATGAATATCATCCAAAGCTCATAAGGCCAAACAAGTGTTTTCTTCAGGTTTCTTGTTTCCTTCCCTTTGATAGGTTCACAGCTTGTAAAATCAATCAAACTATACCAATTGTATCATGTTTAGAACACTCTTAGTTTTTGGCAATGTATCTTTAGTAATTATCAACCTCTAAGAAACCAACAAATAAATCTAAGCTCAACATGCAGAAAATAATTTTCATACTAAACTACGACTGTAATAGTTCAACACCACCGAGAATGCCAATTCTTCTTTTTCTTTTTCAACAATGGCAAACAATATACCCACCTCCATTTCATAGTGAAGGGTTTTAGTATTATAGCCTGCTTCATTAATGGTTGTGACTCCCTTCTTGATCAAATAATCCATGATCATTTTGTTGGGTTCTATTTAGGGTCTACTGAGGCTACAGACTCTGGCAGCTTTTGTTTGTTTTTCTTTTTAAAGAAATGAAAGTTTGGTTGTATTCCTCCAACCTTGTATAAGCCAAAACATGAAAAGCTAAGCCATTTACGTTCATAGTTTGCTCAGCTATATTAAGCTTATATTGTTGCTCCAAGGTTCATATCCTGTCACTTTCACATAACCAAATTTTGTTAGGCATTCTACCCTTCTTTCATTCTCATATAGTATGAGCACTCCTTTCACACATAATTTAATGACATATTTTCTTGCTTTATAAAAAAAGTAGTTGACACTATATGTTGCATATCTTTGTTGATCTATACATTCCAAGGATGAATTGCACGTATCATGGATTCAACATTTTATTTGTTTTAGGATTGACATCCAAACAAACACAAGGCATTTCCAATCACTCTTCCTTGTAAGTGTCATTGCTATAGTTGACATACGAAAGGGAATAGAAAGATATCTCATTTGTTACAATATATACATGATCTTTTACTTCTATGCTATGTTCAGTATTAGCAGATTTATGTATAATATATACAATATATTCATGTTATCTTTTGTTCTAATCAATGGTTGATGGTATCTGACCTTTTGAAAGTCCCGACGAGATCTATTTCTGCTATTTCAAGATTTATGTTCTTTTACAACTCAGGTTGGTTCCAATTATAGTGCAATGTTGATACTAAGCACTTGTTTTCAATATTTAATTATTTTATGCAGAAGTGTACCCATAAATAATTTAATTCTAGAACTACCAAAACCATAAGCTTCTCCTACTAAACATTTCAATCATCATTCGTTCACAATTTTCCTATAATCGTTCCAGGCCTGTAAATATTTCAAATTCAAAGGGAAAAGAGAGATTGTGGTAGACTTCAAAATTTTAAGGACTGAACAATTTTATTTGACCACATAATTATCCAAGAAACATAAAAAAAAATATTATGGTATACAGATAATCAAGGTTTCCCATTTTTTTTATTTTACCAAGGTAAAATATTTTCACCCATTCTTAAGTGACTAGGGAATCCTTATGAATTTCTATTTATCTTATGAGTTTCATCAAACTCTTCATCTTTTGAAATATTTGACCCTATATAAGACTCAACAATACTATAGAATGCAAAATAGCTCATATCATAGAACAAATATAAAATTGGGCTAGTATAGAAATTAGAATTTACCTCATCATATTGGTAGCCATCATTTGACTCATTTCTAGCATTCTCTTCTCAAAAGTAGCCATCGATTGATCTTGTTTCTCTTTAAGCTTGTCTATTTGACTTTGTAGACTAGATATCTTATTTTGCTGCTCATTTATCTTACTTTGTTGCTGTATGATTTTTTTGTTATTGTTCTTCTTGAATCCTTGATCTGATAGAGCCCCCATACCCACTACCTTTCCCTCGTGTGTATCCAGACTTTAGGCCCAAAACATGAAGTAACATCTCTTCTTGTGTTTGAGGGGTTCCTTCTTTATCCCTATCCAATACAAATTGGTGGAGGTCTTCCTGCAATACAAATCACAACATTTTACATGTGTATAGATTCCTAGTTATTATAATCAATTCTTTGTAAGAACTAACATGTTCAACAATAACTTCTTTGGTGATAAATATCTGTCAAACTAAACAAACATCACAAAACAATTTGGAGAATAATTTAAATATGCTAATCCAAATATAGGAATATTTTACGTGAATTTTCTTAGACCGTCCGTCGTTAACCCACTCCAATACTCCTTGATCATTTGTGCGTGTGTTTAGCAAGCCAAATCACATCAACACTCGGCTTCACATCACCATTCTTCTTCATCTGTTAAGACACAATAGTTAGTAATTTTTTCCATAAATAAAAGTAAATCTATTTACTATAACTATTTCATATTATTACCAGTATATTTTCCACCTTTAGGAAAGATAAGTTTCCTGTGGTGTGTTGGCACCATTTATTCGACTTTTGATTCTTATTGTTTTGTTGACTTATTTTCTACAATTTAAGAATAAAAAATCAAGTTAAATAATATATGCCTAATAAAGAAACAAGTCAGGCAAAAAAAATTATCAATAATGGACAGAAGTACGTTAAATTTATCATAATTAAAAGCTTCACAACATTTTTTCCAATTTTCTAGGTCAAAATCAGTACGTGGATTTAAAAAACGTTCCTCATGGGTAGTCCCACATTCTTTGTAGTAAGAATGCGAGCTTTCCAACAAAGATATAAGCGTTGCATTGCAAACAACACAAACGCTTTTAATCTAGGCAACTGATTATTATCCATTATGCTGAACTTGTTCTATGGTGAGATAAAAAAAATTAAACAAAACAAAAACTATATGGTTAACTAACATAGTTTCGAATTTATAAAAAGAAAATAATAGATACACACACACACACACACACACACACACACACACATATACATACCTTCAATAGTAACCACATTGTATCACCGTGTTTAGCTGCCACTTGAATCCAAGGTGATGCGTCCATGAGGGCTTTAGTCCGCACAATATGAGCACAAAAATTTACCAAATTTCTAGCATTTTCTCCAATGGCTTGGAGAACATAATCAGGTATGTCAACCACTAGCTTTACGATACCACCTAATGTCTTCTTCTTAATCACATAAGATTTGTACTTGCTTCTCTGCCCCCCTTTTCCTTTTAACACTACTATTTGATGCTAATCACATAAGAAAATTAATGATTAGCCAATCTATACATCATAGGAATTTGGAAGAATAAAAATTGTATATACAAACAAATCGGTAAAAAGATATGCTACCTTGACTGCTATTACCATCATTTTGTGAGTTCACATTTATTGGACACCTATTTTCATGCATATACTGAGTTCTTATTTGAGGTACAGTATTGTTTGATTTATTTGTTTCTCTTGGTATTGGATTAGCAGCCTTATGCAAGTTTAAAGTCATCTCAACTCTATCAACAAACTTCCTCGTTGTAATCCTTTTGCTTCCACCTTATTAGTCATATAAACAAATAATAATATGAAGAAAAGAAAATTAAGTCCATTTATATGTCATAATGGGAGCGATTTTTAAATCTCTACTCATGTGCAGATAAACACATAAACTTGTACATTTAAGTATCAATTGTGCATTTACCTGGATCATTTGAAGGCATAATAGATAAATTAATATTTTGATCATCTTCTCCAACAGGACTATGATTGTTAGAACCAATAGCATCCACAACATCCATATTTTGATCAATAGAGTTAACTTCTTCAACTTCATTGCATTGAGGTCTATTGTTTTGGGATCCATTAGAAACAAAGTTTTTCTTCTGCAAAATTCTCTCATTACCATTTTTTCCAGCTCCTACGCCCTTTCCTCCATTATCTATAAACCCATTGATAAAAAAAAAGGTACATTTAAAATCAAGAAACTTAATTAAATGTTCACATACATGAAATATAAAGAAGATTATTTTATATCTAATGAAGAATCAAATTACCTAGTTGTGGGAAGTGTTTGCCATTATGTTGAGGAGTTAGTTTAGATATGCTCCTAGTGATGGTGGGGGTTTGTATGCTAGCTGAGTTTCATCACAGTAGCAAGTAGGTAGGATTATTAATTAATAAGAAACCATTATACTAAGATCTAGAGTAGGTAAAAGCATAATACCTTGCCCTCTATGACCACCAACACTTTTGTTTACAGTGTTCTTACACTTCATCTTTAGTTGATCTTGCCCTGACATATATGCAAACTAAAACAAGGTAATCAGACTTCACATTACAAAGAACACTACATAAAATTTGAAAGATTTCTAATCACTAGGAATCATGACTCTATCAAAAAAGTAATACAAACTTTGTAGAATCACTAAAAAAGATAAATAAATAAAAATTTACATAGTTGATGTCCATACACAAATAAGTACTAAAAAAAATTCACAAAATTGTCAATCCTTAATCTTCAACATCATTAGCAACAATAAAATCATCCAGATCTGAGTTTTGATTCTTTCTCTTCTTTCTCTTCCTATAACTTCCTTCCCTTCGTTGATTTATGCTATTTATTTTACTTGTTACCCATTTGACCAGTTTTTCTCCTTGTTCTACTTTGAAATGATTAGTCACTAAAGAAACATTTTCCATATGTGTTATGAGCTGGAAAACATAAGGGGAACACTAAATCTCTCCTTGTGTCAGAACTTCATCATTAATTTGATCTAGTACTTACTCTTCCTCCACTTCCGGCATGCTATAAAAGTCTCGAGGCTCTATCTTAATCACAACATTCTAATCACCATGTCTTGGATCTTGAACATAAAAGACTTGCTCGACTTGTGATTCTAATACAAAAGGCTCATCTGTTTTTAACGAAGAACCTCTATGTATGCTAGTTGTTCCATGTTCATCCACTTTATATCCTGTACCTTCATGTTGCACATCATACCAATTACATTTCAAAACAAAAACATGATTTTCACAGGCATATTGTAACTCATAAACATCTCTTAGTACACCATAATATAATTCATTTGAATGACTATCTCCTCGCACTATAACACCTCTATTTTGACATTTTTTTATCTACTTCTCAATAAAGTGTATGAAATCTAAACCCATTAGCAATAAGCCTACTATAACGCCTTGTGGTGCGTGACGGACAACACACCAAGTGATATCAACTTTCATCAACCAATCCTTCTTCATATAATTTCTCCACCTATTAATCAATGAAGGAAATATAAATACATTTACACATCTGAGGTAATAGGAAGAAGACATCTTAGAAATTAAGGGGAGATGACATACATGATCATAAACGCAATACGCAAATTGCGTCTTATGTCTCTTCTCTACATTTCTAGGATTTGGATTTTCATTTTCTAGTTCCTCTTTGTGTATCCTACGTATAAAAATGAAATTCAAAGTTTTAGGAAATTACATATATAAACTAGAACTGCATATATGACAAATACTCTTATGAATTTTAGAATAAAAAATAACTTACTTTAAAAATTCTTGAAGCTCATCACAATTATGGAGGACATAAAAGTGAGCTTGATCTAACTCCTCAAACCCAAGATCTTGAAGAATAGGCTTCCCCAATGGATGCCCAATACATTTAAAAATGTCTATTTGATTTCTTTTGTCATCATTACCAACTTCATCATTTGAGATCTACGATTAAACTTAGTATCCATGTCATCTATGTACCTAGAACAAAAGGTTAGGCATTCATTTGCCAAGTAACCCATTGTGATTGAGCCTTCCATTCGTGCCTTGTTTCGAACATTAGATTTCAAGGTATGCATATATCTAATAACATAACTTTTTATACAAAGTTAAATGCAGAAATAGGTTATGTAGTTATAAAAGTAAATAAATGTAAAACTCATAATTTAAAAAATACCTCTCTATTGGATACATACAACAATATCTCACTGGCCCAGCAATCTTCGCCTCTTCTACCAAATGAATGACTAAGTGCACCATACAATTAAAGAAAGATGGTGGAAAGGCCATTTCTAACTTACACAATGTGTAAGGGATTTGACTTTCAAGAGCATCCAAATCCTTCATGCTCAAGTTCTTTGAGCACAATTTCCTAAAGAAAGAACTCAATTCAATTAACGGTTCATAAACATGTTTAGGAAGGAGCCCACGACTAGCAATAGGAAGAAGTTGCTCAATAAAGATATGATGATCATGAATCTTCATGCATGAGATATTCCGGCCATTATCTTTCACACAATGAGAGAGATTTGAACAATATCCATCAGGAGTCTTCAACTTTTGAAAAATCTCACAAAATGCAGTTTTTTCAGCACCCGTCAATGTATAGCATGCTGTAGGCACTCTTATTCTATCCTCTTCAATAATTAGATGAAGATCTTCTCTTATACCCATGGTCACTAAATCTAATTGAGCCTTCAAATTATGCTTAGTCTTATCTTTGATATCCATCAACATCCCTATAATATTCTCAGAAATATTTTTTTCAATGTGCATCACATCTAGTTTATGACGCAATTTCATCTTATGCCAATAAGGCAACTTAAAAAATATGCTCTTCTTTCTCCAACCATATAAGCTATTTGTGTCATCCCACTTCCTCTTTTTAATCTTCTTTCCCAATGGTACTTGGGTAAACTGAATACACTGCCTCAAAACATCATCACCTGATAATAGGATAGGAGCAATACCCTTTTCCTTTATTTTATCAAAAGCTTTAGGCAATTTTCTCCATCTATGATCCCTAGGCAACCAACGTTTATGCCTCATATAATAGATCTTATTTGTTATTAAAAGTGATCCAGGTTCCTTGTGACAGCATGGGCAAGCAAACAATCCACTAGTGCTCCAACCAGACAAGTCTGCATAAGCTAGAAAATCGCTAATAGTCCATAGCACCGATGCACGCATAACAAATTTTTATTTAGCATAGGCATCATACGTGTCAACACCGACTTCCCATAATTATTTCAAATCTTCAACCAAGGGTTGCAAATAGACATCGAGATCCATTCCTGGTGAATTAGGACCATCAATAAAAAAAGATAACATAAGATAAGGAGATTTCATACACATCAATGGAGGTAAATTATATGGAACCAAAATAACTAGCCAAATGATATAAGATGATCCTCCAAAATTATTAAATGGTTGGAAACCATCTATAGCAGAACCAAGTCTCACACTACGAGGATCTTCTGTAAATGACGAAAACTCCTCATCAAAATACTTCCATGCTTGACAGTCCACTGGATGTCTCATTATCCCATCATCAACCCTCTCTTCTTTATGCCAACACATATCCTTTGTTGTCACGGTTGCCACAAATAATCTTTGCAATCTACGCTTTATAGGAAAATATTGTAAAACTTTATGGGGAACTCTTTTTCCATCTATCTTCCACCTTGAGGTATGGCATTGTGGAAATTCTTGTGCATCAACATTTTTACGCCAATAGATGATGCAATCATTTGGACATGCATGAATTTTTATACAATCCAGGTCTAAATCACGTATGATCCTACGACACTCATCATAGGAATTGGGAAGATTACAACCTAGTGTCCCATTTTGAAGCTTTAGCATTTCACTAAATGAGGTATCACTCCAATGTTTCATACACTTAAGATGTAGCAACTTCATAAGGTACCCTAACTTTGAAACTTTTGAGCCATCCAAAGTCAAATGCTCTTTATACTCCTTCAAGAGGTGATAGAATCGAGCTGCTTCACCATTAGGTTCTTTTGAGGTGAATTTATGTTTATTTCTACCATCATTCATTAAAAAATCTATTCCAGTCACACCACAACCAACTTCTAACATCTCTATCATGTCATCATGATCAATAGAAGTCTCATGTTTAGAGGGAGATACATTCAACACCTCACCATGGTTATCCCACACAACATAACTTTGTAGAATTCCATTCTTCAACAAATGAAAGTGAACTTCAGTTCTATTTTTCAAATGCACATTTATACACTTATTACATGGACAACTAATCCTTCTTTTAGAGTCCAACTGTTCATCTAAATGTGACATGATAAAAGCAAAATCTAAAAAATGATCAATCCCTTCCAAATATTGAGGTGACGCTTGATTCAATTTCATCCTTTCATTATCCATTGGCATAAAATAATTTGCATTTCCATAGAAAGTTAAACAATTTAGATGATTTATAGAATGGCAATTAACAAAAAATTAGTCATAATTTAAATAATTTCCTCTCTTACTTTCTTTATGTAAACTATACAAAAATACATGAAATTTCTAACCACTTACTTTATTTCCTATTCTTTATCCAATTTTCATTACCTACTAATATTAGTTTAATACTTATATTCTATTTATCATTTTTACCTACCAATTTTAGTAATACGTATCGGTACAATTTTAAGCATGACTAATACTCGTATAGAAACTATAATATTCAATGAGATTATATATCCAATAATAGTATAAATTACCACTCTTCAACTAGTATAAAAAAATTGAAAAACTTTCAAGTCATCATATGAATGAAAAAATTGAGTAAAAGAATAATACCTAAAGTTGTCAAAATAGATATATCTAGCTCATCTTCTTTGATAAGAAAAGCCTATATGAATGCTGAAAATTAAATAAAATCATCGTTATTATAATGTCAAAATTATTGTATACAACAATATCAATAATCATATGGAATGGACTTCATCTTTCTTAACTTTATGTATGTTTCTATTATTCTATATATTCACACTTATGTGTGAAACGGTAGATTTAGACCACAAAACTTGAAATTATTTCACATAATCACATAATCATATATTATTTAATATTTCCACACTCTTCATTTGTTATAAGCTACTATTGTCCCCTTTATTTTTATGCCAAAAGTGTCTCAAATGTTATAAAAAAAAATTGGTTTCATAGTCCTTCAAGATGTGCTTGAAACAGTAGGTTCTCATGGGTGGGAGCATGATCTGGATAAAAGAGTACAGTGTCTTCAACTAAAGTGCTGAATGAGTAAGTGTGTTCATAGTCATTATGCATAGTGGGATATTTATGGAGGCTGTTGACTTTAATATTTCCACTACTAAACATTCTACTGAGATGTTTTTACCAGAAAATGATGACAGGAAAGAACATGATTCAAGGAATACCGAATCTGTGACACTAGATTTAGAAAAGTTCAGATCTGAATCTAAAAATAAAGAGGTAGTTCCTCACAGTTCCATAATTGGTGAAGTTTTCAAGCTTGTTGAGCATAGGCTTTCACAATTAGAGAGTGAGAGAGCTATTATGCTTCATGGTTGATGGTTTCACCTTATGAATGTCATTTCCAATGACCTTTTAAGTTTTAAGTTATTGGTAAATGAAATCATATGTTTATTCATCTGTATATGGCTGATGACTAATGTATTATCTTTCTCATTTCTATTCATATGTTTGATATTCCATGGAAATGAAATCACCATAGCTTGTCTTTATCTAGTTTATTATTGGTTCCATTAGGCTTGGCAACCAAATCTTCTTTATTTTTTTTTTGTAACTTTATCATCTGTTTAATATGGCTTGTCATGTTGTGGGGAGATATTATGAAAGGAGGTTTTTTGTGATGTTCACAACATGCCATTTGACTTGACATCCTAAAAATTTGAAAGCAACCATGAAAATGGTATAGATAGTTCTGGTGACAATTCTATTTACATCTGTGACAACTCACACCTTTTTCAATTTATGAGGGTAGTTCAACTATGGAGTTTTTATGGAAGTGAAAATCCATTTTCCATGCTATTATGCTCTCTGGGCTTGCTGCTATGTAGCCATGAAAGCTTTTTCCTGACTTTACTTGGCTAGTTTTCCATGTCAACTCCCACTAATTTGTTTCTTATCTTTGTTTTATTTCTACCTTGAAGAACTTTATCAGCAAATGCTTGCCAAAGCTTTAGCACAATACTTTGAATCAAAATTGCTTCTACTTGATATAGCAAATTTTTCTATAAAGGTACCTTTTGTCCCCTTCATTTATTTACTTTCTTTGCATATTATACAACTATAAATATGCCTTTCATAATATACCATGAAACAACACAAAAGCTAGTCATTTTTTTCCTTCTACAGATACAGAACAACAAGTATGGTTGTACTAAGAAGCCAACTATGAGTTTTCCCTTCATTCTAAGGAATTAATCATGTTTCTTCTTGTAGTGTCTGAACCTGCCTATTGATGAGCAAATGATTACACTTTTAGATTACATAAACCCTATAGGTCATGCTTTTATATTATTATTACACTAGCCATGTACTATGTCATATTTGTTGCTAATTATCTTCTAGAGCTGCTTGTGCGCTTTATTTAAGCATAAAGAACAAAACAAAACAAAACAAAACAAAAGCAACCATATCTTTTAGTAGAAGTTATTAGTCATCTCGTTTTTCCTCTGAGGAATGGGAATTTTATTTGCTATGAAACATCCTTATGAATTTACTCCTTTTCTCCTTACTTCAGGAAATGAATTGATCCATTTCTGAGTTTCTTAGCTCTTTCTCATTCCTTCCTCTGAAAGATAACATCAAAGGTATGGGATTGGAGTTTACTGATTCATAGACATTTACTTATTTTCCTGATGTTTTTTTGTTTATCTTATCTTTGATTGAATACTGCTACATTTTATTTGATGCTTTTGGATTTTTATCTGGAAAAATTATTTTCTTCACATTTGTGAGCTCTTTGTGTCCCAATTATATTTTTGTCCATTGGAATGAGTTTTCTTTTAAGAAAACATTATCTCGGAGATCTTTACTTATTTTTCTTACTATTGTGTCTTTAGGTCTTTCAATTAGTTGAAGCACTTATTTTCTCCATCCTGTATATGTTTGTGATTTAGTTTATTTCCATTTCATAACCTTAATCAAAATTAGAAATATTTCACTAAGTTGTTTCCTATTTTTTGCATTTTTCTCCTCCATTTACTTCTGACAAAGGGTTTCTTACAAGCACGTTAAGCAGGCAAATGAGTTCTATGGACATCAAATCTAGGTATAATAGCTAATTTGTGTGTTGGATCCTAATAATTGAGGTGTAGATGTTTATGTATTTTCTTCTCAGTAAATTCAATTGAATTTATTTTAAATCTATGTAGTTATTTTTGTACAGGAATGTGGATGGAGCTAATTATCTTCCAAAGCTCCATAGAAATGCCTCATGTTTCTTTGATATAAATAGCATGACTTCTCAACTGCATCCAAATTCAGGTTTCTTCTTCTTCTTCTTCTTCTTCTTCTTCTTCTTCTTCTTCTTCTTTCATTAAGATGAATTTCAGCAAGCCCAAATAGTAGAATAGAGGGAAAATGAACTTATGAAAATCCTACCTAAATCTAAATCAAGCAAAATGGATTTTTTTTATGAGTAACCATTCTTTCGAGCAAATAATTGCTCAGTAAGCATCATGGTACCACATTTTCCCACTTTCTAAAAAAAGGTATGGAAATGAATACTAGTCATATGCCAACTCTAAGATATACAATAGATTACAAGCTTATAAAGGGGAAAAAATACAAAACAAAAAATATAGCACTCCACAAATCACTTGACTAGGAATTAAACTAAATCCAGCTATTACAATGTATTCGAGCTTAATTAGACCAAAATGTTGGTCACATACTCATCACCCAAACATGAAATTAAATCAAAATTTAAAAATTGGAAGGAAGCATACCTTTAAAGCTAATTACGTTGGTCGATTGTCCTCAATTTTTTACAAGATGACCAATCAAAGCCAGTAGTTCTTGGTGCTTGACGGCAACCCTATTTGTTGCTCGTTGAAAACCACTGCCTGTCACCCAAAACACAACTGCACGAGTTGACTATGGTGGTTGTGGTGGAAGAAGTTGTTGAACGAAGGAGGCACTAATGGTAGAAGGATAAATAACAGTTATATTTCTTTCTAATTATGAACTTAGTGGAAGGTACTTAGAAGAACATGTTTGTCACCTTCTACATCAATAAGATTTACAAATTACACAAAAATGTTGAAATACGAAGGAATCATACCTTCAAAGCCGATTAAGCTAGTCAATTGTCCCTAGTTTTGTATGAGATGAAACTGAATAATGCTAGTTGATCTCGGTGCTTGATGGCAATGTTGTCTGTCACAGGTCAATAAAAACCACCGCAAATCATCCGAGGCACCACTGGACACCTTGACTATGGCAACTTCATTGAAGAAAATTGTTGAAGGAGGGGGGCACTAATGGTGAAGATCGTAAGGTGGGAATGTTTGGGTCATGAGAATGACCAAGGGCATTTGGTCATGAGAATGAGTATTGAGGTGGGAATCAGGTTTAGGAAGGTTTTTTTAGATGAATTTTTTCTTACCGCGGAAAAGTACAGCTAATTTTTTTGTTTGTCCCAACTAAGATTGATAGTAACTATTTTATCTGTTGCTGAAGATAGTTTAAAATTTTTCAAACTATTTTTTGTCACAATTAATAACATCTGTTGCTAAAGTTAGTTTACTTTAGGATGAAATTTGTGAAACTATTTTTGGCCACAATTAATAAGATTCGTTGCAAAAAAGATTTTTTGGCAACGAAAATTTTCGATCTTTTCTAAAACTCATACATTTTTGTCTTCTAATCTCATAAACTTTTTAGTCACGACTCAACAAGTTGTTGTAAAATAATATGTTTTCGCAACAAAATTATCGTTGCAAAAATTATGTATGTTTTAGCAATGATCATTTTTTGTGGCAATAAAAATATCTTTTATAGCAACAATATATTATTGTTGCAAAAAAAAAGCGGCATTTGTGGTAACAAGTTTTTGTCGCAATAGGTAACCCTTGTTGCAAAAAAAAATTTGGCAATGAAATTTTTTGATCGTTGCTAAAGTGTGTTGCCAAAGATCCATTTTCTTGTAGTGCATCGTAATAATACGAATAATAATAATACTTTTAATGCTAAACCTCCTAAAATAATAATTATAACTAATTATACAATTATTAATTTATAATTAATATGTCTAAAAATGGGGTATTACACGTAAAGCATAGCATAAAGTAATCTATAAAAACCTAATGAATGAAAGGCAGATATGTATACTGGTACATGCAATACGATATTTTCCAACTCCTTTACAATTAAAAATAGACTATATGATAATTTTTCCCTATAAACAAATATTTAGAAGCCCCAAACACTGACCTTTTTCTAACAACTTGTTTGAGTAAAAAAAAACTGATTCATGAGTGATAATATATAATAAGAAAAAAAAACGTTAATTTTAACATATGAAATTCAATACTCCATAAAACACAATAATAAAACACACAAAGGAAAGATCCATACATAATGGACTCCTTAAACATGTTCAAATATGGAAAAGATTAAAAAAATAAAAATAAACTAACTTTAAAAAAAAATTGACACCCGTAGAACCCAAAAATAATAAAGAAACAAAGACTAACTTAAAATAATGAAACAAAGTTGGAAATGAATGAAACAAATTTAAAATTAAAACCAAAGAATGAAACAAAGTTAAAGAATGAAGCAAAAAGTACGTGCACTTATCACCTTACAAACCAAATACTAACATAAAATAATAAAACAAAGTTAAAGTTATGTTGCTTCATTATTGTACTTTTACTTTAAATCATTTAGACAATGACAAGAACATAAGTTACATGCAAACATGTTTCATTTTAGACCAAAAGCTCCATTCTTTGATAATTAAAGTTATATATAACCAAATACCACACCTTCAATCAGCAACACCTATTTAGCTACGTGTTTCATATAGTACTTTAAAGTACCATTATTTTAATTAGTTTAGTTCTTCATATGCAGTATAAAACATATGAGATTGGCAGTACTAAAGCCTTTTACAATGATATTTTTTTTCTCACTATGTGCTTTATTTTTTATTTGCTCTCCTTTCAACTCAAAATTTCATTGACATGAAAAATATGGAGTTGAAAAATCACATACCTAAATTTGCAGCTACTTCATCTTCATCTTCACGGTCACCATCATCGTCTGCTTCTTCTTCAAGCAACTGAGCAACATTTACTTCCAATAATGAAGATTCAATGTCTTGATGTGGTCCATGTTCAAATCAAGTATCAAAGTACCAATTGAAGATTATCTAAATATCATTGGAATAGGATCTTCTACCTCTATGTTTTGTTGTACATTAGGCAAGCTTGAGTCACTATCATCTATAAAATCTAATGCTCTTGTATCTTCAGGATTTTCTTTGCTCACTGGAAAATTATTAAGGTCGATTGAAAATAATCCATCATTGTTTTTAGTAGGAAAGTTTAGGTTAATATTTTGAATTATAATTCCTGAAGCCATAGGTGTAAGTTTTAACATAATTGTTTAATTTCTTATTCAGCATATATATGAGTGTACAGAAGCCACGAGTTCCCCAAATTTGGCTCCATTTGAAAATTCTAATTGTTGTATGAAATGAATTCATTAGTTCTATTAGCTTGAAATTCAAATTTTTGTAAGTTATAGCAAAAATTTTTTTGGCTGGTTTAGATAATGCATGGAAGCTTAAGGAAATTTGTATAGGGATGTTGAACATGGACTTACAATTAAATATAAATGGTTATTGGCTTTTATTATGGAAGACGATGATAATTAAGGATAAATTAGAGTTCTTCTACTATTCCTTAATATGTGTGAAAACATCCTAAATGACATATAATATGAACTTGAGGAAGTACTTGATTATCACTATGTTCTTCGCCCCCCCCCCCAAATACTATAGTTACCTATGAGATAGATGGATAAAGTAGGTAATAGAACATTTAATGATCTATATTTTTTTTAATAAAAAATAAATTTACTATGAAACAAATTCAATAAAGCTATTGATCTTATATTGTGAAGAAGAGTATATATATATATATTAGTCAAGGAAAATGAATAGAAACTTAAAGAGTATTGCATATGAATGATTGATTAATGCATGATGCCCTTGCTAATTGACATTTATAATACTAACTGATATCCGCCACCATAGGTAAGGAAAAAATATATATTATTTTCTTCACTTAAAAAAATTAATTTTTTATTTGCTCATTTTTTAAGGAATTATTAAAAACTAATATTAATATTGGACTTATAACCTTCATTAAAAATAATAAAGTAGTTAATTCATAGATAATGAAAGATATAAATGAAGGATTAAAGTGGGAGTTAGACATTATTATTATTTTAAATGACTTTGTTTTTTTTGAAATAATAAATCCAACCTTTAAATAATATCATTTTTGGAGCAGAGGGAATACTCAGCATATATATTAATCATTGACATTTTAGGGTATATAGTAATATTCATACCAAAAAAGGATTAGACACACACACACATACACCCCCATCCATAATAACCTAAATTAATTAATCTTTTCTAGTAAAAAAAAGTAAATCAACTAGCGAGTAAGAGAATGGTATAACAAAAGAAAAAGGAAAAAGATCTAGATAGAGATCAAGATCAAATTAACATCGTATAGAAATGATAAACCTAAATCAATAATACAATCTTTTAAATGAGACACATTGCAAAAATGATATATTTGGGTTTTGGAATTATTGAAATAGCACAGCTGGCCCTAAATTGCCCAAACTAGCACTTCTCCTGAGGAAATTATGATTATTATTATTATTATTATTATTGATCCCTAAGGGAAACCACAGCCTAGAAGTACATCTTCTTTTACTTCAAAATTGGCCTGAAGGAACCCATACTAGGGGTGCTTCTAGTGTTGATATCCCTTGGTCCCTATACCCAAACCCCCTTATATTAGAAGTAAAATTAATTTGCACAAGAAGTACAAATAATTTGCAATTGGAGGCACCCCTAGTGGGGGCACTTCTAGTGTAGATTTTAGTTCAAATTTAATTTTTCACCAAATGCCCCTAGCATGGGCATTTTCCTCTAGCACCAATGAAACAAATAACTTGGAGATAATGCATGTGATATTTTAGGTAATTTGAATTCTGATGTGTAATTTTGGTAATTTCCAAACTCAAACATGTTATTTTGGCAATTTCGCCTGTGAAAAACACATGCAATAGGATGTTGTCAAGTCCTTCAATTTCTTAAGTTCCTGCAATTTAAGATTTAATTAATCTCATTTTTGTGATTCAAAGAGAAGGGAAAGAAAGGGATCAGACAATTTACCGGACCGACCTTCAAATCCATTGATCTAATACATGCAATGTTCATGATTGGAATTGTTTGACGTATCCTTTCAATTTCAAGCACATGCACATTCACTAATTAAGGCATTAATTAGTATGCATCCATGACATCAACAAAATTTATATATAATAACAAGAATTCTTATTTTCCTTCTCTTCTGCATGTAAACAACGTATTTTATCACAAAATATGCTCAGGTATAATTCAAACAAACAAGCTAGCTAGGTAACAACTTATTATGCGACAAAATAAATACATTCATGGTACATCATCTAGCAAATCCATTGATTCACCTCAGTCGTCTGTTAGAACGTTGTTCCATGATGAATTCAAGCCGACATAACAACTTGGATAGCCATAGGGGTGTTCTAAACCAAAGCACTAAATACCCGATGCTTAACCCTATTATCATTCCACTTCCATAGCCCATTAAAGCAATTTCCCAAACAGTAATGTCTCTAGAATCATAGTCATCCGTTGGTAGTGGCTCCGCTGCATCATGATGGTCATCATCATCATCATCCTCACACTTCTTCGACAACGGTGCTCCACACAACCCAGGATTTTCAAGGTACGATTCATTTCCAAAGGTATTAAACTGTGTGCCTACTGGAATACGACCAACTAGTTGGTTTTTTGAGGCATTGAAAAACTCAAGAGATGTCAAGCTCGCCAACTCCTTAGGAATGTGCCCAACAAATTCATTGGATGAGATATCTAAAGACTCCAGCACGGATAAATTACTCAGCGAAGGCGGAATGGTACCGGTGAAGCTGTTATAAGAGAGGTTAAGCCACCTCAGTGAGACCAAATCCACAATTTCAATCGGGACGTCACCTTTGAATCTGTTTCCTGAAACATCAATGGTTGTTGCACCAAACAATACCCTATCGAGCTCGTGATCGGAGCCCTTGAATGTGAGGGCAATCGAATCCATGTAGTAGCGATAGTCTCTATAGAAGTAGAAAACTTCACCCATATATTGCAGTACGTCATCTTTCTCGTCTTTATTCATCATAGCTTTTAAGCTTTTGATTAGCTTAGGTGGCAAGTTACCGGAAAACCGATTGTTGGCTATGTCGAGAATCCGTAGCTTGGGGAAAAAGCTCTGACCATCCGGTTCTGATAGGAGTCCCCAGAACCTATTGGAACGTAGCACTAAAACCTCTAGCTCCGTTAGGGTGCCTAACCAATGAGGAAGTCTGCCGCTAAGCTTGTTGTTCCCGAGATCAAGAACTGCTAGACTTGAGCAATTACACAACGATGGTGGTATGGTTCCTTCCAACTGATTTCCGTTTACATCCAAGTTCTTCAAGCCACGACACTTTGCGAAATCGCGAGGCAAAGGGCCTTGAAACTTATTTAATCGTAGATTCAACAAAACGAGTTCATCGTTTAGATTTCCCAAGCATTGGGGGAGTTGGCCGGTCAGGCTGTTGTTGGACAAATCAAGGAATTTAAGTTGGGTTGAATTACAAACAGTTGAAGGGATCTCACCGGTGAACTTATTGTTTGAAACGAGGTAGGAACTGATGGGGCGAGGCAGTTGAGGGAGCGGGCCGTTAAACATGTTGGAACGGAGGTCAATTGACTCCAAGCTTTTCCAGGGAATATCCTGAGGGAGGGGACCATTAAACATGTTGGAATGGAGGTCAACTGACTGCAAACTGTTCCAAGGAATATGCTCCAATCCACTTGTTAGATAGTTAGACGAAAGATCCAAGAAATACAGCGTGTTTTTCTCCAGCAACCACCGGGGGACTTGGCCATGGATTTTGTTGTTGGAGAGTTCCAGAGTATTTAAACTCTCTTGATGTATCAGGAAATCAGGGAACTTATCTAAATCACAAGAGGACAGTCCTAAGGAATAAAACTGAGACTTTGGTGTAGACGTATCCCTGAACGACAACGATAAACTGTTATTCGACAACATAAGGCCTTGGAGACCTTGCAATTCATTAAACATACTGAAATCAAACGTCCCATTGAGCTTATTCGACGCCAGAGATAGGTACGACAGGCTCTCGAGCCCAACGATCGAGGTCGGAATCGGTCCGTTTATCATGTTATTACTCAGGCTAAGGTACTGTAACGACTTGCTAATGTTGACATATTCAATAGAAAGCTGGCCACTAAACTGGTTGTCGCTAAGTATCAGAGACGTTAAATAAGGTAGAGTGAAAAGCCAAGATGGTATTTGCCCACTAAGCATATTTTGAGACAGATCAATGAAGGTTATTCCTGAAAGCTTGCCCGTGTTTAATGAAGAAGGTAGCTCACCTCTGAACTGATTATTTGTGAGCTCGATATCTTCGGTCGCGTTCCAGACCCAAGATGGAAGGACACCATAGAACTTAGATTCGCGCAGAATCAATTTCCTCAGAGATTGGGTTGGACCAGGTGATTCGGGTAATTTCCCAGTAAAATGGGGAGAGGAGAGGGACAGTACTTCGAGGGGGCTCGTCCAGCTTAATCCAGAGAAATTCCCATAAAGATTATCATCATATATAACAAGATTCTGAAGGTGTGGTAAGCGAAGAATATCAATCGGAAAGTTCCCACGCAGCCCACAATTTTGAACCACTAGAGACGACAAGGAAGTGAGATTCAACAGCGACTGAGGCACAGTTGAGTTCACAACTACATTATCGAGGTAAAGTTCCGTCAGCTCGGTCATGCTTTCGATGATCAAGCCAAGATCGGGTAACTCTAACCTTTTATCAAGAATCGAGAAGTAGTTCTGTGAGAGATCAAGGGAAATGAGCCGCGAAAGCCTAGCAATTTCAAGTGGAACCTTGCCGGAAAAAAACGTAGTAGAAAGGTTAAGATACCTCAAATTTGGAAACTGGCCAAATTTAGGGGAGATACTCGAGTTATAGAAGCTATTAAATGCAAGGTTTAGGCTTTGGAGTCGTTGAAGTTGGAAGAGGGTGCTGTTAGAATCGATGGTTCCTTGAATTTGACCACAACTAAGGTCGAGTTCAATTACGTGTCCGGATATGGAATCACATAAAACTCCTTTCCAGGAACAACAATCTGTGTCAGCCCTCCATGATCTTATCTTTGGATAAGAGGTTCGGAAGTTGCCACAGTCTGTAGCAGCTGAGGTATCGATGACGAACTCGCGTACGAACTCAAGCAATGCAGTGCTATCTTTTTCGTGGCAGAGGTGTCTAGAGGAGTTGGGAAGTGGAAAAGAGAGAGTCAGTTGAGTGTGATAAAGGAATAAGAATGGCAGGAAGACAAGGAATCGGAGCAAGAACATGAAGTATCCCATTTCTATCGATCTGCGGATATTATTAGCGAATAATATTAAGAAGATGAAGTTTAGTGGATGAGTGGGCATTTTATAATACTGAACTCTCCGTCGAGGCACACACACGCACAGCCCAACTAGTCAGCAAGTCAAAAGTATCCACCAATGTTTTGAGACAAAGGGATAGTTATTGAAATTCATGGAGTTCATGAAGACCATATTTTGACCGTCGTCTGCCCTGCTTGACCGTAAAGACTAAGCTGTCTCAAGTCAGTGAAAGGGAACGAAACGTTGGTATAATGCACGCAATTGTTTGGTGTAGATGCATGTTAATGCAGTCATGAAGCTGATGGAAAAATATTGTACCTCCATCCAATCAGTAGGCTAATAAAGGAAGAATCGGTCGATGGCAGCTAAAATAATTAAAACAAACATCTGATAGCCACACGCCTTGATTTCAAATTTAACAAGCAGGAAAAGTAAACAGAGATAAAATAATCAATTAATGAAGGGCGGCCGCTGTCTATGATTTTAGAACTTCAAGTCAAGAAGAATTAACCAAAAAAAAACAAAGGCAAATGGTTCCTCAATTTATGATATGCATGTATCCTCGTACCAAAGTCGAAACAGGCATCAGTAACTGATATTTATATATGCTTTTATTTTGTACTTGACTTTCTTTAACTCAGATTGAGCTCTAAAACGTTACCAATTTGGCTTCATGTAGCTCTTACAATTTCTAATGAAGGAAGCCCAGTAATCATGGACTTTCATATTTCCCTTAACAAACAAAAGTAGTGAAGGTTTCAACTTGGCAGATGTCCAGAGATTTGAGGGATCGTACAAAAAGAAGCTTAAGGGTCCAAGTGTTGAAACTTCCAACTTGAAAGTGTAATTCAAAAATTAAAATCTGTTGCTTTTTTAGTAGTTGGTGGCTTAGTTAGTGGCTATTAATTGCTGATCGCTAAGAGTAGTGGGTCATTAGTTTAGGTCAAAGTTGTTATCTCTCATTGTCTACGCAAAAGACTATTACTATCTATCTTCAACTCCCACCACCACTATGGGTCTTTCCAAGTACATCAATTACGCCAAAACTTTTGTCAAAATGGCATCAGGGGTGAATAAGTTAATGGACTTATTGAGATTAATGATAGAGTATTGGGGGTAATCTATCTTAAGAAGGGGGTTTGTAGTTTTTCTTTCTAGACTAGAAAGTACATGGTGTATTACTAGATGTTTTACTTGGCTGTTGCATCGTTATTATCCAAGGAGAGTCTAGGACAGTTTCAGACATTGAAGGCATTTTAGGCAAGATACATATAATCAATGAAGAAATATATATAGGTATCCTTTGGAAAGACGGAGGTAGGAGTGTCATTTTTATGACTCTTTGGTGTAGAGTAAGTAAAAAGGTCAAAAGTAAGTCAAACATCTTTTGAACCAATATTTTAAATAGTCTTTTTTGGTTCATCAAATGCTAAAATAATCCTTTCGGTTAAATAATAACTAAAATATCCCTACGTTAGTAACAACGCTTAACTCTTCTAAAACATGTCCAATGATCAGGCATATTTGATTAACATACTTTACAACCTATTTCAATCGGTCAAGCTTTTGCAGGAACGTAATGCGAGTAAAATGCCTACCGGTCAAGCGTGCTGTATTAAAATATCACCCACTTGCGAGGTGTATTGTTTGAGTTCCAAATACAAAAAAGCTTCCTTCAAATACTAGAAAATGGGTATATAGCAACCACATCTATAACAATGCTAAAAAAAGGAAATATAGTGACGACACGTTGCCGCAACAAATATAGCAATGACACTGAATAATTGGAGGGAATTTGTCATCGCATAAAATGTAGGACAACATAATTATCGTAGCTATAAATTTTACCAAGAAAATTTTCCCCCAAAATAAATTCACCAATTTTTATTTTCACCAAAAGGTTTATAGCGGTGACATTTGTTGTCACTAAGGATCTCTGTTGGCGTGATAAGGTTTTGCTGAGAAATTTGGCAGTACATTTTTCCAAAAATTTTAACTCGGTCAATGACTTTATAGCGACCACACATGTCATCGTTAGAAAGCGTTATGGCGATGATATGCGTCACGTGTCATGCACGCCATTTAGCTTTTTTTTTTACCATAGCTGAAATTCATTATAGTGACGATAATTGGTGTTGCTATAAACCCTATTAAATAGTTGGACCGACTTTTTCCCTTCTACCTCCTCCATCTTTCTTCTCCTAGTTTCTCTCTTCTCTCTTGCAACTCCTGCTAATATCGTTGTCATTCATTCACAAAAATCTTGTCATTCTTGTTATTTTTTTTTTGTAAATTAATTGTTTATATAGTGTGTTTGTAGTATTTAGTTCATTATTTTTGTTGGATTTTTTAAGGTAAATTTTTAGCCACCGCCATTGCCGCTAGTTCCACCTCTCTCACACCATCTCTTTAGGGTGTATTTTTGTTTTTTTTCTTGTTTTCTTATTTTAGAAGTATTTTTTTCCTTTTTGTATGAGTCACCAGTGCACCGCTGCTGCCACCCTCTACCACCGCCGACCGTTGCTCCTCTCCACCACTGTTAGTTTTTTTTCTTCTTATTAATGAATATATATATATATATATATATATATATTGTACTATGTATATGTATAGATTTGTAGTGTCTATATATATGTAGAGTGTATATGTTATTAATGAATGTGTGTGTGTGTGTGTGTATTTGATCATGATTATTAATGTGTATGGATTAGTGATATTAATATATGGTATGGATTAATGATATTGATTTGTGATTTGTGAAAATTTGATAATGGATTGTATTAGTTCTTTATTTAAGTTTTTTGTTTTTATTTTAGTATTTAAATATATTAGATTAGATTGGATTAGATATAAAGCTAATCAATTTGAATAAAATAAAATAAAATAATGTAGGTAATAGAAGTAATTAAATATGATTACAAAAATATTAAATATTAAGTTAATATATCTCATAGTTTTAGATATATTATTTTAAAAAAAATAAAACAATAAGATATACATTAGGTATACTAATAACATAATATAAGTTTAACTTAAAAAACATAATACTTGATATAAGTATAATCAAGAAAAGTATAATATATATGAGTTAAATATATAATTTCTACTTAAAAAAGATAATAATTTATTTTAGTATAATTAATAAAAGTAGATATATATGAGTTAAATATATTAGATTAAATATAATATAATACATAAAAAATAATAAATTGAGTATAATAGATGAATTATTAGAAAATATATTAAAAATAATAGATTGCGTATAATAAAATGTAATCAAAATGATAAATTATGTAAAATAGATTAATTATAAGAAAATATATTTAAAAAAATAAATTTAATATAATAAATTAAGTATAAGAAAATATATCACTAAAAAAGGTTAGCATACTAGTTTATTTTATGTATTTCATCTCGTTAAGTAATATAATGTTTATAACTTGAAAATTTATTGTATGATGTGTTTGTTTACTATTTAGGGTTTAGGGGTTAGATCTAAGGGATGAGAACAATAGTTTTTAGTTCCCAAAATCCTAACCCTAACCTTAAACCCTAAACCCTAAACCTTAAATCCTAAACCCTAAACCTTAAATCCTAACCCTAAAACCCTAACCCTAACATAAACTATAAACCTTAAACCCTAACCCTAAATCCTAAACCCTTAATCCTAACCCTAAACCCAAAATAATAACCCTAACCCTAACCTTAACCCTAAACCCTAAATCCTAACCTTAATCCTAAACCCTAAACCTTAAACACAAACCCTAACATCTAACCCTAAACCCTAACAACCCCAACCCCAAACCCTAACCCTAACCCTAACCCCAAACACTACTCCTACCCCTTATAAACCCAAGTAAAGAAAATTTTCATTTAATCATAATAATAACAATAATTCATTAGATATTTTATCCTTTTGTAGGTGATCAAATGTCTTGCTTAACTATCACATGTTTTCCTGCCTGTATTTTTATGTCTCCTGATGAAAATATTAGGTACCACGTGAGATGGATACGTGATGAGTTGGGCTGCATGTTGGAGAGGGGGTTTTATGCGGGACCATACAAGTTCTGGTTGTACCATATTTTACATACCTTGCCACAGAGTCAACCATGGTTATAAGCGAGGTCTATATATATATCCATAATAATTTTCCACATTCTAGGTTTATTGAGGGATATTTTATGAGAGAATATAATCATATTACAAGGAAAATGATAGTGGTTGATAATGAGGGGAGTTATTAGCATGGAATGCCGCCGATTATGTGCCCAAATAACAATGAAGAGTCTTTTCAAGAAGTGGGATTTTAGATGTTTCTATAAGAAGTATGGACTCAGTTGGTGGTCAATCGTATTTGAAGTGGAACTATGATTTTCTCTTTTATGTAATAGAAATCGATAATATAGTATGTTGGTTCATGTTTTGTCTCATTAAACTATATAGTATTTGTAGCTTTAAATCCCTTTTATCATGTGCATAAAGAAAATATATCCTCGTGCTATTTGAATACATACATTTGAGCTATCATTATTAAAATACGGTGAATATGAAGAAATAATAAAACCTTAAATAGTTAATTAATGTTCAATTTTCATATATATTAGATTTCGATTGATAAAATTTAGACGTTATTAAAGAATCAACGGTCAATTAAATTTTATAATGGGCTTCAATTATTCCTAAGGATGGATAGACCTTGTTCTTGGAATGGTAATAGGCACATTCGTTATCCATGTAAGAAGTGTAATAATAAAGTGTAGCGATCGTTTGATGATGTTGAGTTCCATGTATTGAAGAATGGTTTTATACAAGGATACAACATATAGGTGTATCATGGTGAAGCAAAACCGGAGTTAGATTCATTGCATACTGCCAAGTCAAGGAAAAATAATATGATAGGTGTATTAGGCGATTTGTTAGCTACTGGTGATGACGTGCATATCGATGGTGGTGATATTGATGCACTTTTAGATGATGACTTTAGCAATAGATCAAATCCGTATTGTGATGAATTATTACAGGAGATGGATACATAAATGTATCTAGGTTACAAGAAGTTCTTGTCATTGAATTTTTTTGGTGAAGTTGATGCATTATAAAGTATTGAACAAGTGGTCTAATGAGTCATTTGATGGAATTTTGAAATTTCTAAAAGAAGCACTGCCTGAAGGAAATAAGTTACCCGAATCAAATTATGAGGCAAAGAAGAGGATGAGAAAACTTAATTTAGGGTATGAAGCAATTCATGTATGCAAGTATGATTTTGCTTTGTACTAGAAAGAAAATGCTAGTCGAGATATTTGTTTTGTCTATGGTACTTCTTGTTGGGTAGATGAAGCTAAAACCAGAAATAAAGTTATAAATAAGGTTATGTGATACTTTCCTTTAACACTAAGATTGAAAAGGTTGCATGCCTGCAAGCATACAACTGAAGACATGAGATGGCATTTGAAGGGGCTTGCAAGAGAACTAAGTTTATTATGTCATGTAATTGATGGCATAAGATGGTTTTAATCCATTTGGCATGAGTTTGAAGAATAGTATGTGGCTAGTTATGTTGACCATTTATAACTTACCTCTGTGGTAGTGTATGAAAGACCCATTCTTGATGCTGACTTTGTTGACTCCTAGTCCGAGTTTTCCTAGGTTGTATATTGATGTGTTCCTCCAACTACTAGTGGATGAATTGAATGAGTTGTGGATGTTAATGGTTGATACACAAGATGCGGTTAGTAACAGGGTGTTCCAAATGCATGTTACATTACTTTAGACCATTAATGATTTCCCAGCATAATTGTATCTGTCAGGGTGGTCTGGTCAGGGATGTTTAGTATGCCAAAATTGTAATAATGACACTGCTTATGTAAGGTTGAGGAATAAGATTGGTTATGTTGGCCATCGTTGGTTTCTCCCCACTAATCATCCATTTAGGAGAAATTGATAGTTTAATGGTATGGTAGAGAAAAGGGATCCTCCTACGAAATTACCGCAACAGGAAAAATATGATCAAGGTGAAGTGGAAGGCAAATAATAACTGGAGGATTGGAAGAGTATGTATGGAAGCGATGCATTGAATTCTAGTCTTCTACTGACACGAAGGTATTTTTTATTCATTTTATAGTTTCTTGAGTGGATATATGTACAATATTAAAATGCAAACCCTAACTTCACTTCATTTGTTATAGGCACTATCAGAAAAGAATAAGATTAATAGGGCAAATTTGGTTGATTCTAGATTCCATGGTTTAAGATCTATCTCCATATATCAGCATGAGAAGGTATAGAATGTCATATTTTAATGATATTTTTTTATAATGTTATTATAATATTACTAACTTATTATTTTTTACTAAAATGAAAGGCTACTCTACAAACCCATTAGTTGCCATAAGAGATTGAAACTTACAAAGATTTACACACAAGATATGGAGAGTGGATCTCTAATGGCTCAAGAAAACATTGTGTAAGTATTTATTTTAATGTTATATATTAGTATTTTTTAAATTATTCTAAAATAATTCATTCTTAAATTTTTAATCGTAGGAAGAAATGGTTAGTCTTCACGAGCAAGCATCTCAAACTCAAGCAACAATGGAGGAAGATCAGAGCAATGAACCACAATTGATCAATGAGATTGCCATAGTGGATGTAGTTTTGGGTTGGCATTGAGGCTTTAGGAAAGGTGTTGGTCACATAGTGTCATGCTCTTATTCATCCAGTGCTTCAATCTCTAGTCTTGCTTCATGATTTGAGCTTGACACATATTAATATATTGTCGCCTAGCTTGATCCTAGAAATGGTGAAATATTATTGTTGGATCGAAGCCATGATGCCATGATGTATCGTATGGACGGAAGCATAGATAATATAATGCAATACATCTCTCCTTAGCCTTCTTAGCCTCCTCATCCTCCTTAGGCTTCTCAATATCAAGACAAAGATAATAATATCTTCGTTGGATTAGATTAGTTTTCTTTAGTCACACTTTGGTATTATGTATCCAATAGAACATGCAAAGACATCAATAGAGCATGCTATAACAAGATGATTACATACTTACACATAAATGTCAATTGAGAAGAAGAAAACTCAACCATCAAACATAAAATAATGTGATATAACTATATGGATAGATGGAATTCATTGATGATTATAGTTTATTATTGTGATCACAACCAATATATTATATTAACTTGAGGATGAAGACTTGAAGAAACAATAACAACTAATCTAGTACTCGAACAGTACTAGCCCTAGCTGACCTACCCAAAAACGTAACTAGGATACCAAATAACGGGACAACTAATCACTCAAATATGCATACCCTTTATAAGGCAAAAATATATCGAGATGCCTATAGAGTAGAATAGGGCCTCCTAGACCTCATAAAGCACCCGAAAATCATATAATAGAAAACACTAGAATGATACCAAGTGAATACCAAACCATTTATAGGGACGAATTTGTTGTCATAACTTCTTAGCAACGACAAGTCATCACTATAGTTCATTAGCAACGATAATCTAGCTTTTTCTTGATGAATTCATTCCAATACCAGCCTAACTTTATTTTCTTTTTTATCACACTCTTCCTCCCAAACTCGATACCTTCATCTTCAACTATCTCTCAAAATCCAACTTCAACTCTCTCAAAAATTTTCTCTAGCATAACCCATCTGACTAGATTTGAACACTACATTTCACACTTACACTATGATCCAATAATTTCAAGTAATGCTTTTACATTTATAGTATTTATTTATATTTTTTTTGGATAATATTTCATAAGTTTGTCTAGATTTTTTCCAATATTTGATAACATTTCAATATATTCCAACATATGACTTAATTTAGTTAAAGTATAAGTTATTCTTGTTATTATATTTTTTAGTTTATAATACTATCATTATTTGTGAAATATTCTTACATAAAATGTAGTTTTTAGTCAAACTAAATCAAACATTCATGAAAGATTAATGAACTAGATAATGTATATAATTGTCTATCAAATGCAAAAAATGTAATATTTTTAAGGACACCTTTTGTTGTATTAACATAACTACCCGATATGGATGTAAGCAACAACTTATTAGATTGGTTATAATCTCCTAAGGATGAAGAAAAGAAATGATTCAACATAGGAAATAAATACATCTCTTTCAAAGTAGCTTACACATCTTTAATTTTAGGACTTAGAGTTTGTGGCATACCAATAAAGTTAGATACTTGATATAGAATTAATGATTTTTGAAATTTATTTGTAAGGGTGCAAAACACTAGACATGTATATCCTAAAATAATAATATGTACCATTGAAGCATCAACTAATTTTAAATTGGACCAAACTAATAAAGAAAGAGTTATAATGTTTATATTCTTATAGTTCCACGCAATGTGGTGTAAGTTTAATAGACTTTTAGACAATTTTGAACATCAATCAGACTACGCATGAGGTTTATTGGTGTATGAGTTTCTAGTGGAAGAAAGCTTAAACACATTTCACAACATCAATGTAAAATTATAATTCTACTTAGATGTGCATGATCTTGAAGGTAATAAACCCAAAAAAAACTTGTAAATATTCATGTTATAATCTATATATATACATATATATATAGCATTGACAATGTGTCAAGTCTAGGCTATTGAGCATTTATCACTATATAATCCTTCATTTGATATAAATTCATGGCCTCGAATTAAAAATTATAAGAAGGGGAAGATTTTATACAATCAATAGAGGTATTATAGAAGAGGAAGGATTTTGAACAAAAGGTTAGTTTGGTTATAAATAAATGTATTTCATTCGATATAATGTTCATAAAAACTTGGGCGGTGTTATGATATATTTGTAGGTTATTATTCAATTAGAGCCAACTGAACAAGTGATAAACAACCCGATTGTGAACCAAGTTTATTCATACAATTTGCTCTAAGTTCATCATCACCATTGGTATGATATGTTTTTAGATATAGTTTTGTATATTTTAGTAACTCATTTTCTCTCTATACATAAGTGCTTGCACTAATATTATTCATTATGTTTATTGTATTCTTAGCATTACCTTACACTTCCTAAATCGAAGTTAAAATACAATGAACGACATATGGAATATAATTTATTACAACAAGAGCATGATGTATGCTTAAGATAAAGCGAGGTTGGCACACATTTAGAGGTTGAAATGTCTATACCCACTCCATTTAATGAAGACCATCATGGAAATGAGAGTTTTATAGAGTTTGGAGTACATATTGATGATGCTCAATTTGAAGACATGCACCACTCCAATTCTAACATTTCAAAAATGATTAAGGATTATGTTCGGTCTTCAAAACCTAGTTGGAAACTTTATAGTCCGTATGAAGCATTAAAGAAAAAAATTAGTGATGAAAATCAAACGTCATGCACTTCAAAAGAACTATACAAAGGTATGTTTGTTGAAATTATATATGATTTGTCTTCTGTTAATTATCTCTAACCTTTTATTGCCTTCTATATAGGTTGATTAGCTATTGTTGCATATATTTTACCAACTTAATAGCTATGTAATTCAGTCGGTCCATAATTAGCTACACACTTCCAATATTGGGTAAGTAAAGTTTTGAAGTAACAATATCATATTGATATCCTATTATGTATAATGGTGTGTTTGATATATTGGTTGTCGATTCTACTTAGAATGAATCATATGACGCTACTTGTAGAATTTTTCGTGCAAATACTACAGGAGATAGATAACTAGGAACTACACCTATTATTTATATAACACCCCAAAATTTAATACTATTTTTTTCCTTAGTTGAAGTGTAATACCAAAATAACTAGGTGTTATTACCATAATCGACTTATGTTTGGCTTACTATATCATCCTTATATCAATCATAAAGAAAAACAATTAGAATATAAAATAAGATGAATACAAATGAGAGAAACTTCGTAAACATAAATAAGAGTTTGGAGATTATCTCAGAGTACAATATCAAATGCATCAAAAGGGATACCATGGAGCTATGGGTCCAAAAGGTTATCTGGATAAAAGTTAATATCTATATAACATGACTCTATGGCTAATCCCCAACACATAAGATCCCTCCTCCACACATAGAGTATTATAAGCAACAAAATCATCCAGTGGGTTATCATCAACCTACAAAAAGATATTTAGGTCGTCTAATTGTGGGAATGAGTATCACCCAGAAAAGGATGATCTGTACACTAAGTACTGAATAAGATAACAATAGAGTTAAGAAGGACACATAGAGTTACATAAATTCACATCAAAGAGTAAGCATACGTGCGTGATAGATAAATCAATGCAAGGTAAATACTAATTTCAAATCTCATTACTAGATATAACATATTCCACTCTTATATTTACATTGAGTTTAGAGAATCCATTATTTTTAATCCAGTGGAACTATTTAAAGTAACTCTTAGGGACACCACATCTGATCCAATATTATCGTTTGGTGGAATAAACCCAACATATACTAAAGCAACACGCTTCTGACCACTATTCTTAAACTAGTGAAATAGTATAGAAAACTTCTCATGGAAGAACACACTTGAGCCACTATTATCATCTAGTAGAACACACACAACCCCTCGGTCATAACTCACACAATCTTTCACTTTAAGTGATTAATTCCTTATCTCAAATCTTATGCTCATTCACATTGAACTTAGGGGGAAGGAACTGTGGTTTATGTTGGTGCTAGGGGGTGTGATTATTTGGAATTTGTCAAAGGTTGAATGAGGGAACAATGGTTTTTCCTAGTGCTAAGGGCATGGTTTAGTGGTTTTGGGTTAATGTTAGTGGGTTAGAACAACAAGACGGTGCATGGGAGGGAGGAATGGAAGGAATAGTCGGAGGTGGTGGGAGATGATGAAAATGGGGAGGCTTAGATGTTTTGGAAGTGGGGTTGTTTTGATGGCTTTGGCCAAAGATAGGGGTTGAGGTACAGGGCACAAAGGGGGAGGAATGGTTGAGGGTGTCGTTGTTGGTTTTTCATGGCATTTTTGGTGATAACAAGAAGGAGAAAGGAAGTGAAAGGAAGGGCTTCTATTAGTGTTATTCTTCAACAGAAAATGGAGGGAAGAGAGGTGGTTCAAGGTGTTAAAATATGCTAAGTCAAGATTTACACACACACACTTGTGTGTAGTGAGGAAAATTGGAAGTATGGCAATCTTGTAATATTTTTAACCAAACCCACAAACGAAGTACATAGGAGTTTGTAACTGATGATGAGAATAGAGTGTAGGTTAGGGGAGTATAGCAAAGGGAAGAGGAGTGGGGATATGCTTGGGGAAATGAGTGGTTCAAGTAAGTCAAAAGAGAAGAAGGGAAAAAGAAGCCGAGAAAGAGGGAAAGAAATAAAAAAGAAAAGAAAAGGAAAAAAAGGAAAAAGGAAGATGGAAAAAGAAACTAAGTTTGGGTTTAGAATTGCATTTAGCTTAAAATAATTTATGTTAGAGTATTAAGATAAATTAATTATCAACCATCCGGAGTTAGTTTTAGATTAAAGATATATATTAATAATCCATAATAAAGATTACGATTAGGTTAATATTTAGGATTAAGAAATTAGGGTTAAGTAAAAATATTAATTTTTTGATATTAGAGTTAGGTTAAGATATTCATTACTTAGGAATTGTATCACCTCCAAAATTTTGAAACTTAAAATTTTCATTTTAAATAGTTAATAGCAGAAGCCAAAACATAAAACGTAGGGGTGTCATGCTACATGCAACATAGAAGAGGCATTTCCTATGCCCATTCTATGTCGGGTGTAAGGCAAAAGTAACCTTATACCTAAGAATTAGGTGTGGGAAGCACTTGATTCCCCCATGATACATGATACAAAATAGAGAGAAGATAATAAATAGTGAAGACAGAGGACTAAGAATCCAAAGAGAAATGGAGATATCTGGATAACCATACCCTTTACTAATTCGTTAATTAATGCTCACCCAAGGTAGGCACATCAAGCTAATAATCATCAATCACCTACAAAACAGGGCATATCTTCTCGTGGAAATGATCAAAACCTATGAAAAGGATGATCAGTATGCTACGTACTGAGTAAGGTAACCATACAGTCAAAACCGAGAAAACATATCATTACATATATTCATAGCGGAACTTAGTATACATGCGAGATACAAGAATTAATATAAGGTAATTACTGGTTCGGATTTGTATTATTAGAATATATCAGAATCCATTCCTTTATTTACGTTGAGTTTAGGGACTCCACTATTCTCAACCGATGGAACGGTTATTCCACCCCAAGGTAAAATGCTCCTAGCTACTTTTCTTACCGGTGGACCAATTAATAACATACAACCCTAGAAAAATACATCCGGCTACTATTCTTACTAGTGGAACAGTTAATAATATATATCCCCGAGGTATAACGCTCCTAGATAATGCTCTCATCCAGTGGAATGAACATATACAACCGGTCTTGACTCACATAGTATTCCACTTTACGTGATTAGTGTCTTATCAATTATTATAATCGCTTTCGGGATTAATCTCAACTGATGGAACGGTTATTCCACTCCAGGAAAAATGCTCCTAGCCACTATTCTTACCAGTGGAACGGTTAATAATATACAATCCCAAGGCAAAACGCGCTCGGCTAATATTCTCATATAGTGGAACGAACATATACAACTAGTCCTAACTCATGATATTTCAATTTAAATTATTAATATCTTATTCATGATTGTTTAAATGAGTAAGAAACATTATTCATGCAAGTGAGACATCAATATACATATATCAAGACTATTCTCAAATATTAAGATGCTCATTTTCCCCGAAAATCCTAAATTCATAATTTAAGGAGAATTTCCCCTAAATTGATCATATATCCACCAAATTAATTATATATTCCTCAAAAAATTATATCATTAACATACAGAAATTTTGAGGTCTAATTCCCACGTCTTACATATGCAATAATAGCCCTATATTAAAAGTTACTATTCATCAAGCTCCCAAAATTCTAATTTCATAGGTAACTCATAACTTTTTCCATAAGACTCATATAACTACCTAATTAACTATAAATCCTCAAAATACATATATTAACAACATATCCAAAATTTGTGGCCTAAATCTAACATTTCACACATGTGATAATAATATTACTGTTTTAAGGCTACTATTCCCAAATTAGGCTATTTTCTCATCTAAAGAATTTATGGCCTTCATAATCACTCCCAAACACTTCACATGATATTATTAGAATATTTTAATCTATATAACATGTTAAAATACCAAAATTCCCATATTAACTCATATTGGCCAAAATGCCCTTAAAGATAGCTGATAGTCCTAATTTTATGAAAATCTTATATCCTCAATATCATTATTTTCAAATCCTCCTTTTATCAACATAAATCTTAAATATAATTATTTTCCACTTATAATAATTCATTAGGCCCATAATACTCTCCCATAATTTATACTCATCCACAAAAATACGACTGAATGTAATATCATCATATCGACATATCTTTCGTTATTCTTACTTCCTTCCTATCATATAATTATATTATTATATCATATCATCAATAAAATGAATTTTAATAGTCTAACAACAATAACATGATAACACACATAATCATAGAAGCATTTAACATAAAACCCAAAACATCAACTAGTATCCTTATTAATAAGGCTCTGGTCTCTAAGCACGCTTATCCTAATATGGTTCTTTTGAAACTTCTGGAATATCACCTAAGAATAATTAAAAAAAACATAAATTGAATTAACAATATAATTAATGAAGGGATAAGGAAATGGAAAGGAAAAGAATGGGGAAAATACCAAACTAGGGTTCGAAGGAGGTGTCACCCAAAAATTGTGTAACAAAGGGGGGATCGATTGGGGTTACCGAGAAAGGGAGGGCTAGCAACAACACAACCTACCATTGCTAGGGGGTTGCAGTAAGAAGGAAGGCTGAAAGGAGGGGGTGGCATCGGTGGAGTTGGCTAAAGGGAGTCATGAACAACGGTGAAAAATGGTGCAGCACAAGGGGGAGCTTTGGTTGTTATATCTGAAGGTAGGTGTGTTGGGCTTTGGTGAATGTTGCTACAGGTTAGGAAGGGTTGCAATAGATCTTGCTGCAGCTAGGGGTAGGAGTAGCAGCTCTTGCTGTAGCAAAGGTAGGGGCTTCGGTGAGGTTTGGTGGAAGTTGCTAGTAGTTGATTTTGTGTGTAGCTTGGGGTTGAATATGGAGAATTTTGTTGTAGCTAAAGGAGGATTTTTGGCAGCACTTGTTGCATCCAGGGGATTTTCAGTAGCTCTTGCTATAGCTACAGCCTACAGTGGTGGTGCAAGTTGCTAAGAAAACGTGGCTGGTGGAGGAGTGAGTTGTAGAGAAAAAATGGTGAAGCTGAGGGTCGATAATAAGGGCTTCTTTCTTGTGTGATGGAGCTCGGGAGAAGGAGGGAGTGTGTGGGTTGTTTGGGGGGGTTAATTTACGACACAAAACGAAGGCGTGCAAAGGTTAAGAAGAGGATGGCGTGTAAGGAAAGGAGGAGCAAAACAAGGACAATAAAGCAAGGGGGAGGGAATTGTGCATGGCAGGGGAGGTGTGTGGTATGAGGGTGGCGTGCCGGGGTAGAGGGAGAGTAGGGTGAGGTAAGAAAATAGAATAGGGTAGGGATAATTTATTTAGGTATAAAATTAGGTAAAGTATCCAAGTAAAAATTATTCAGTTATTAGAATAGGTTTATTTGATGAAACGGATACCCGTTACTACCCAAACCTAGTTTTAAATGTTAATACGCATCCTCTAGAATATTTTAGCCTAATTAAATTTTATAACCAATAAGTCGTAATAATAGTACACATATTAATAATTTTTGTAGTACAAATACCCTATAATAATTATTATAACTAATAAATATAATTACCGGTTATAATTATTAGGATTTTCTAGAAACAGGGTATTACAGGATTAATATTAGATTAAATTTGGGGTATTACAGTTCAAGCATACATGCATATGTGTTTGCTTAAATCCGTAAGTGTACGTATGTCATAGTAGCAAAACTAGGTCATATCCTTAGATATTGCAGTGTTAACTATTGATTTTTATTGTTCATGACTATCTAAATAGATTAACTAAAAAAATATTGGTGGTAACTGTGGATATAAAAATAAAAAAATAAATAATAAAGGCTACTAATTATAAATTCAATTATTGTAGTTATCAGGGCATAGGGTTGTGAGCGCATCGGTGGTAGTGGGTACTTTGAGCTCTATGCTATCTTCTTTCTCTCTCTTATGAGATATGCTTTCTAGAATCTAAGAATTAGTTGGTAGTTGTGAGGAGATATGTGGGAAGATGAGGACAGGGAGTTAGGGGGAGAGAGAAAGGGAAATTGAGGAATTTGGGTTCAAGGGTAAGCTAAAGAAAATTGAAAGAAGAGGGTGAAAATGAAATTTTATGGTAGTGAAAGATCGGCATAGTGTGAAGGATGGGGAATAATGAAATGGGATACCTCACCCCACTTGGAATAGAGCATCCTTCCCCACTACACTTGAAATCGAGTAGCCTTATTTTATTTCTCTCTTTTTTTCCCCCATTTTTGCACTTTTATCCTTAGGGCTTCATTTAATGACAAATTAATCCATGTTATCTATGGTGAACTGTGATGGAGTCTTCTATTTAGGAAGGAGAAAAATTGGAAACTAATCACCACATCTAATATGGAAACAGAATGCCTGTTTCTAAAATTGATCTCTATATCTGATATGGAAATTAAGCAAACACACCGAATGGTCAAGTGTATTTTTATGAAATTTTGATTACTCTCACCTACATTTAAAGCCAGTAAAACAAACATTTGCTTTTAATGAAACACTCTTAATGATCAGACATATTTTACGCGAAACAAACAATGTCTTAAACGGAGGGCTATTTTGATTTCTTTTCCAACTAAAGGCTATTTTGGTATTTGTCAAACTAATGAGATTATTTCAACAATTGGTTCAGCTTCTTTTTTTCTCCTCTCCTATAATTTTGTTTCACATGAAAAAAAATTAGGTAAACTAAACACACATACATAATATCATCAATCATATACCTTCTAGTAAGTAAGTTCCTAGGAAGTTCAACTCCCTCAATAAGTCAGAATACACATACTAAATGATATAAAAAAAATTAGGTTAATTTATTTAGTATTGGTAAAAAAGTTATGATACATTATATAAATGCATTTGGTGAATGACGTATAATGTGTATGCAATACACATGAAATACAAGTATAATTTACGTGCAACACATGTACATTAAATTATAAAAAGATCGCAAAATAGTGTATGAAATGATTCATAAAAGTCATGGTCACTAAGTATTTGGGAGCCCTAGATGACCACTTACTCTGCCTGTATCTAGGGTCAACTTTGATGGATGTTAGTCCAACTTCTAAACATATAATTAGCGACATTATCAATTATCTTGATAAAAAAAAGTGGTTAATTATAACATTAAATAAGATAATGGCCCGTCTAAATTTTTCTTAGAAGATGAGAAAATGTATCTTTGATGATATTTTAGTCACAAAAGCTTTGATGATTATTATAATCGTCATTCAAATTTTTGGTAAAAAGGATTGTATTGGTTTCAAAATTGATAACGTTAATTTAAAAAATGGAAGAGAAGTCCAAAAAGGAGAACAAACGGGTAACTTGTCACCTCTTTCACGCACTAGCATTCTTAATTTTGCCATGAGTGACGTCCACAAGTCCCTCGTTGACTATTCTCACGTACTATAGAAATACGGGTTGCATAAATAGGGTTTTTTCAAGAAAGAAAATGGAATGACATGGAAATCAATCGAGACCGGTATCCACCCCCCTCTATTTTGAAAGTGCCCACTTACGTCGGGGGTTTTCAACAAAGAAAATGGAATGAGAAGAAGGAAATCGGTCGAGACCGGTAGGCATCCCCCATCTAAATTGAAAGTGCCCACTTGGAAAATTAATGGAATTGAAGTATCAACTCCCACCATACGATCCATATTATTATTATTTTTTTTTGTTATTAGGACAGATTGACCGCTCTGGAACAGAGCTTACTAATTGAGGTTACCATTGATTTGTCAATCTTTGTCTGTGATGGCATATGTAATTAGTTGCTGATAAACAGTATTATATTGATAATAGTGAAGTTAGTACATGACATTGAGAGTTTCCTACATTTTACGGAGGAACACCGGTTAGAGGAACATAAAATTAATTTGCTTCGAATGACACGAGAGCATTTTGGGATCCGGCAATGTTTTCCCATTTCCACATTGAACATAGCTGTTACTACGGTGAAAACATTTTACATATCGCTTTGCGCACCACATACTTCCCTCACCTCCTTCTTTACTATCATAGAAGGTGGCTACCTTGGATGAATCGTAACGCACCATCAGCAATCACACGGCGTGATCATAAGTTGTCCAACTTCACTAAGTTGAGCAGCATATGCATTCCCACTTCATGTAGTAGTAGATGCAACAAGCATAGTTGTTAAACTCTCAATTCAAATATTATAATATTAAAACTCTAAGATCCAAAAGTCTCGATCCGATCTACGTTTCTAGGTAGAATATTAAAGAAGTAAAATCACGATAGAATCTTACAATCTCACGTAGAATTAGTAGAATCTTACAATCCTTAATAAAATCTTACGATTCTACATACTAACTATAAATTCTTATCTATTTTTTTAAAAATAATTTTCCCCCTCTTAACCCCTCTATATATATTCCCTTTTCATTTTATTTTGTGGGGCTGTTATTTTTTTTTATGCATAGTCTATAAATCTACTTTTCCCTTATTCAAATAATTTGATAATTTGTGTTAATTTTTAGTTGCCATAGCCTAATTAGTGACTAAAAGAGCTTAAGAATGAGGTTTTCAAAGTTCTTTTAACTTCAACTAGGCGGATTTGTAGCATATAAGTATATTAAAATTATAATTTTGGGATATTCATAGGATTTTACGATCCTACAATTCAAGTTTGATTCTAGGTAGAATTCTAACTCTAACATCCTTGGTAACAAGCATTTCAAGCCAAACACCGAGGAGGAGCTCCTATATATCCTTTTTTTTTCTATATCCTCAAGTTTTATTGCAAGTGTTGGGGATGATCCATTGAGTCAACTAGCCTAATTAGATGAAACACTCACTCTATTGGGATGCTTTCGCCTTAATGTATCAGAGATCAGATGTCATTGCAGCAATGCAATGTCATCTCCTTGGGGATTTTGTCTGATTTCCATTATTTTCGACTACCCAAACAAATTGAAATGGTGAGGTTAATAATAATGATAGAAAATAAATTAAACGTTACATGACTCTAATGACAAATTCCAATTAATAAGAAAAATCTAGGATCAAACCTTAGTTGTGATTTCAGTGTGAATTAATAAATCAATCAATGCATCTTATATCACTCTAAGTGTTAGGAACAATTGACCTATGATAACTATTTGTCCCTTTTGCTAACTAAAAGACATGCCTAACTCAGTCTGACAACCTATTTTCATGGTACTATATGAAATTAAACCCATTAAGTTCGTGACAGTTTGACATATTTTCCTAATCAATCAATTCCCATTCAATTACTATTTTCCTTCATCAATCATCACTTTTAGTTCCTTGGTTAACAACCTAATTGAGTCAAATTAGTGATAAATTGAATTAAGCCTAAACAATCAAACCCTAGCAATTGAATAATGTAACCAAGTAATTTTTTAGAGCAATTAGATTAATTCATCAAGCCAATACCAAAAATGAACTTAATTGAATTAAACCTAAACAACATAATTGAGTCAAATTAGTGACCAATTGAATTAAACCTAAATAATCAAACCATAGCAATTGAATAATACAACCAAGCAATTTTTTAGAGCAATTAGATTAATTCATCAAGCCAACAGCAAAAATGAAGATAATTTGATCCTAGAATGAAAGAGTACTTATAAATAATGAAATGGTAAAGCATAATTGAAATACCCTATTTTTAATTACCTATAATTATGTATAATTAATTCCATAAATGATTGTTAGATATTTTATGGCTTCAGGATTTTTTTGATGATTAAGTAGTAATTGTAATTTTACGGTGTAACACTTTACTTATAAAATACTATTTATATCTGTAAACTTTTGAGTTATACCTTCAAAAATACTCTTACAAAAATTTTTTTGGATCTTGAATGGGTTGAAATATATATCTAAACAATTTGGTTTAATTTTATTTGTGTTTGTTATTCCTTTTGAATTTTATAAGCAAAATATATATTTAAGGCATTCTAGCTAGAAGTCATATCAATTGTGTGTTAAAAATTCTATAAATTTATCTTTAGGTTTAAAATGAATAAATAGGAGGATATGAAAATTTTAGGAATAGTTTTGGTATCTATTTGGGTAATTATCTTGTAAGCTTGTTAATTCCCTATTAAATTAATATTTTATATATCAAAACTCATTTTAAATTCATAAAATTTTAAATATGAGTTTAAAACATTATTTTAAGGGTTTCAATAAATTTTCATAATTTTATGAATTTTTTTCCTATTCTTCTTAATTTTATCCTCTATATTGATCTTTCTTCCAATTAAAATAATATATAAATTTTAAAATTACTTTTCAGCCACGAAATTCCTTCTATTCACTTCTATGATCAGATTTTGTATCAATTTGACCATTTTATTATTCATTTAACCAAAATTTAAGCCAAAATCACTTTCTACCTATGTTATTTGGCTTTTATTACACCCAACCTTCTTCACTTGCATACCCCATGAATAAATATTAACTTGGACCTACACATCATCACCTCCCCCATCCCTTGGTTGATTTATTAATTTTTATAACTTCATTCAATATAAATAAACTCAACCACTTTGTACTTTATCATTCAAGTGTTAAGAAGCTACCTCACACCCTCTTATCGCTGTAGATTTCGGTTCCTCCATCCCCTCTTTATACCCTATTTTCTTGATTTGTTTTTTATTTAGCCTTTCTCTCATTTTCTCCTCTTGGTTGATCCTACCTCTCTCTTCATTTTGGTTATTTAACTAAGTATTCTTAAGCTTTATCCAGCCTATAACCAATACCCATCCTCCTCTCTTTCTTCTTATTCTCTTATCTTCACTTATACATTTACTTCTATATAGCCTTTATTTATTTTTAAATAATTAAAAAAGGTTATAATTTTTTGTTAAGTTATGAAGTTGCCATTTTTTTTATCTCTTCCTCTTATGTCTTAATTATTGGAAGATATTGAGGTTCTTTCTTTTATTTAGCTACTTATGCTTGAAAATAGATATGCTCCTACTAAATATGCAAAAAGTATGTGATAGTATGTTTGGTTTTTCCTATTTTATGCTAAAGTATAACTTATGCTTCCTTATAATCTCATGAAAAAATATGCACACACCATGTATTGTTATTAATTTCTCTACGCATGTGATTGTATATTTTTTTATGCAAGATTATGTTAAACTTATGAATTTTAATATATGTATGATAGCATGCTAGAATGATATTGTTGTGTTAAAAATAATTATGCATGATTAAGGATTTATGTGGTAAATGGGCTTACTTGTGTTTTAGGGGCAAAATGGTAATTTTTTCACTTCTAAAATTTTTTAGAATTGAAATTTTATATTAATGTACCTATTTTAATGTTATTTATTCATATCATGATTTTTACTTAATTCTAATAACAATTGGTATTAATATGAGAAATTATTGACTAAATAACATACAAGGGCATTTTGGTCATATATGACTTAAAGTATGAAGAATAGGACTAGTTGTTAACATTGATCTTTGTTTGGACTGTTGACCATATCGTCAACTTAAATAATAGGAATTGGAATCATTGTGTATTATGTGATATCTTATGATCACCCTATTAAAACATTATTATTTAAAGTGAAAGACCTTCAGATTTGAAAATAATTTCTCTTTAAGGTTAGCTACCCTAGAGATAAGGAATGAGCTCTCGATTTGGTTTGGTGGTTTCGTTGGATGCCTCGCCATTCTGGATAAGGCCTTAGTCTACACTATAAGTGATCTACGAGCCCGATAAAGGTATCAACACCAAAGGATTATGTGTCCTAGGATGGGAGGATATTGTGTTGCCTTGTTATTTGGAGTACTTATATGTCTTTAGAATAGAAGTTGGGAGGATACTATGTTGTTGTAGTGTGCCAGTATAATCAGTGAACTTTATTTGTATTCGGTTTATTATTGTATCCCCTTGAGTAAATAAAAATGGAAGTTATTATTTTGTAAAGATTTAAATGGATTATTGTGTTTTGTTGGTTTAATATTTACCTTCGTGCACTACTTGGTTTTGGTATGTTGGTTTGACAGTTGCATATGTGCACTTTTTGGATGTGGTATATTGGTTGATAATTATCTCAGTGTTTTCCTTATAATGTTATAAGAGGTATAGAGGTGGTTATTATAAAAATGCCTTAATTATGGTTTGGTGTTTATCTTTGTGGGACACCCTTGGTATAATTAGATTAATAAAATAGTCGTTATATGGTTAAGTTTGATGTGATGAACATATGACATATGATAGGATATGAGTTATGGTATGAATGTGGTACTTATCTATGGTATATACTATTTAACGTGCTATGTCATGATACTTTAAGTTACCTTCTATGTCCTCCATGTATTATTTGCATGCTTAGTATTATGTATTATTTTACTTAGTATTGCTATACTAATGGGTTCTGTTTTATGACCCCCTTCCTATTTAATTGGTAGTCTTTACCTTGCAATAGTACTTTGAGGGTATAACTTGATAGCTTTTAGTAGGGTTTGAGAGTTAGAATTATCTAGTGTCTATTCTGACATCTTTTGATTTGTATATCCCTTGGACTCTTATTTATCATTTTGTATTTCTTTTCCTTTTCAATTTTAACTCTTCTGTCCTATATTTTGTTATTGGAATAGTTTAATATTTATATGAAGTCTTTCTTGCTTATTATCAATTGTTATTCTTAATTAACCTTAACACTTAGTGTAAGAAAGGCAGAGGAACTAGGTTTATATTAAGTGTGTTGGTAACACCCTATATTTTTTATGGTTTAGCTTGTGCAATAAACTCTTTTTAAAAAAAATTAAGTGCTTATTATGGGGGTATTACACTAATAAAATAGAAAAACATGACAATAAAAGAAAACGAGAGTAGATTGAAAGATAAAACTGTAATTCCAAAGTTATAGCATAGTATAAATCTTCGAATTAAGCAATTATAATGTGAATGAAATTCCTAATCTAAATTTTCTTCAATAGTGGATGAATATGAGAAGAGAATAAAATAAATAAATAAACTAAGAGAGGTTTGTTGAAGAAGACCCTAAGACGTCTAAAAAATAGTAGGAAAATATTGTGCAAAAATAACCATTGGAGCCTTATAAAAATCTTGCAAAAAATTGTACTCTAACACCCAACACAACCATGTAGTGCAACATGTCTAGGCTTGGAAATAAAAATAAAATATCATGGTGATACTAAATACCACTGTCTCAGCTAACACGCCCTGGCCATATTTGGATTTATTTCTCCACTTTGATGTTATTTGGACAAACTTTGGTATTTTAGCTATAACATTTTTGTCTAACCTCGAACTGAGGTGATTTAATTTCCATTATAAATATAATGAAGAGATATAAAACTCTATTTTATTTTATTTTTTCTAGATTTGGAGCATATCATAATCAAAATTTCAATTCTTCATGCTTCTACATCCATTTTTTTCAAACCATGCATTCTCAATTTCAATGGTGCTTTAAACCGTTATTCAACCTCCAATAATATTGAATCACATAATGTTGGACCAATACCTACACAAAAGATCATAAACCATAGTAGTATATTCAATCTAAACATGAAACATACATCAAACATCTATAAATTATGGTTAACAACCACAAACATAATGCATATTTATTTCTGTTTATCAGGATGACACGTGTAATCCCTCGAAATTTTTAAAGCCTATAACTTGATAAAACACTTTTCTTTGGGATAAAATTAGGTTTTAAACTTACTTAATTTAATTATTTTGAAGATTTTACCTTTTAAATTTATTTAATTTAATTATTTTGTGAAATTTTGTGTATATAAAATTAGATGTGGATATTTAATAAATTAAAATAAATAAATTGTTATGTTATCATACCTATTCTATTTAAATAAAGTTTCAAACCAATATTTTCTAAAACTCACCTTTTAAACCAATATATTCAAATATATTAAGTTAAATTATTAAAATTTGTTTATCTACCCCAAAAGGCCTAATTTAAGAATTATGGCCGAATAATGATTTATTAGGAAAAATTAAGAAAATAAATTACTTTATTAAATAAAGAGGAAATTAATTGAGGAAAATAAGGAGAAAATAATAAATAAATTATTTAGAAATTTTGGACATTTTACTAATTAAAATGGGAGTTAAGGACAAATTATCCAAAATAGCCTAATCAATTTAAAAATGAATTTAATTATTATACTTAAAATAATTATTATTAAATTTAAATATCTAAATTAAATAAATAAAGACCCAAATACCCCCAACCCAACCATTTTATCATTTTTCCATTTTTCATTTTTCCTTTTCTCCCTTCTTTTCCTTTTTCTCTCTTCCTCCTTTACATTATTTCCATTCCCCCCGGTTTGGGCCAGCCCGTCGACCCAGACCTCCTTTCCCTCCCTGGCCCGTCTCGTGCACCCTCCTTCATCCAGGGTGGCCAGTTCTTTTCTTTTTTTCTTTTCCCCCTGGACCGATCGGTCCAATCATCCCCTCTTCTTCCCCGACCTGCAGCACACCTACAATTCGACCCTGTAACCCAGAATCTCGCCGACAGCCACCAGCCTAGTGCCAATCGTCCTCCCCTGCTCTTCCCCTCATTTTCTTTCCCTTTTTTGACACCAACAAGCCCATCTCTCCCCTCCCCCATGTGCCATTTCCTTTCCCTTCTTCTCCCGACCCGACCTAACCTGTAATTGGCAGAGCTGCACCGCTTGCCACCGCCGGCTGGTGGTCCTGCCACACCTGCCTCGTTTGTCCTCTTCCCCTTCATCGTTTTCCCATTCAATTATCCTATAAATACCCCCCATTAGCAGCCTGGTTCGAGCTCCTTTTCTTGCAACCCATAACCCCGTTTTTCCGCCGCCGCCCAAATAGACACCTATCCCGCCACCGTCGGCCACCTCCACCGCAAACTCCGCACACAAAAACCTTCCCTGCACCTCCCTCTACAAAATAGAATCACCATCATCCCCTACCTCGCCCTACACGTGCCGCCCTAGCCGTGCGAAATCACCACCCCGAGCAGCCCCTTCCAGCCCATCACCGCCCCTTTCGCCGCCTTCCGCCGCCAATTCCGCTTCTACCAACAGCTCCACCACCCTCTAAAACATCCAGAAGACCTTCCCCTACCTTCCCACAACTTCATCTCCCCCTGCCTCCCTCTCCTTCTACTTCCTCCATCTTCTACCACCCTCCACCACCTTCGGCCACCGCGGCAACCACCGCGCGCCGCCACTACCAGCTACGCCACCACCCTCATTCCATCCCTCTCTATTTGCTGCATCCTACTCCACCTCAAACACTCCTCCATTCCCTCTCCTTTAGCCTACACATTGATCTTTCCACCTCTCTTCCTCCTCCACCACGCGCCGCTGTCGCCGCCACGCGCCGCCGCCGGTTCCACCACTAACCTTAGGTGGTGCTACAACCTCCTCAACCCCTAAACCTTCTTAGCACAAGTGATTAATAATTTTTACTAATATTAAGGGTATTATTATTATTATTATGGTTGGTATTATCATTATTATCATTATCTTTATCATTAGTTAATCTAACTTTAGAAACCCATTTTATATAAGTGTTAACAATTTTTAGTAATATTAATAGTATTACCCTTATTAGTATTAATAATGTTGTGTTGTTATTACTATTATTATTAGTATTAGTATTAGTATTAGTATTAGTATTACTATTATCATTATTATTATGTATCACTTTTACTACCTAAACTAATTTCAGGAATATTTATAAATATGGTATTATTATATAGTATCTTTATCATTATTAATAACATTATCATTACTACTACTATTATTATCTCTATTATTAATATTATTATTTTCTTACTAGTACTAACTTGACCATTACCACTTTTAGTGTAAATATTGGGACTCTTATATTACTATTATTCTTTTCGGTTGTTATCTTCTATTATGCTTAACATTATTATTATTATTATTATTATTATTATTATTATTATTATTATTATTATTATTATTATTATTATTATTATTATTATCATTATTATTATTACTACTTAACCTAACCTTATTTGATTATTATTGTTGTTGTTGTTGTTGTTATTATTATTATTATTATTATTATTATTATTATTATTATTATTATTATTATTATTATTATTATTATTATTATACTTGACACCTTTATCATTATTGTTATTACTATTATTACTATTATCATTATTTTATTTCTATTATTGTGACAAAAACATTTAAACCCTTATATTATTATTAATCAAAATATAACTTTTATCATTATTATCTTTAGGAATATTTTTACTTGTTGGTATCGTAATTATTATATTATTATTTTAACCCTAACACTATTATTAGACTTAGCCTTAAAAACGCTAGGGTTTCTATCACTATAAACATTAGTATCACTATTATTAGTTTTATTATTATTATTATCACTATTTTACTATGGTTAGCATGAACACTATTATTATAAGAATAGAGCTAACGGGTCTAATAATATAAGTGTAACAATAAGTATTAAAAATAAACATATTTTGACTAGTAATATTTAGTATACTAATTTTAAGGTAAAAACCCTAGTTTTCGTATAATACTCTCTTTAATAATAATAATCCTAATCTTAAACTAGAATAAGGGATGATGGTACTTTGAGGGAAACTAATACTTAGTATTTTCCCCTTTTATAGGTGATCCTAACCAAAACCCTAAGGAGTTATAGGAGCGTGCTCCAAGCCCGACGTCGCTTTAAGTAAGGACGAAGCTATGACCCTTGTGTGATGTGTGACCTGTATGTTTTGAATGTTGTATATGCCATGCTATTATATGATTGTGGGTAACTTGTCTTATGTGTAGCACAGCTTGGAGATTGAGGTATGTTTGTATGTGTTTCCTATGACATGAGCATGACATGTATATGTATGATGTTATGATATGATATGATATGGCCCTCTAGGACATGCATGTTAGGTTAAATAATAATATGAGTTGGGAATATAAGGATGATAAGAAATAAATGGGAAGTGAGTTCACTAAGGGAGATATGAGGTTGACCTAAGTACCTCATGATCCATGAGAGAAGATTTAAGTGGGAGGAATGTCCAAAATAAATGAGAGTTGGGAACCATGCATGGGAGTCTTAAAATTTGCATGGTGACTTGGGGTGTTTGCATGGGATGGCTAAATCTTGCATGGGGGTGAATCTTACGTGAGAAAAGTTGAATTAGGGTGTAAATAAGAGGATGGGAGAGTTGTGGAGTGATTGGAGACTTGGGATGAAAAATAGTACGTAGGTTGGTGCAAGGGTGTATAAGGGACCCGATTAGGGTTTTTGGGAAAAAGTGGAAATTTGGGAAGTACGAAAGTAAAAATGATTAAGTAAAGGTGGAGTATGGGTTAAGAGTGAGAATTCATTTATATAAAAGATGAGTATGGGTTTCCATGTGAAAGAAGAGACTTTGGGATGAAAAGAGAGGTTACTTGTGGAAGAAGTAAGGTACTAGGGTTGATGTGGCCAACTAGGATTTTACCGGTCACATGCGAGGTCGAGGAGTAAAGTGATATGCCTTGGAGTTTGACCTAATAAGGGTGAGTTGTGGGGCGAGGAACAAGTAACGATGAGGTAAGTGAGAAGAAGTTGGGCCACATAGGTCCAACTAGGGTTTCCAAGGGAAAAACCCTAGAGGTTGAGAATAGGCGAGATCGATGTCATAGGGTGTTGGGCTTAACCTACCCTCTCAGGAGTTGGTCTTTCATTATGTGTGAGCATAAGGGGAAATGGATGTCGGGGCGTGATAAGAGGTGCAGGAGTCTCAAAATATGAGACGGGCCCACTTGAGAGAATAGCAGTAGAACATCGATGACATGCATGTCAAGGGTGAAATGTTATCTAATAAGACACTAATCATGTAAAGTGAAAGATTGTTGAGCCGAGCCCAGACTGGTCCACTCGCAAATAATAGTGGCCAGGAGCCGGGGTGCCCTGGAGACCGGTCCACCGGCAAATAATAGTGGTCAAGAGCGTTATGCCCTGAGTGTATACTTTCCGGTCCATCGGCTATAATATTGGGGGATTTCGTGCTCGACAAACCAAAGCAAGTAAGTTAAACCATGGGAAATACACTAAGTACTTACAGCGAAACACCATGTGAGTCGGGGCCAGACCAATCCACCGGCAAATAATAGTGGTCAGGAGCGTGTTGCCCTGAGTGTATACTTTCTGGTCCACCGGCTATAATAATGGGGTTCTTGCACTCACATGAACTATTAAAGAATATGTGTGGAATGGACATATTATTAATGAGAATAAAGAATAAGTCACCGGGAAAGTAATCAGGCATTATCATGTGTGCTATCGTATGTTGCCTATGTGCTTATCCTTGTATCATATGTTATATGTGTTGGCCTTAGCTCGTCTGTTACCTTACTCAGTATGTAGCGTACTGATCACCCATTTCATGGGTGCCGCTCATTCCCACGAGTAGAAGATCCCCTCTGATCTTGTGCAGGTAGGAGACCATGTCATCGATGCCTACGATACCTACGAGGCATCGGATGGGGCAGAGTGTTGAGACTAATCTAACCTGGAGACCGAGAGCGAGTCGGCCAGACTCTATTTCTATCGTCAGATTTCGTATTTCCTTATTTAGCTTTATTTTGTACTACGCTTCATGTTTTGAGAATCGTACTCTTAATTTGTAATCTTAAACCGTATTCTAATTACTGTTTGACTTGTGTTTCGTTAATGACTTATGTTAAATATCGACCCATGTTTTAATGTTTTGCACTTGATGTTGTTTGATTTTAGCCTTAACACTTAGTACTAGAACGGTAGAAGTGTACCGGCCTGGTACTAAGTGTGGCGGTAACGCCCCCGAATTTACGGTTTTATCTTTCGCTTCTACTAAACCTTTTTTATTTAAACAAAATTTTTCAATAGTAAATTTGGGAGTGTTACAACACGCTCCCTCACCTAGCTTACTACAAAAGGCAAGATCGAAAAACAAAAAGGATTTAATCCTTGGTTTAGTATTACAAGTAAAAGAAAATGTAAAAATAAATAGCAAGCACAAGAATAAGGATTTATGGGAGGCAAAATTAAGACTTCTTTTTAGTATGAGAAATGGGAGCCTACAAACATCTTACAAATGGATAACATGTGGGTCTTTTATGCACTCCTTCTTCAAGCCTAATCTAACACAAGCTGCCACATGAGCTAATAAATCTAGTATAAGTTTATTCGTAACATCAATTTGGGGTTTACTCTAATTTGGAACAAACATTTTTGAATGTTTAATTAAGGAAAAAACTTTTAAATATTTTTCCACTTGAGGAATTCTAGTAGGTGATGGAACAAAATAAAATAAAATAAAATAAAATTATATATGTAGTATATACTATATATAATATAACATGAATATACAAGTTATGTATTTTACTCATCTCTCGTATTTTATACTAGTTAATATATTAGGTATACAACTTTGAAATTACTTTAAAAATTAATCATGACTAGCATTAAAACTTATTTTATGTTGTTATAATATAATAGGTATAATACTATTTTTATATAATGCTTATTTATGTATTTTATATACCACTTAATATGTCATTAATTTAAACTAAACCTAAAATTAGTCAAAATTTTGAAAAAATAAAGTAATAAATATATATAAATTAAACTTATACCCCTTTTAATAATCAAGCATATAATTAACACAAATAAAAATCAAACAAAACTTAAACAACTATAACAATCAAAACTTAAACAATTACTCAAAAAAACAAAAAGGTTATCTTCATCTTCTTAATCTTTAGCTATTTTTCAACCATATATCTTCATTTCGTCTTTCTAGTCTTTGTCCACAAATCTTCTCTTTTCATCATCCAAAAATTGAGGATAGGTTTATCCACTCAATTTGAGTCCACTAACCTAAATCTCTTCCACAATGAGAGGTTAATAAAATGGAGGAAGATTTGAAATCAAAGATGTCAGAGAGGAAATCCATAAAGAAAATTAGGTATGGCTAAGTTAAACATCTATTTGATGCTAACAAGGTATAAATCTTAGAGAAATTTCTAGGGTAGTAATAGAGGTAAAAATACCAACTAAATGACAAAATGGGGGTTCGACTTCTACTTTGGGTTTTGGTGGCTCAATAGTGTTAAGGATTGATAATTTCACTCATAGATCAATGCTTAGGTATTCTTAAATTAGAGGAATCAATTTAAAACATAACTAGTGATGGTATGACAAAATGGGGCTTAACTTCTCTTCTGGATATCGATGATTAGTTAGCAACAACCATGGGAAAATTGGCTATTGAAGAAGATAAATTGAAAAGAAGTTTAGAAGGGTCAAAATTGCTGGATCTCTAATGACACTCGATGGTATGAAAACGGTGGTGTTGTAGTATGGGTTGTTATTCATCCCAAAGCTCAAATTTGATTTCCAAATCTAGTTTGGTGTTAATTTCAATGATCTAGAACCTTGTTTTCTCTTTATGTTGATATAATATTATAACACCCTAAAATTTTGGCAACCTCTTGTTTTCGGGTGTTTAACCTTTTTTTAAGAAAAATAAAATTAACCCTAAACCTTAGCTTAATAATCTCTTCTAACCCTTAAACCATAACCCTTATTCTTAACCCCAACCATTTCCTAAATATTTTACACTAACCTTAATCTTGGGCAAATAGTGTCTTAACCTTTTTGCTAATCCTTAAACCTTAAACTTTAAACCTAACACACCCTCTTCCTTTTTCATTTTTATCTTTTCTTTTCTTTTTTCTTTCTTTTCCCTATGGCGCCATTTTCCCTATGTGACCCTTTTACTTGCCCTAATCAATTTTGTTTTGGTTTGGTTATTGTAACCAAATCACCAAACAAATCACAAAATCACACTCAACCCCTTGCCCATTTTCCCTATCACGTATGTCTGATTCCTATCATTTGCCTCCTCCATTTCCGTGCACTAAGTTCCCCCTACTATCAATTTTTCTCTACAATAGACCATCCCTTATTTTTCCTCTCTCATACATGCAACAACCTTTACAACTACTCCCTTCCTTTTTCGCTCTTTTGGTTATTTTTGCAACCAAACCAAATTCTTCTTCTCTCTCTATTATCCTTCCTCTTTCGTTGTTTTCCTCTATATATTATTTCCCAAACTATACCATCATCTTTGCAGCCAAACATCACCCTAAAAACAACCTCTAACCTACGATAATCAACCTAAATGCCACCAATCCTTATGCTACACTACTACCCCTTTTAGCAATAATCTACCTAGCCAAACACTACCTCAACTTCCACCATTTTTTCCACCCAGTGCTTCTCCTTTATTTTGTGTCACGATGTATTCCTATTTTACCTTCATGCTTACTCCCAACCAGCTGCTTGAATTCTCTATGCAATCGAGCCTCCTCTGCACTCTTTTGTTGTTGTCAAGCTTGTATGTGTGTTATTGACCTTCAGCTGCCACTACTAAGCTTGTGTGTTGTTAAGCTTGTGTTGTCATTGGCTAGATTATACGTATGTTGCTGAGATTGTGTTGTTGTTATTGAGCTTACCCATGTGTTTCTGACCTTGTGTTGCCATTGTCGAGCTTGTGCATGTGTTGTTGAGCTTTTGTTATCATTTTCAAGCTTGTGTTGTGTCTTCTGGGTTTGTGATGCATATGAGCCTTAAGTGTCAAGATTGTATTGTGTTTATTATGTTGCATGTAAGTTTTATGTGCCGAGCTTGCATTGTGTGTTGTTGAGCCTTTGTATGTGAGCCTTGCATATTGTTGAGCTTGTGATGTTGACATTACAATGTGAAGCCTAGTCAGTGTTGCCAGCTTACTACATGACCAATTCATGTTTGGCCACTCCCTCAGCATGAAAAACTCACGTTATTGACCTTAACCTGCATGAATAACCTTGAATACTAGCTTTAGTCAGTGAGTTATTTGGTTGCTTTGTTATTTGTTACCATATTGTTCAGTTGCTAATATGTGTTTTGTTGGATTTGTTTTAGGAAAAGGAAGAGGGTACAGGATACAGTTTGTTTTAATCAATTATATTTTTCTATTATTTTTTGGAATTAAGGTAACCCATATATTTTACAAGAATGTGAAAATCGCATCATAGCATATTAAGGTTCTAGCATGTTTTGTTATATTTTTTTTCCTAAGCACGCATGCTATGTTGTAACTATTTTCTACATATTCTAGTATGAAATTTTGTGTCTTAAGCATGTAACTTATTTATAATATTAAATGTACAAAAGCATGCTATAATAGGTTTAATGTTGTAAATTGATTATGCATGATGTATGAGTAAGTTTATTTATAGCATGATATGTTGACCATTTTAGGTTTATTCTTGCATGATTGATATTAGTATGCCTTAGGAGTAGAATTATATTTTAAGTATACCATGGTTATATTATTCGAATCTTTATGCCTGGCATGTATTATATGATGTTAAGTATAAAAGCATATGATTTATGATATGTTAGAATACATGTAAAGGTTTTATATGAATATTCATGCATAGGGGAAAATAATCATTTGTCATGTCTTAGAAGTTACTTGTATGCTAAATTGTTTCAAATTGTTTTATTTTATCCTTTTTATGAGAAATTATTAATTAAAATAAAGCTTAGCATTTAAATGGATAAATCCTAGTTTTAAAGGCATTTTGTTCTCCTATGGATTGATGCACCTAAATGTGAATAGTTAGACATAAGATGACCTTAGTTGATTTAGTGTTAACTTTGATTTTGGTTTGACCATTGACCTTAAGGTTGACTTGAATAATTAAAAATAAAAAAGAGTGGCTAAACATGGGAATTGTTTTTTTTTTTTTTTTTATTGAGTGATATTGCTATTACCAACTAAAATACTATTATTTAAAGTAAAAAAACTTGACATCAAACACTTCTTAGAGGGTATGCATACTTATAAATTAGGTTTCCTTGATAGTAGGGTATTATTCTTTCTTTGTGTGCTAGTGCGATCAAGTACCTTAGTGTCCTTGTATTGATAGTTAGTAGGATACTATATTGCCTTTGTGTGCAGATATGACCAAAATACCTCAGCATCTTTGGGTTGATATTATCTCCCCATGAGTGTATAAAATAAAAGTAAATATTGATTGGTTATTGATGGGTTTTGATTTGGTAGTTTGATAGTTACATTTGTTCATTGTCCTTGGTTATATTGATATGAACTACATTGGCTTTGATGCTTAATAAAATATTAATATTTAAAGCGAAAGATCATGTGAGTTGGTAGTGAGTTGTAACTATCTGTTCCACCAGACGAGAATGGTGTCCAAGACTGCTCTACCTTATATGTTGTGTCTGTACATTCCACCAAAACATAATTGTTGCTATAAGTGCTCCAACTTGGGAATTACACCTATCTGTTCTACCGGATGAGAATACTGGCTAGGAGTGTTATACCTTAGGAGTTGTAAATGAGTCAAGCCGAATCGAATACCCCGAGGCTCAGGCTTGGCTCGTTTAACTAAATGAGCCTAAAATAAAGCTCGATCTCAGCTAGTTTAACTTAACAAATGAGTCGAGCCAAGCTTTTAATGAACCGAGTCGAGCCAGGATCACTAGCTAAAGTCAAAGAATGAGTCGAGCCTTAATTTTTTTAGCTAAGGCTTGGCTTGTTTAATAAACAATCCCAAAGTGAGGTTAGAGCTTAGTTCATTTAACTAAACAAACAAGCCAAACCAAGCTTTTAACAATCCGAATACCAAACTGACTCAACTCATTTACAACCCTAGCTGTAATTATCCGTTTCACCTAAAGAGAATAGTTAGGTCCTCAAACTCAACGTGACTAAGTAATTGGAATAGTTGTGATCTCTTATTGAATTTGTATAAAATGCTATGATGAGAATGTGATCCTAATGGTGATTATAATACGGTATGATTGTCATTCTCTCTATCGCATGTGTTATTTGATGTGCTTATGCCATGTTCCTTTAGTGACTTTCTATATGTTCCATATGAACTTTTGCATGCTTAATAGCGTATAGTAGTTTAATTAGTACCGTTATGCTTGTGGGTTTCATTTAATGTTCTCTTATCTATTCAATTGCACATTTGTGACTTTATAGTAATATTTTGATGGTACCCATTGATTTAGTGATTTCGTTGTGGTTCTTGCGGTGACTCCTAATCAAGCTTGATCTAGAGTATAATTATCCAGATTATCTATCTCTTTGGACTTCTATCTCCTCTATGTTTAACATACCTATTCTTTTCTCTCTATTTTATATCTTGTATCGTGGTGGGATCACATGCTTCTAGCACTTGATCCTTGGATATGAGGTTACTTTTTCCTTACATTAGGTATAAGGTGTATCTCTTCTATGTTCCTCTAGTGACTTTCTATATATTGCATGTGACCTTTTGCATGCTTAATAGCATATTTTAGTTTACTCAGTACTGCTATACTGATGGGTTTTATTTTATGCTCACATATCTATTCAATTGGCATTTGTGACTTTGTAGTAATATTTTGATGGTACCTATTGATTTAGTCATTTCATTGTGTTGCTTGCGATGGCTATTAATTAAGCTTGATCTAGAGTATTATTATCTGGAGTATCTATCGCTTTGGAGTTCTATGTCCTCTATTTTTATTATATTTGTTCTCTTCTTTCTGTTTCGTACTTTGTATTTAGGTGGGATCATGTGCTTCCTGCACTTGATCCCTGGGTATAAGGTTACTTTTTCCTTACACTCGGTATAGATTAAGTATAAGGTGTATCTTTTATGTTAGATGTAGCATAACACCCATGTGTTTTATTTTTTTAGCTTCCGCAAACTCATTATAAAGAAAATTTTGAGTTCGTTAATTTTTTAGGGTGTTATAGATAGTTAGGGAGAACCTAAAAAAAGAGAAGGAGAGGATAGAGAGGGGAATAAGAAGATGAAGAAGGTGACAGACACTCAAGTTGGCCTCTTTTTTTTTTTTTTCTTTGGAGCTAGTTTTGTTTGGTTAAAAGTTTACTTTTAATTCAATTTTGATTTGATTTATGTTTTGGTTCTTTTTATTTCAATTTGGTTTGATTCAATTTTGGGTTTGGTTGATGTATTTCTTTGATTGATATTTTATATTAAGTATCGTAAATTTTAAATTAATAATATGTTAGTTTCTATAAAATATATAAATGGAAAAAATTATGTAAATTGTATTATATAGATTGTGTTGCACAATATAAAATATGAAAATAACATTTTATTTTATTTTATAGAATTTTGATCTTCTCTAATAGCTTAGATGCTGGAAGTTCCTTATTTGGAATAAAAATTTGAATGTTTCTTTCTTATTAGAAATTCAAAAACACTTATTCCTGAATTAGAACAAACTCTAAACATTTTTCCTTAATTCATATTTTCTATTTATTTATACTATACTTCGACAATGTATATCCTACGTTTTGTTCTTAGCTAGTAATGAATAGATTAGAAAATAGAATAGATAAGAAAATATGTAAAATGAAAATCATTTTAACATTTTGTACCCATTTTTAGGAACTATAATAACTAGTATTAAAATTCCACTGACATCTTTCATTTATAAAATACACACATATATATATAGTGCATTGATAACGAAAAAAAATTGTGGTACTAAAAGATTTTTAAAGTAAGTTTCTTTTATATACAAAAAAGTAGTGGTTAGCTAACTTATTTTGTGATACGGAGGGAGCAGATAATTATCCTAGACAGAGCAAAATATGCAATATTTTGTGATGGTAGGTTATGCATAAGACAAAAATATGCAATATACATATATATGGATACGGCGGCCAATGATGACTGCCAGCAAAAGTTCTTTGAACTAAAGGCAAAGAGGAACCACCGCTTCATCTTGTTAAATATTTTGGAGAAACTGCAGCAAGTTATGGCAGAGAAGCTTGGGAATCCAGAGGTATGCACAACATTATATATCTGGTGACGGAATTAAGCTAGCCTCAGCCTTGAGGTTTGGGTTAGGGGGTGTGCTTCCATCTTGTGGTGCTGAGCTTCCAGTTATGGGTTCTTGTTTTGGGGATTTTTCACCTTCGTCGGCAAGGTTGAATTGTGCCCCGTATAAGGCATTTTCCTTCCCAACTTATCCAATATATATATGTTGTTGCAGGTCACCAGATACATGGGTGAGAAGCAAGATGTTGTCTGTGTGCGAGTTCAAAGGATATACTCAAGAGAGAGTTGGATGGCATTCAGGTTTGAGTGGCAAGCTCTTGATCCAAGTGAGATGAGCCTTGGAATTGCCAAAGAGAAGGGCGCTATGAATGTTAAGCCATCATCATTCCTCTTGTTCGTTCAATCTCTCAATGTATTCACTTGATTAGCTACTCCCTGGCGCTCACTCGCGTGCATTATTTAGCCCAGCCTTCATATGTGCACCTTCCTCCCACACACACACCCACAATTGAAACCAACAGCTAGCTAGTTTGCAATTTCTTTCTGATTATTTTTTGGTTTTGTCCCTTTGGCAGACAATCATATGATAGCGGAACCAACAAGAAAAGAAAAATTATCATTCGAGACCTCATTCTGTCTAACATTATATCCTTTCCTTCCCATTCTCCACCTTATAGGCTCAAACATAACGAGTGATCAAAGACTTTTGAGGCATGAACGCCACTCTTTAGTCATCTGCCCTGCTTCAACTGTCAAGACTAATCAGTATTACTGTAACGGATGAGGGAGAAATAATTAAAGATTAAAGAGACAAAGTTGCGCGGTTCGCTGACGTTGTGTTAGCTACGTCGACAACCAAAGAGAGAGAGATAGAGAGAATTTTTTTTTTTTTTTTTATGTGAGGTAATTGATATAAAATACATCGATGCGTTTGGTGATAGAGAGATCGAGTTTATATAGCACTCCCAAAAACCCAATATATAATCGATGCATGCCGTGATGGCCTATAACATAAGTACACGGATTCAACACCTCTCAACAGGTTTAAAGTCAATGCAAGATGTTATTAGCAGTAGCTAGGAGATTAATTAGTATTCTATAATGGCAGGGGATAACTGGGTGGTCCTTTTATAAGAGATTGAAACCTTGAAATAATGCACTTGTTTAGATATACGTTAGCAGTCATGAAGCTGATGGTAAAATAACGCAATTCTATCCAGTCAGTAGATAATCAAGGGAAGCAAAGGCCAATGATGACTAAAGAAAACGAACATTTGGTAGATACATGACAAGTCTCCGAGTTCACATTTCACAAAGCAAGAAAAAGAAACATTTATAGACAGTAATCAATGCAGCCAAAATGCCTAAACTAGACAGTATTCGGTACGAATGCGACGGGGATGCCATGGTAGTGGTCGAGGACTGGCAAGAGGTTGCTGCTACCGTGAGGTTATTAGTTGTTGTCGCCTGAAGAATTGAATAGGCGGCGGTCATATTCAGACATATCAGTGCATACAATCCTCCTCATGGATCTATATGGTGTTTAATAAAATTAATTAATATACATGATTGCCTATATGCTTTCCCCAAGAAAATACCTTTTTTTTTTCTGTTTCTTTTTTTGGCTTTCGCTCACTTTGCTGTAGTAACCTTAGTTATGTAGCATTCCAAAACAACTACCAGTACTTAGTTTAGGAGGAAATGGGTAGAAAATCAAACAATACTAGACATGAATAAGTGACTAATGCACTATACAGTCCCTTGCTGATTGACATATATAATATGAAAATAATAACTAAAAACAGAATGGATTAATCGCTTTGTTGTGACAGGGGAAAAGAAGGGAGTGGGAGACAGTTTACTGGACTGACCTTCAAATCCATTGATAGGATGCATGCAACGTTAATGATTAAAATTGCTTGACATATCCTTTCATTCTCAGGCAAAGAGTCACTAATTAAGTCCTTTTAATCGGTGTACATCTATAGATTCCCTACCAGCAACAGCGGTTATATATAGCATAAAGGCTTCTTATATAATTACCTTCTCAACTGCGTGTTAACATATGAGGCCTAAATTTAACACAGCCAGCGAGGAATTAACTTATTCTTGGACGAAGAAATACTGCCATCGCATAGCATCTAGCGAATTCCTCCTTCACGTCGACTGTCTCCTCTGTCGCCTCTTAGAACGTCGTTCGATGATGACTTCAACCCAACAAATCAATCTCAACAGCCAGAGAGGTGTTCTAGCCCAAAGCGCCAAATACCCTATACTTAATCCTATTACCATTCCACTTCCATACCCCATCAGCACAATTTTCCAGACACTAATATCTCCAGAGTCACGGTCTTCACTGTCAGTCCGTGGTGGTTGCGTTGCATCACCATCCCCATCCCCACACTTCTTCGACAACGGTTTTCCACACAGCCCAGGGTTGTCAAGGTACGATGCAATTCCAAAGGTGTCAAACTGTTTGCCTACTGGAATTGGACCAACTAATTCGTTTCTTGAAGCATTAAAATACTCAAGAGACGTCAAGCTCGCCAACTCCTTGGGAATCTGCCCCACAAGTTCATTGGATGAGATGTCTAAAGACTCTAATACGACTAAATTACTGAGCGAAGGCGGAATGGTACCACTGAAATTATTGTGAGAGAGGTCAAGCCACCTCAGCGAGACCAGATCCGCAATCTCATCCGGGATATGTCCTTCAAATCTGTTGCTCGAAACGTCGACGGCGGCTAAGACCAACAAGACCCTATCGAGGTCGTGATCGGAGCCTTTGAATTTGAGGGCAAGCGAATCCATGTAGAAGAGAAAGCTGTGGAAGCGATGGATAGCTACTTCACTCATATACAGCACCTCATATTTCTCGTCCTTATTCATCATAGCTTTTAAGCTCTTGATTAGCTTACTTGGCAAGTTACCCGATAACCGATTGTTGGCTATGTCGAGAACTCGTAGCTTTGGGAACAGGCTCTGACCATCATCTAGTTCTGTAAGGAGGCCTTCGAACCTATTGGAACGTAGCACTAGAACTTCTAGCTCTGATAAAGTGCCTAACCAATGAGGGAATCTACCTCGAAGCTTGTTGTTTCCGAGATCAAGGAGTTGTAGGCGCGAACAATTACTCAACGATGGTGGTATGGTTCCTTCCAACTGATTTCCGTTCACGTTCATGTTCTGCAAGGCACGACACCGTGAGAAATCTTGAGGAAGCGGGCCATGAAACTTATTCAACCTTAGGTTCAACACAACGAGCCCGTCACTCAGGTTTCCCAGGCATGGCGGGATTCGGCCCATCAGGTGGTTGTTAGACAAATCAAGGAATTTGAGTCTCGTTAAATTACAAATGCCTAAAGGGATCTCGCCGGTGAACTTATTGGTTGAAACTACGTAGAAGTTGATGGAGTGAGGTGGTTGAGGCAGCGGCCCATTAAACATGTTGGAGCGTAGGTCAATCGACTTCAAGTTGTTCCAAGGAATATGCTGCGGGAGCTGGCCACTAAACATGTTGTAACTGAGGTCAACCGTCTCCAAGTTGTTCCAAGGAAGATGCTCCAATCCACCAGTTAGATGATTATACGAAAGATCCAAGAGCGACAACATATTCTTTTCCCGCAACCAGTGAGGAACTCGGCCGTGGATTCTATTGCCGGAGAGTTCCAGGGCTTGCAAATTCTCTTGATCCATCAGGAAATCAGGGAACTTATCTAAATCACAAGAGGACAATCCTAAGTAATAAAACTGAGGCTGCGGTGAAGATGTCTCACCGAACGACAATGATAAATTGTTATCCGACAACACGAGGTTAGAAAGACCTTGGAATTCATGAAACACACTAAAATCAAACGTCCCATTCAGCTTATTCGACTGCAAATACAGATACCATAGGTTCTCGTTCCTGGAGATTGACGTAGGAATCGACCGACCAATATTAACATGCTCAATAACAAGCTCGCCGCTGAACTGGTTGTCACTGAGATCCAAGAACACTAACGAAGGTGGAGTGAAAACCCAAGATGGTATTTTCCCACTAAGCATGTTTCCAGACAGATCAATGAGGGTTACACCTGAAAGCTTGCTTGTGTTTAATAAAGAAGGTAGCTCACCGCTGAATCTATTTCGTGAGAGATCGATTTCTTCGGTCGTGTTCCAAACCCAGGATGGAATGTCCCCAGAGAAGTTAGAGTGAGACAGACTCAATTTCTGTAGGAATCGAGCTGGCCTAGGCGATTCGGGTAATTTCCCAATAAAATGTTGGGAGGAAAGAGTCAGTACCTCGAGGGGGCTGGTCCATCTAAGTCCATAGAAATTTGCATAAAGATCGTCATCTTGTATCATAAGAGTCCGAAGCTGTGGTAAGCGAAGAATATCCGTTGGGAAGTTCCCATGCATCCCACAGTTCTGCAGCTTGAGAGATGTCAATGAAGTGAGATTCACTAGCGACCGAGGCAAAACCGAATTAACGAATACATTATCGAGGTGAAGTTTCGTCAACTCGGTCATGCTTTCGGTGATCAAGCCAAGATCCGGCAACTCTAATCTCGTATGAAAAGAAAGGAAGTAATCCTGTGAGAGATCAAGGACAGTCAGCCGTGAAAGCCTAGCAATTTGTACAGGGACCTTACCAGAAAACGATGTGGTAGAGAGGTTAAGATACCTTAGATGTGGGAATTGGGCAAATTTAGGAGAAATACACGAGGAATAGAAGCTATTAAATGCAAGGTTGAGGTATTGGAGTCGCTGGAGTTGGAAGAGGGAGCTGGTAGAGTCGATCGTTCCTCGAATTTGAGCACAACTAAGGTCGAGCTCAATCACATGACCGGATAAGGGATCACATGAAACTCCATCCCAGGAACAACAATCTGCGTTAGCCATCCACGATGTTATCTTCGGATAAGGGGTTTGGAAGAAGGCACAGTCCTCAGAAGCTGAGGTATCAATGACGAAATCGCGTACGAAGTGGAGCAATGCGGTGCTGTCTTCGTGGTGGCAGCGGAGTTGTCTCGAGGAGTTGGAAAGGGGTAAAGAGAGGGTCAGTTGAATGCTATAAATCGATATGAATGGCAGGAGGAGTATGAGGAAACAGAGCCGGAATATGAAGTGTCTCATTTCCATCAATCTGCAGATAGTATTAGTGGCAAATATCAAATAAGATACAGTCTAGCGGACGCGGACACTGGATGCGGAATTCTCCATCTACGCACATACTATATATGTAGCTCAACTAGTCAGCAAGTCATAGAGTTCATGAAGACCAAGGAAACTGTGGTGTCAAGTCAGTATTAGGTCAAGTGCCCGCGTAAGGTCATATCGAAACATAGCGGACGAGATCCGAACGGAGGTAGTAGGTTGCAGCTAGTGATGTCAAAATCAAACGTCGGAAAGGGGTTCTCACGGCAGAGACTTTTGAGGCGGGCATGGATTCCAAGCTTCAGTCATCGGCCCGCGTTTACCGTCGAAGACTAAGCAATCTCAAGTCAACGTAAGGTCACCAGTGATGCAAGGGACGGGGACGGGGCGAACGAGAAACGTCGTGATTTAAAAAATTAGAAAACGTGGATGGAAGGAAACATTAATATACATAAATATTAAAATAAAAATATATATTAAATTAAAAGTTTACATAACTAAAATTTAATTCTCAAACTCATACTAAATTACTTAAAATCATGCATTCAACACTATTAAATTAAATGTTTATTTTCGTTAATAACATCAACTACTTCTACTTCTTCATCTTCAACCCCTGTTTTAGAAAAAATCACGGCCTTTAACTCAGGTTCATCGAGAGTTCATCGAGAGAAAGAGAAGCAACATCAAGCAATCCAATATCTTCAAAAGAACCAAAGTCATCACTTATGCAAAATAAATAAATAAATTTATCATTTAATAGTTGTCACAGTTTATAATGTAATACAGAATTAGTAAACAACGAGAAAATATTACCGTAGATATCCCACATCATTGATTTTTGCTCATTATATTCTAGAAGTCTCCTTGCTAGGAGACGATGATTATTATGAACATACACCAAGTCTTCAGCACGCTTAGGAAGCAATCTATTCCTTTTCATAGAATGAATAAAACTATATGTACTCCAATTTCGTTCGCTGCATGAAGAAGAAGATACTTAGCCAAGCAATTTGATGGCAATATCTTGAAGTAATGGCACACTTGAACCATGAACTCTCCACCAAGCCTTTGGATCAAGAATGTCTCTATCATAAAGAGAATCAAATTCTCCGAATGGACCGTGTTTAAGTGCAAAATTCGCAAACTCCACATTAACTTTGGAGCGATCTTCATGATTAGGGAAAAGCCTTTTAAAACACTTGTTCCTTTCGATGGGAACCTCTTCATCTCTAGAAGGAGCAACTCTAGGTGATTTAGCATCTAACCAAGTATCAGTGTAATACCTTCACTCAAAGGAAGAAATCAATAAAATTATAGATACTATTATTAGTTATTAAATTAAAGAAATAAGAAGATAACACTTTAATAAAAACAAAATAAAGTTACCTTGGGTTCAATGAGTATGCCAAACAATGACGGGGCGTACTACTTTTGGTCCAACGGGCTGTGAGTATAGTATATACCACTTGAAAGAAAGAAGACACGTCTCCAACCTCTTTACACTCATGCTTATAAATGACATTTCTCACTTCATCAATTATTGTGTCCCACATTTCATAGATAAGGTAAAGGGTTGGTTTATCAGCATCACACTCTCTAATCATATGGTAAATAGGCCGTGTAAACTCAAGGATATAATCAACCTTCTCCCACCATAAATCATCAAGCAATTTTTCCTTCACAAACCTTGCTTTTCCAATATTATCAGCTTTATTCTTCACTAATTACCATAGCTTGAAGGCTATATTTTATAAGCTTCATTATCTTCAATGTAATAATAACTTGAGCAAAACAAGTATCAGCAACTGCAAGCAACTTTAGAGAAGCAAACCTATTGAACATGGCTAATCTCATGGAATGCATCATTATAAAATTCTTGATTTGAATAGCATCTCCATGAATCTCGGTTATCCAATGACACTCATATGTCTCAACATTATTGTTCACATTTCTTGCAGCACAAATATTTTTCAAAGCAAGATTAAAGGTATGAACAACACATGGAGTCCAATGAATATGAGGATAAACTTGTTCAATGATTTCACCGGCCGCTTTACAATTAGATGCATTATCAGTGATAACTTGGACAACATTTTGAGAACCTACCTCATCAATGACTTCTTTCAACAGCTTAGAAATGAAGTGTTTGTGTAACACCCTAAAATTCACTAATTTTTTTTTCTTAAAGCGGAAGCAATTAAATTAGAAATACTTAAAACCCGTGAATTCTGGAAATGTTACCGCCACACTTAGTACTAGACCAGTTCTCTCCGACCGTTCCAGTACCAAGTGCTAAGGCTAAGGAAAAGATTCACATTAAATTCAAATCAACAGTTCATAAAAGAACTCGAAAGATCATACCTTAAAATCAGAGTACGCATAAAACGTTTATAAACGTAATAAAATAGAAATCAGAGTGCGAAATCAAAGAGAATAAATACTCCAATACAAAGAAATAATAGCAGGAAATAAAAGTACATAAAGAATGAAATACGATCACAACTCTCTCAAATGTAATAAAATAGAACTATAATATGGCCACAACTCTCTTGAATCTCGAGCCAAACGTTCTCAACACTCAGCCCCAACTGATATCTCGCCCACCTGCACAAACCAGAAGGGCATACTACTCGTGGGAATGAGCAGCACCCATGAAAAGGGTGATCAGTACGCTATGTACTGAGTAAGGTAACAGAGCACCAAGGCCGACACACAAGCACACAATCCATGCAGATTAATAACAGGCATAATCCAACATAGCAATATAAAGGTATATGAACAATTCAGGTAAACGTACAAAGGCCCATGAATAATTCAAATTAGCTATTTAATTAATCTCTTAGTAGAATCTGATTCACACCATGCCTTTTATCAATCCATGTAAGTACAGGAACACCCCACTATTATTGCCGGTGGGCCGGTCACTTGCGGGACAAAGTCCACACCACTATTATTCGCCGGTGGACCGGTCACTTGCGGGACAAAGTCCACACCACTATTATTTGCCGGTGGACCGGTCTGGCTCCTACTCACATGGGGTTCCACTGTAAGTAATTAATATCTTTTAAGTGTCTTTAACAAACTCGGGTTCGTTTTTATTGAGCTCGAGTCCCCTACTATTATTCGCCGGTGGACCGGACACTTGCGGGACAAAATCCACACCACTATTATTTGTCGGTGGACCAGTCTCACATAGGGTAATAACCCTAACCACTATTCCTAACCGGTGGATCGGTTGGACCCGGCTCAATAATCTTTCGCTTTAAGTGATTAATATCTTAAATATTTTATTCAAAGATTTCACCCTGGTCATGCATGAATCAACACACATCACAAATCACAATTACCCTTTAATCACCAAATATACTTGATTCGACAAAACCCTAAGCAGTTGCACCAAACCCTAATTATCCACACGAACCCTAGCTCGGTTTCCTACGTACCCATATAATGTTCCACGCACTATTTTCCCTTCAAATGTTTGATCACTCAAAACAACACTTACATTATTTTCCTCAAATCCCAAATCAGCTTTCCATACATAAACTTCACTCTCATACAAACTTTACACATCCCATGCAATTATTAACTTCCATACAAACCCTAATACCACCATACCACCATTAACCATTATGCAAAACCCAAAATCTCATCATACAAAACCCTAAGTTCAATCCACATAACCCAAAGATTCATTCATACCAAAACCCTAGATTCAAACCATATACAACCCAAAGATTCATTCACACAAAACCCTAAATTCAATCCATACCAACACAAAGATTCAAACCATATAAAACCCAAAGATTTTTCCACATAATACAATTGATTAGATTCTCCCCTTTCATAACCACAAATTATATTCTCCCATACAAGACTATAAGTTAGATTCTCCCACATAAAATCATAAATTAGAATCTCCCATACAAGACTATAAGTTAGATTCTCCCACATACAATCACAAATTAGAATCTCCCAAGCAAAACCATAAATTAGGTTCTCCCATATAATATCATAAATTACATTCTCCCAAATAACGTCTTAAATTAGATTCTCCCAAACAAACAATAATTCGATTCTCCCATATAACATCATAAATTACATTCTTCCAAATAAAAACATGCATTAGATTATTCCTTATAAATTCATAAAATTAGGTCAACTCACTTCCCTTAGTCAAATTCTTTCCCCATCCTCCTTTTTCATCCTTTCTCCCACATAAAATCATATCAACATCCTCACATGCATGTCTTACAGGGTCATACACAAATAATACACATGCCATACGAAAACATACTTCAACTCCACGTCATATCATCCACGTTATATCACATACAGAATGATCATAATAATACATAGGATACATAGCATGCGAAACACATAATGCCCATAAGCACATAAAAGGCCTTAGCACCCCTTACCTAAAACGACACCGGTCTTGGAGCACGCTCCTACGCCTCCTTAGGGCTTTGACCAATTAATAACATACTAATAAAATAACCTTAACAAAATTCTAACTTTGCTAAAGACATAAAAATAATAGAGATATTATAAACCTTGGTAATATAGGGTTAAAGACTTTACCCTAATAATAATAATAATACTAATATAATAATATCAAGGATAATAAAACTAATATCAATGAGAATATAAATAATAATAACAATAATAATAATATTAATAACAATAACAATAACATATAAGATTTTAAAATAACTAATGAATTACCATTTATTTAATATTAATAATAAAATTAATAACATATATAATAATATTAAAATAATAAAGATAATGATAATATTATTATTAATGGTTATAAGAACAATAGAAATAATAATACTCAAATAATTAAGTGCAAATGTTAATACAAATTTAGGGCCTAAGATTTTCCAGAATAAATAATAAAACGTTAATAATAATTATTCTAATAATTATAATAGTAATAATAATAATAAGAAGAATGATAATAATCCTATAATAATTCAATTAATAACTTAAAATTCGAAACTAACAATAAAATTATTTTATTATCACTCTCCACCCTGCAAGTACAATTCAGCATAAATTTTTATATCAAATAATAATAAAACATATTAAGAATATAAATATTAAGAAACATAATAATGGTATTTATATGCAAATAATTGAAATAAATTAAATCAAGGCTTATAATAATATGGAAAATGGTTGAGAGGGTCTAGGGTTCAACCTTAAGCCGGTGGGGATAGGTGGCACCGGCGGTGGTTCATGGCGGCGGTGGCGGTGGCCGGAAAATTAGAAGAAAAGAGGGAAATATGGATGTTGGGAAAAAGATAGGGAGAATTGAGGTGATATAAGAGGTGTTTATTGTTGCCCAAGAGGAGAGGGACAAAATGATGGTGGTGGTGCAGCCAAAGGTGGCGGCGCACGGCGGTGGAAGGCGGTTTAAGGCTTCGGGGTCAAAATTCCGACGAAACGAGCATCCAACTTTGCATAATTATTGAGGCTCGTACAAGAAGAATCGAGAAGTGAAAATGGTTTAATTAATTAGATGAACTTTCAAGGAAGAGAATGGAATGTTTCGGTGGCGCTGAGGTTGGCTGACGGTGGCGGAAGAGGCGTCTGAAGTTGGGGTGGCGGCAGCTCGGGCCGAGGGTTTCGGGGAAGAAAAATCTTCCACAACTCCTACAATCAGGCTATTTATAGATGTTGGAATGGATAATGAGGAGCTGGAGGTCGACATGGAAGTTTTAAATGCAAGAATTTGGGCAGCCGGCGGCGGAAAACGGTCGAGTATCGTTTGGGTTGGTTCGACGGTTCGCGACGTTGGGGAGAAGAAACGGGCGAGTTTTAACGCACGAAAATTATTCCAATTTATTCCTGGAGTTAAGAGGAAGACAATGAGACAAGAAACGGTCGGTATTATTCACCGTAACCGGAGATGCCATTGATGGGTCGGGAGCCAGCGTCGCAGCGACGGAGGAGGAAGAAGGAAGAAGGAAGGGAGGCGGTCGGGTCGGCCGGGAAAAGAAAAGAAAAGGGGAAAATCGGGCGGTCGGGCGGGGTCGAGGGTGCGTTTAAGTGAGACGACGCGTTTCGGTGTAAATGGAGCCAAAACGCGGCGCGGCGGAGTCAGACGAAGGACGTCGCGCGGGCTGGGCTGAAGAGGAAGAAGAAAAGGAAGACTGGGTCGCGAGCTGGCCCAGTTCGGCGAGAAGAAGAGGAAAAAAGGAAAAGAAGAAAAAGAAAGAAAAAGAAAAGGAAAAAGGAAGAAAGAAAAAGAAAAAGGGAAAAAGGAAAGGAGAAAAAATAATTAGGTTAGGGTCAATTAAATTAATCTGAATATTTAGAGTATTTAAAAATAATAATATTTAAATAAAATAATATTTAAATCCATTTTTAGGCTAAATTAGGATTTTTAAAAGGTTTTCCATAAATTCCATTTTAATTAGCAAAACACCCTAATTTTCTTCCATTAATTTATTTATAAAATTAAAATTAATTTGAAACTATTTTCTCCTCATTATTTTAAATAAAATAATTTATTTAGTTAATTTCTAAAATACAATCCTTAATTAGCTAAAATACCCAATTTCTCTTAATTAACATACTTATAAATTTATTCTTGATTTTCCCTAATTAATTTCCTTTTATTTTAATTAAAATAATTTATTTAATTAATATTTATGATAAAACCTCATTTAAATATAATATTTAAGATTAGAATTTTTCGGGGCATTTCAGTTTGTCTTTGATCTCACCCGAAGCATCAATTGCCTTTAAAAACATAGGACCCGAATAAAAAATTGCAATAAAATTTATTAATGGTCTTCTTTGTGCATCACTCCAACCATCAGACACAATAGTAACACCCTTTTCCCTCCATGTCATTTTGATTGGTTCCAATAATCTCTCTATGTTCGATTTTTCTTGTTGAAGTAACATTGTTCTCAAACGATTATAACCTGGTGGACCATAACCAAGTAAAGTATGGCTAGTAGCAAAAGAAAAAGCTGTAATAAAAAAAGGATTTCTTGCTAAATTAAATGGAACACCGCCGGTGTAAAACATTCTAGCAATCATTGCATCTAATTGAGAACGCAATTGAGTGTTAAAAGCTTTCTCTATAGGATTTATATCACTCACTCGTCTCTTCTTCAACAAAGATATATCCATGCTTGAATTAGGTAAAGGCACATTTTTTGGCAACATTTGTTCAACTCTTTTCAAAGCTTCATTTTCTAAAGTTACCATTTCAAGCTTGTCCTCTGTCCTCACTTTCTTACAAGTAGCAATATCTTTACCAGGAATATTCAACAAATGAGTTGTCACTCTTGTATAGCTTCCTTGCTTTGTTTGATTACAAAAATTACACGTCCACAAAATAGTTCCCCCTCCACTAATTTTCTCACCTTTAGTAACATAATTCCAAAGAGGATTATCATTTACGTCCGTAGAAGATACACTAGCACTCGTAGAACCCATGTTACTATTACTACCACTAGAAGTCATGATATAATCACGACACCACAACGCCACAACGCCACAGGCCCACAACGCAATACAACACTAATACCAGAAATCACTGCAAGTAATATATAACAAATGATCGGTGAATCTATTTAAATCACAAAAACAACACTACAAACCGAAATTAGAATCTATTTAAATCACAACAACACTACAAACCGAAATTAGAATCTATTTAAATCACAACAACACAACAAACCGAAATTAGAATCTATTTAAATCACAACAACAACACTACAAACCGAAATTAGAATCTATTTAAATCACAACAACAACACTACGAACCGAAATTAGAATCTATTTAAATCACAACAATACTACAAACCAAAATTAGAATCCATTTAAATCACAACAACAACACTACAAACTAAAATTAGAATCTATTTAAATCACAAAAACAACACTACAAACCGAAATTAACAATCACAACACAACAGCAATAATACAAACCCAAATCAGCATTTACAACACAATAACAACAACAACACAAACCGAATCATAATCAACTATCACAACATAACAAAAACAGCGATAATGGAAGATGGATTTTTAAAATGGAAGTTGTCGACAACAAACCTTGCCTCTCTCGCTCCCTTTCTTAACCAAATGCTCAGCCTCCCACTTTCTTCTACCTTACCTCTCTCGCTCCCTTTCCCTCCTCCTCTGCCTTCTCTCCCAACTTGCACCAGGACTCGTCCTGTTAACAAAATGCTGATACATTAGTCACATTAATCGTAAGATAGCAAGGTGATAGCAAGGGGATAGAAGGGTCTTACCGTGGCTGTGGGAGCAGCGAACTTGAGGCATTGCAGAGCCCAGCAGCGGCGGCGGAGAGGCGGAGAGGCGGAGCAACACTGCAACACTGCAACAGAATGGAAGTTGTTTATGCCGCCGGTGAGTGTTGGGCAGGGAGGGAGGATGTTGTGCTGCCTGCAATTCGTTTGGATTGAAGGTTCACTGTAGCGTGCGAGGAGATGGAGGCAGGGAGCCGGCAACCGCATCTCAGGTAAAAAGGAAAAAATTGCTCGATTCGAAGGGTAAAGGGGGCAACCGGGCAAGTAGGCAACTGGGTTGGGGCATCGTGCGAGGGGATGGGGCGACCGGGCGGGCGAGTAGCGTCAGAAAATAGAAAACCTCTAAAACGACATCGCTTTGGAGGGTTTTTTTTTAAATCAACGTCCCGCCTCGCGTTTCGTCCCCAGAAACGTCCCGGGGATGTGAAATGGGTGCACTTCAGCGTCCCCGTGCTTCATTGAAGGTCACTGCCGGTAAGCTCAGAGATACGCGGTGGTAGAGGAAAATTGATAGGATTCAAACCTCGCAATCGCCAAAGTGATGGACAAATATCATACGCCCCCTCCCAACCGGTAGCCAAAACTAAAGTCTTGAAAAACAAGATTTGATAGCACATGGTAAGACTTGACTTCTTATTTCACAGGCAGGCTATATGAAACAAATACAAACAGTACGTAATATGACATATGAAGATTGAGATCTTTTTATGCTTCTGTTCTGAAGTCGGTTTTCTTTCAATCAGATGGATTTATAAAACGCTGCCAATATATTGGCTGTCTGTGTTCGTCAAGACCATATACATATGTGATTTTGGAAGAATTCATGTAGCTTTTACCTCCAACGAATGCGTCAACCATATGCAGATATACAAAATATATACTAATTCCAACTCATGTATTCCCTACAAATTTAGATTCATCTGTCGTTCATAGCAGCAGCACTCTTCATAGTTTGTAAGATTTATTAGTGGGATTGAAATTAAATTTTGGTAATTTTTAGTGTTCGTGAAACTTACGGTGAAGAAGTTGAGACTGAAAGTGAAAACGGCTCTGATATCATTTAAGTTGTACAGACAACACAATAGATGATTATCTATTCGGACAAAAGCTAACCACGGTCTTAATTAAGGGTTATGATTAAACTACTACTCCGTAAATGAAATTTTCCAACAAGTGTTCATGGACACTTATTGATTAATTTACTATAACCAGAAAGAATCATTACAATTAATGCATTAGTTACACTGTTTTTGGTATAAAATGTAGTAGTATTTCTTAACAAGTGTCCAATAACACCGAACCATACTACTACCATAAGTTTTAAAGGTATGTATACATAAGTAATGAGAAAGAGATGGTAGTATATTATGACTAACAAGTTTCGGTGACACATAATTAGCCAAAGAGAAGTAGATCATTAATATTTTTTAATATATATTGATAAAAAAAATATTACAAAATATTTTTTAATATAAATATAATAGTTATATTTTATATTATAATATATTATATTTTAGGAGATTAATGGTAAAAGTTTATTTTCAAAATTTTGCTTTTTTTCATTGATTAGATTTCCTTAAAAATGGAATGTACACAAAATCTGTGGCACTACAAATTATTGACAAGCGATATATCATATATATATATATATACATATATTTTAATCTCCAACTTCAATTTTATCCCCTCACCACTATAATTTTACAACACTACTATAGATACACGGTACTATAATTGATACTAAAAATTTAGAATAATAAATCCATATTTCAAAGGTCCAAAATGAGAGGGTGTTAACAAAATCTTACCTTTGCATGTCATATTAATTTCTTCTGCCTCCGACCATTTCCCCGTCTCCCTCCCCTTCTCACACTTTGCTCATACCTCTCATATCTCACCTTTCTACTAAACCATACCCTTCTCCCAACCTTACTAGTATATACAACAACATTCCCTCCTCTCTTCTCCTTCGCATGCAACCTCCCCTACCCTTGCACATCACCGCACATTGCCAACACCATTCCTCCTTCCCTCTTTTTTCTTACTCAAAAAGCTAGCTCCCTTCCTCAACTAGATTGGTTTGTAGATCACCACCAACCCCCAAAACCATCTCCCACCTCCTATCTCCTATCCTCACCATCACCGTCACCCTGCAAGCTTATTTACATATGCACACAACAACCACTCACCACCTTACAACCCAACTAAACCCATGCAGCCCCAATCTTCCCCAACCATCTTTGTGTGCAGCTTAACCTTTGACCACAACCATCACCATCACTAGTCGTCGCCCTACAATATCCTTCTTCTTCTTTGTTTCTTCTTCTTCCTCCTCCCTTACTCTTCTTCTTCCTCCCTGTCGCTTGTCTCTTCCTTTTTCTCTTTTCTTTCTTCTTCTCCTTCCCTACGGCAATTATTGCTAAAGACCTCCCCAATGTCTCAGCTAACTCTCCAGTAACACTCCTCTAGGCAATGACAATTGTTTTCATTGCTTCTCCCTCCATTCTTCCACCATGTAGCACCACAACCCAGCACGCCCTATGCCACACCACCATCCCAGCAGCCACAACCTTCTTCTTCTTCTTCTTCTTCTTCTTCTTCTTCTTCCCAGCCACCCCGTCTTCTTTTTATTCTCCTTCCCTCTGGTAGATTTTTCCAAAACCCTACCCTTGCCCTGTGGGTCTCTCTTCCACAGATATCCCTTGGGCAACGAAAATTGTTGTTGTTGCTACCCTTCCCCTTTCAGCACCTCCTGCTGTAGCCAACCACCCTTCTCTCGCACCTCTACCACACCCTTCAACAACCTTCCCTATAGCCAAATCCCTCCTTGTAGTCACCTTCCCAACCATTCTACCACTCGACATCAACACCACCACCCTTTGACTTCCACAACTGAGCCCTACATCACCTCCACCACCTTATAACCACCAGCTTGCCACCACATCACCCGTTAACCACCAACCAGTAGCCGCCACCACCGCCACCTCCACCACCAGTCTTGTAACACCCCCAAAATTTACTACTAGAAAATTTAGTTTAATGATAAGTGTTAAACAAAAGCGAGATGACAACTGTACATTCTGAGGGTATTAACGCCACACTCAGTACTAGACCAGTTCACTCCTACTGTTCCATTACTAAGTGCTAAGGCTAATTAGGATTAACTTCAAACACAAGTCGATAATTGAAACAAGCTTTCATAAAAGAAATGATAGTATTCACCATACAGAAATCAGAGTGCGGTTAAAGAGAGTTACAACCCAAGAAGTAATTAAATAAGTTTTTCGAATACATCAAACATAGTACGATAAAATAGGAATAGTGTAAAATGACACATAGTAAAAGTAAGATAGAGTCCGGATAGTCAATCTCGATCCCCATGCCAAGGTTGGGCTCAACTCTCGACCCCACCCGATGCCTCATAAGTGTCGTAGGCATCGAATACATCATCCCCTACCTGTACAAACTCAAACGGGTCTTCTGCTCATGGGAATAAGCAACAACCATGAAATGGGTGATCAGTACACTACGTACTGAGTAAGGTAACCATGCACTAAGGCCAAACATACAAAAATATACAACATAGCATATATGACATGATCATATAGGCAGCTCACAGTAATACAGAGGATGAAAACCGGCTATGGTCCAGGTAGGCCTATTCTTTAGATCTCTAGTAAATATAGTCGATTCACATCATAGTCTTTATCAATCCATGTGAGTGCGAGAATCCCACTATTATAGCCGGTGGACCGGTCATGCAGGGCAAAATGCTCTTGGCCACTATTATTCATCGGTTGACAGGTCATGTAGGGCAAAACGCTCCTAGCCACTATTATTCACCGGTAGACCGGTCTGGCCCCGACTCACATGGTGTTTCACTGTAATTAATTCGTGCCTTTCCCATGTCTTATCATCATTATGTTAGGTTTGTTGAGCACGGAAACCCCCACTATTATAGCCGATGGAATGGTCATGCAGGGCAAAATGCGCCTGGCCACTATTATTTGCCGATGGACCGGTCATGCAGGGCACCCTGGCTCCTGGCCACTATTATTCGCCAGTGGACCGATCTAGACCCGGCTCAACAATATTTCTCTTTAAATGGATAGTATCTTATTCATGTCTTATTCGATTAGCATTTCAACCTTGACATGCATGTCTCTAACATTCTACCTCTATCCTCTCAAGGGGGCCTGTCCCATATCTTAAGACTCCTGCGCCCCTTATCACGCCCCGACATCCATCCCCCCTTACACTTACACATAACGAAAACCAACTCCTAAGGGTGTGGGTTAAATCCCAACACCTTATGACATCAAACTTCACCTATTATCACCCTCTAGGGTTTTTCCTTGAAAACCCTAATTAGACCTATGTGGCCCAACTTTATCTCACTTACACTACCATTACTTCATTTATCGCCCCACACCTTATCTCATTTAGATTCAATCCCAAATCATATCGCTTTACCACTCGATTACACATGTGACCAAAAAACCCTAGTTGGCCACTTCAACCCTAGTACATTTCTTCTCCTGCAAGTAACCTCTCTCTTTTTCACCCAAAATCTCTTCTCTCCTATGGAACCCATACTCACCCCTTATATAATAAATTCCCACTCTTAACCCGTACTCCACTCTCCCTTAATTGTTTTTACTTCCACATTTTTTTAGATTAGTGCTTCCTCTCAAAACTATAATAAAGTCCCTTATACACCCTTACACCAACCTACGTACTATTTTTCGTCCCAAGTCTCCAACCACTCCACAACTCTCCCCTTAGCTTATTTACACCCTAAAACCACTTTTCTCACATAAAGATCATTTCCATGCAAGTTTCATCCACCCCATGCAACTCTCGAATTCCCCATGCAAACCCTAGAATTCCCATGCATGGTTCCCATCTCTTTTTCATTTTGGTCATCTCTTCCTCTTTATTTTCCTCTCATGGATCATGAGGTATTTTGGTCAACCTCATATCCCCCTTAGTAAACTCACTTCCCATTTTCTTTCTTTTTATCCTTTCATTCCCATATCACATTATCAATCATCCTAGCATGCATGTCCTAGAGGATCATATCATATCACATCATAATCACCATATATACGTATCATCCTCATGCCATAAGGAACACATAAACACACCTCAACTCCAAGCTACGCTACACATAAGACAAGTTAATGACAATCATACGATACACGACATAGCATGATACATAACATCCAAGGCATACAAGTCACACAATACACATGGGCCTTAGCTACATCCTTACCTAAAATGACGCCGGGCTTGGAGCACGCTCTTATGCCTCCTTAGGGTTTTGGCTTGATTCGCCTATAAGAGGAAAAAGCTAATGATTAGTTTTCCTCCTACCAAAAATACTATTATTTCTTATTTTAGTCTAAGATTAGGGTTACTATTATTAAAGGGAGCTTTACAAGTGAGAACTAGGGTTTTTATCCTCAAGTTAGCCTACTAAATATTACTAGTCAAAATATGTTTATGTTAATATATATAGCTATATTTACATTATTAAACCTAATAGCTTTATTTCTTCTAATAATAGTACTAATACTAGTTATAGAAAAATAGCAATAATAATAATAATAGTAATACTAATGCCCCTAGTAATAGAAACCTTAGTATTTTTAAGGCTAAGGAAAATAATGGCTTTAGGGATAAAATAATAATATAATATTAGTAATACTAACAAATTACTAATATTACTAAAGATAATAATGATAATAGTTATATTTGGAATAATAATAATATAAGGGTTTGAATGTTTTTATCACAATAATAATAACAAAATAATAACAATAATAATAGTAATAACTAATAATGATACCATAGTAATAATATTAGTAACAAAGGAATTAGGAATAATATTAGCAATATTTGAATAATAATAATAATAATAATAAGGTTGAGTATTCTTCTTCTATAGTAACAAAATGGTGACATGAAGATTTTGGTTTCAATAACATTAATAATAATAAAAATAGTAGTAATAACAACAACAACAACAACAACAACAACAACAACAACTACAACAACAACAACAACTACTACTACTACTACAACAACAACAACAACAACAACAACAACAACAACAACAACAACAATAATAATAATAATAATAGTAATAGTAATAGTAATAGTAATAGTAATAGTAATAATAATAATAATAATAATAATAATAATAATAATAATAATAATGTTAAGCATAATAATAATAATAATAACAATAACAATAATAATAGTAATCGAAATGGTAATAATAATATAAGGGTCCAAATATTTATATTGATAATAAAAGGCGATAATGGACAAAGTTAGTATTAAAAATATTAGCAAGAAAATAATGATAATGATAATGGTAATGGTAATAATAATAATAATAATAATAATAATAATAATAATAATAATAATAATAATAATAATAACAACAACAACAACAACAAGGGTTATCATGATAATAATAAAATTCTCCATTAATAATAGCATTAGTTAGAAATATTTCCAAGGTTAGGTTAAGTAATAATAATAATATAGATAATACCATTAATATTATTAAAATAACTAATACTTGTATAAAATGGGTTTTAAGGGTTGGGAAGGTTAGAGAACCACCTAAGGACAGTGGTGGCACCAATGGTGGCGCATGGCGGCGGCGATGGATGTGGGGATTGGAGGTGGTGGAAGGAAGAGAAAGGAGGGAGAAGGAGAGGGAGGCAGGGAGAAAGGGAGGTGTGGGGAGGTAGAGGAAGCTCCCCTGGTTTTTTTGGAGGGTAGAGGTGGTGTTAGTGGCTATGGAACTGGCGGCGGACAGCGGTGCGAAGGGCGGCGAGGGTTCGAAGTGGGTTGATCGGGATGGTGATTTTGCATGGCTGGGGTGGCTCGTGACAGGCAAGATAAGGGAGGTGGGTGACTCAGTTCTGTAGAGGGCTGTGTAGGGAAGGTTTTGGTGGGTGGCGTTAGTGGCGGAGATCGTTGACGGTGGAAGAATATGGAGTTGTTTGGGCGGTGGCGCACAATTGGAATTTCTGGGCTGCGAAAACAAAGGCCCGATTATGGCTGCCTATGGGGGTATTTATAGGCTCAATTAGGTGGGCAATGACAAGGGGAAGAAGACAAGAGGGGTGCAGGTGCCAGGCATGGCGTTGGTGGTGGTAGTCGAGCCGATACTGCCATGGTAGGGTGGTAAGGTTGAGGGAAAAGGAAAAGGGAAAGGGGTAGGGTGCTCGAGAGAGGGGAAAAGGGTCGGTTGGGATCGAATTTGTGAAAGAAAGCGACGGGAGAGGGAGGGGAGGATGGCCAAACGGTGTAGGTGGTTGCTGGCAGGTGTAGGGTTGTAGGGTCGGGTGCAGGTCTCGTGGGAAGAAAAAGAAGAAGAGGGAAAGGGGTGGACTAGCGGTCCAGGGGAAAGAAAAGAAAAAGAAAAGGGGCTGCTCGGCCGGGCGGTTGGGCGATGGGTGAAGGGGGGTGGTCGCGCGGGCCTGGGTTACACAAGAGAGAAGGGAGGAGATGGGTATGGGCTGCACGGGCTGGCCCAGTCGGGGAGATAGGGAAAGAAAGAAGAAAGGAGAAGGAGAGAAAGAAAGAAAAAGGAAAAGAAAGAAGAAAAAGGAAAAAGGGAAAAAAGGAAAAGGAGAAAATGGATGGGTTGGGATATTTGGTCTTTATTATTATTATTATTATTATTATTATTATTATTATTATTATTATTATTATTATTTGAATATTTAAAATTAATAATAATTATTATAATAATAATTAAATTCCTTTTTAGATTAATTTGGCTATTTTGGGCAAATTTTCCCTAACTTCCATGTTTATTAGTGAAATGTCCAAATTTTGCCTAAATAATTTATTTATTATTTTCTCCTTGTTTTGCCTTAATCAATTCCCCCTTTATTTTAATAAAATAATTAATTTTATTAATTTTCCTAATAAATCCTTATTTAGCAATAATTTCTAGAATTAGAATTTTGGTGTATTTCAAGTCTCCACCACTGCCACCATCTCCCCCTACCTCACCCAACTAGCCAACCTGAGTTCTTGATCCCCTGGTTGCATGCACATGACTTACACTTGAGTTGTGTTTAGTAGTTAAAGTATCTTTATACCTATTATTAATAAATAAGAGTATTTTGGTAATTTTATAACAATAAATATTTTATTATTATAATTATCATTTTGTGTGTTAAGATATTAATTTAGTATTTTGGTATTATTTTTAGGTACAAAAGTTGATTAGTAGGATCCCGTAATATTTAGTAGGATACCACTACTTTTACATTTTTGCTGGAATTCAGGTAACCATTATACTCTATTAAAATAATAACTATTGCATGATAGCACATTTGGGTTTTGGTATATGAAATATGTTAAGAGTGATTTGTTATGTTATAATTATGTGCTTATTATTGTTATCATGAAAATTAGAAAAATGAGCATGTTAGCTCATGTAAAATATTGTAGGTATGAAAGTATGGATAAAATTATTTTATGATTATGTATGACATTTATGTGGAAAAAAATAGGTTGAGCATGCTTAGATATAATTGTGGAATAATAATTATAGATGTGTGCCCTAGGGGCAATTTGGTAATTTTATTTTTACCTGTATTGTGATTTTCACCCTGACCAACATGTCTAATGTGTATTATATGTAGTAAGCATGAGATTACACGATCATAGATGTATTAGATTCGCATCCTAGGGTTTTATATGTAAAACCTTGAATAATGGTAAATTGGTCATTTAGCTTATCTGATAATTTATTTGCATGATAAAATAGTTTAATTATTATGTTTTATCCTTTTTCATGAAAAACTTATAAATAAAATAGATTTAGTAATTAAAGAGGTCATTGATGTAGTAATTTTTACTTCAAGTGCATTGGCCTAATACACCCACAAGTGAATAATTGAGCCTAAGATGAGCTTAGAATATTTTTATGATTGACCTTGGTAATGATCTTGATTATGGTTGTCCAGGAATAATTGGAAATGAGTAAAATTGTTAATCGTGGGGATTGGATCAATGTGATTATGTCCGAGTTCGTGGCCACCTTAATAAAATATAAATACTTAAAGCGAAAGATCTCGAGATCGAGAATAGTGACTCTTTTGGGTTCATTACCCTAAAGATGTAGTTTAGCTCATTGTTGATCAGAAATAAAGCTTGTTTAGAGGTAGAAAAAAAATTTCTCCTATTTTGTGCTTTTTATATCAAGTATTTAAGAATAATAAAAATATTTTTAATGAATACTTATTTTAGGTCAAATTAAGATCTAAAATGAGTATTTGTTCTAAAAAGTATATATTTAATCTCAAATAGATAAAATAAGATATATAAAATGTATGGGTAATTTGTTCACCCCTATTACCCCCATATCAAATGAGCATTAAGGATATATTTATTATCTCATATAATAATGTATAAATTGCTAAAAAGACTTTCTTTTAGAAATAAAGGGAATATACTTTAAGAAAAATTAATAGTCAATGGTCATCTTCGAAATACATAGCAATAAAAGGCTTTCTACCTTAACAATAAATTCTATTTTATTGATTATTTTCCTTAAAAATGAAATGAACATAAAAACCACGATACTACAAATTATTGATCAACAAAAAAAATATTTTTTTGTTTAATCTCCATTTTCCATTTTATCCCTTGACACTATAATTTTACAACACTACTATAGTTACATGGTACTATAATTAATACTAAAAATTTTAGAATAATAAATCCATATTTCAAAGGTCAAAAATGGGAGGGTGATAACGGGGAATTAAAATCATCAAGTCGCACTATTAATTTATACAAGATCATTATATACTATAATTACTACTCTGCATGTACCTGCTCTGTACCTACACTAACTACATAATTATTGACTCTTATCTTTTAGATGGGCATCCGTGGTATAGTTTATGTTTGAAGTTACTTATTGAAAGAAGTTATTCAAAATAATTATTTATTTTGAAAACTTTTTGACCTAAAATATTTCTAAAATAAGTAATTATTTTGATTAACTATTTTTAATAAATAATTCCAAACAAAATAATAATTTTACAATAGAAGTAGTTCAACATGTGAACATCAACATATATTCTTCTTGTGGCCCTCGTGTGTTCTCTTCATCTATGGTTAGTGTTACTCAAAAACATGTACTAATTTCTTTGTTCATGTTTTTTTTATTCCTAGCTTGATACAAGGGTAATAAAGGTGTAAACAATGTCTCCCTATTTTATTTATTTTTTTATATCAAATATTTAAGAATAATAAAAATGTTTTTGATGAAATACTTTATTAGACAATATTTGGAAATCAGAATATGCGGCAAAAAAAATACCTTTCCTAAATTATAGCTCATAAATATTTAGCATATCAGTTTGCTATTCCTTGGAATATTTTCTGCTATCTTCATGGAGAAGACAGATGCATGGGGGTGACCCCTTGTAAGTGCCTATTCAAGGCTTACGGTTAATAAACAACGAAGGGTTTTTGATGTCCCAAAAATTATCATGGTATTAGAGCTTTACTCGCTTCCGCCACTATATTTTGTCGTCCATCGTTAATTTTTCTTTTCAATTTCAAGTTTCAACACTAGAGTTTGGCTAGGAGCGTCCAGCAAAGGATTGAGAGGGGAGATTTAGCAAGCGACATTCTTTGCTATCCTGGATATTATTTGGGTATCTAGAAACAGGAAAGTATTTGAAAAGGTCGAAGTTTGGAGAAGATGGATGATAATGCTTTTCAATATGCGAATTGGGTTTTGAATCAAAAATGATAGGAAAAAGTTTCCCTATCGGATGGAGGAGATTGTCCATAATATCCAGGCTCTGATGTCTAGAAGGTTTCTTATTTCTTTTTCTTATGTTTATCTTGTTGTGTAACATCAATTATCAAAAAAAAATACAAGTTTCAACGAAAAGGAGTCACAAATTAATCCATCCCGTAAACCACGAGTATATCGTATAAAAGTTCTTAATTAATCACCTTCTCATTAAACTTCATGTAAACAACATATTTAATCAAGGACATGTACCATGTGAGGTATACGTTAAATCAACAAGCTGGCTAGGAGGTAACTAATTCTTAGACGAAATAAATAGTACATGCAACCTAGCAAACTCCTCGACCAATACATGCGCTGATCTTCCTTCGCCTGGATGGCCTCCAGACTCCCACATCCCGTTTTGCAACACCATATAGCTTGGCTTCCCCTATATCATCATGCACGCACTGTCAGTCATAAAATAGTGGGCGGCTTCCTCGAGGATGCCAAAATGGATCATGATCAGCAACCACACAACAATGACAAGTTGTGCACTTTTACTAAGTTGAGCAGCTTGTGCGTTCCCACTACTACGTACATATATTTAGTAGCAGCGCCAAAAAGCATTTCTAGCTAAATACCTTAATTAAGAGTAGAGCTGGCAAAAGTTGACCCGACCCGAAAAATCCGACGAATACCGACTCGATCCGTCCGAAATCCGATCCGATTTTATCCGAGTAATAAAAAGCCCGAAACCTATCCGATCCGATCCGATACATATCCGATATCCGATACAACCCGAGGAATCATAAGCCCGAAATAAACCCGACCCGACCCGCTATTCACCCGAAACCCGATATAACCCGAAAAACTATAAATCCGAAATGACCCGACCCGGTCCATTATTTATCCAAAATCTTATATTATTTGAAAAATTATAAACCTATAAAGATTCAACTTGGTACTACCCAAAAATTAACATTAACACATAACTCAAAATTTTTTAAACTTCATAAAACATGAAATAATGTAGATGTGCAACTAATCCATACTAGCACTTACATCAAAATCTAGAAACAATATACTTTCATAAAATTTATATCACTTATGTATATACAAATACAATATCCATTGATACCAATAGAAATAAAAGTAGATAAAAAAAACACTACTATACCATTTAAATAGTAGTTCACTTCCATTATTCCATTTAGTACCATAAGATAATAACAGTGCAGCCTTGAACACTATATATTAATATCTATACGGCCATACCTTATAATATAGCACCTACAACATCATAGGAAAGTAGGAAAATTTTGGAGTGAGAATGTTAGTTATTCATTATAAAAATTGAAGATTAATATTTTTTATTACATCAACAGTGTTAAATAGTAAGAAGTCAATATTAGTTGGTCTTTTGTTAATAATAGTCATTATTACTTATTTTATCTAATTTTTATCTTATTTAGCTTGATATGATCTAATCAAAATATATAATAAAAAAACTAATATGTTGTTATTATTATTTTTGCCATAATTGATATTCATTGATTACTATTATTATTGTTATCATTATTTTTGTATTACTATTACTATTATTATTATTATTATTATTATTATTATATTTATTAAAATTATGTTGATATGATGTGATCAATCTCTTTTAAAAATAATATGAGAAGTACAACCTTAGAAGTCTTCATTTGTTATCAATTATCAATGACTATTATAAGTTAATATCATGTAAGGAGCGTATAAGATATAAGGTATAAATATAATATAAACTTAAAATAATACTAGAACTCAATATGACCAAACTAATAATGGAGTTTAATTATAAGTTATACCTTAACATAAAAAGAAAAGTGATACGATTTGAAAACTTTTAAATTTGAAACATCAGATACATCTCCAAAGATAAAATAATGACAAAAAATTCTAAGGCCCCAAAATAATTAATATAATAATTCACTTTTAATTGAATATGATAAATTAAAATAAATGATCTCAAAATAATTAACTTTTAATAATATCTTGGAATAAAAAGAAAGAAAGAAAATGACGCAAGCATGGCTCAAATATGAAATGACCTAAATCCAATCTAAATTTGATCCGAAAATATAATAATTCAAACTCAACCGAGCCCGATCCGAACCCGAATCGAACTTAGAACAACCCAAATTTACCCGAATCCGAGTCCATCCGATCTCAACCAGACCCGACCCGAGAGCTTAGAATGATCCGAGATTATCCGATGCTGAGTTGATCCGAATCAAACCCGACCCAACCCGACCCGACAAAATGATCCGAAATTATCCGAAACCGATATGACCCGATTATCATGTTACCCGATCCGATAATGACCCGACCCGCCCGATTGCCAGCTCTAATTAAGAGTAGGGCTGTTCACGGTTCAAATATCCGATATTTCGGATATTTGATTGTCGGATATTTGAAATTTCGGATATTTAAAATTGATATTTGATATTTGATTTGAAACTTCGGATATCCGGAAGATCGGATATTTGAATTTTCGGATCGGATATCATCGGATATCAAATATATCCGATATTATTCGAATACAATTTCAAATATAAAAAAAATTACCAAATGACAAATATATTTTATATTATCCGATTTGTTGAGCGAATGCTGAGCAAATATCCGATTCGCTTAGCAAATATCCGACTTACTCAACAAATATCCAATGTTAAAAATAAAATAAGAAAGGAGTGGATGGAGTATATCGGTATGCAGAGTATTTTTATTTTTATTTTTATAAATATCTAAAAAGGGATTATATTAAAAATATAATTTTAATTAAATTAAATTTTGCCTCAAATAATAAATAAAGTAAGTAAAAATTATACACAGACACATCTAAATTTATTTATATACAATTATATATAAAATAAAAAATTATAAAAAATATATAAATATTTTTTCTTTGGATCGGATATTATTTGTATTTGTCGGATCGGATATTTGATTTGTTTGACTTTTCGTTGACTGGATCGGATATTTGATTTGAAAAAAAAAATCGGATCGGATATTTGTTTTTTCGGATCGGATCGCTTCGGATATCGGATCGGATAAGCAGATATCGGATAACATGAACAGCCCTAATTAAGAGCAGCTCCCATGTATCCATCTCTTCTACTTTTGAGAATTGCGTGACGTAATGCTGACACCCCCCCCCCACCCCCAAAAGCTCGGTGGGAGTATCATCTTCCGCAAATAAAGTAGGTGCCACATTAATTTCAAGAGGCTAGTGAGTACGCTCTCCTGGTACGTCGAGAGTCCAAATCCAAGGTCTTAAAGACCTGCTTTGCTTCAACGACCATGTCTGTGAATCTGAATTGATTAATCACTGCAACTGCTGCCATCATCTTTGGTTGTCGTGTCAAGAGATAGAACATATAATCTATTGAGGGATAATATCTGTTAGGATATATATTTACATCCTTATCTAGTTGTTTCCGATTTTCTAGATTTCCACGTTTATCTAGGAGAAAGATATTTTGTACGCTGGCTCTATAAATACTGTTTGGAGATTAATAAGAAAGGCAGACGGGATATTCACCGATTCTTCATGGTATCAAAGCAGAGAACGTTCTTTCGAAAAACAGTTTGTCATGGCTGGCGGTGATAATCCACCACCACCACCACCACCTAAGATTGAACCTAATTCGCCTTACTACCTTGGATCACAAGACAGACCGGGAGATTATATCACACCCACTCGCCTAACAGCAGATAACTATGAATCTTGGGCGGCCGATATACAAACGGCATTAGAAGCTCGAAGGAAATTTGAATTTTTGGACGGTTCGATCAATGAACCATCGCCCCCTTGCACGAAGTCCGATTGGACAGCGATCAATGCGATGCTCATATCAATGCGATGCTCATATCATGGATCACGAATACGATAGATCCCGATTTGAAGACATCCCTGTCAAAATTCAGAGAAGCTAAACCCTTTTGGGATCACCTCAAACAGCGTTTTGCTCAAACTAATGGCCCTCGCATTCAACAGTTGAGGTCCTCAATCGCAAAGTGCGAGCAAACCAAATTAATGCCTGTTTCTGTGTACTACGGCAAGCTGCATACTCTGTGGCAGGAACTTGATCGACACGAGCCCTTGATCTCGTGTTCTTGCTGCGGTTCGTGTTCGGCAGGGAAATTGCACGAGGAGCGTCGCGCACAAGCCCGACTTCATGATTTTTTAATGGGATTGAATTCTGAATTCTACTCTTCCCTACGCACAAGTATATTGTCACAAGATCCACTTCCGAGTCTCGATAGGGCATATCAGTTGGTCACACAGGACGAACGTGTGCGCACGTCGAAGCAAGAAGCCGAGTCCAAGCCGTCCGAGGTCCTAGGGTTTGTTGTGCGTGCAGGGACTGACCGTGGGCGGGGTCGTGGTTCTGACAGGCCCGTGTGCTCCCTGTGCAAGAAGACAGGCCATGAAGCCTCGAGTTGCTGGGCGAACTCGGTGTGTGGTCATTGCAAGAAGAGGGGCCATCCGGAGAGCCGTTGTTATGAGCTTGTGGGCTATCCAGATAATTGGCCCGAGAGCAGGAAGACTTCCACAACAGGACAGGGACGTAGCCACGTTCGTGCTAATGCTGCTGCCAGTTCATCTTCTTCGACTTCCACTGTTTCGGCCTTGGGTCAATTGTTCACGCCCGAGCAGTGGAAGGCTATATCAAGTGTAATCGGTAATACTGACATTCCCGAAAATAGATTGAATGGTACGTTTGATGCCTCGTCTTGGATTATTGATACCGGAGCAACCCATCATGTTACAGGGGAAAGCTCTTGGTTATTTGACACCCACAAATTTGAATGCCCGGTTGGTTTACCGAATGGTGAAAAAATAGTTGCTACTTTGGTGGGATCCGTTCGCTTATCGGACAAGATTACTCTCACCGGAGTTCTTTATGTTCCAAATTTGAGTTGCAATTTACTTTCTGTCTCACACCTCAATGATGATCTACAAACTACTGTCCAATTTGATTCTCATATTTGTGCTATACAGGACCGAACGAAGGAGCTGATTGGAACGGGAACTAGGAGAGACGGATTGTACTACTTTAGCAAACCAAAATTCGTATCTACTGTTGAAGCTACATCAAATTTGGCATTATGGCATCGTCGGCTCGGACATCCTTCAGAAAAAATAGTTAAGTTGATTCCTCATGTTCGTAGTAATAAAGATCATTTCGATAAGGGATGTGAAGTGTGTATGCGTGCTAAGCATCCTAGAGACAAATTCCCTTTAAGTGATAATAAAGCTTCTCGAATTTTTGAGAAAATACATTGTGATCTGTGGGGTCCATATCGACATGTTTCGTCGTGTGGAGCTCGTTATTTTTTGACAATCGTTGATGATTTTTCGAGAGCAGTTTGGATCTATTTGTTAGTTGACAAATTTGAAGTTTTTCAAATGTTTATGGCCTTCGTTGCTATGGTTGATAGACAATTCTCTCAAACAATTAAAGTAGTTCAAAGTGATAACGGGACTGAGTTTCATTGTTTGCTTGATTATTTTCATGCCACCGGCATTTTGTTTCAAACTTCTTGTGTGGGTACTCCGCAACAAAATGGGAGAGTTGAGAGGAAGCATAAATATCTCTTGAATGTTGGTCGGGCCTTACGATTTCAAGCAAACTTGCCTATTTATTTTTGGGGGGAATGTGTTCTTGCTGCTACTCACTTAATCAACCGTACTCCCACTCCCCTTTTACAGAATAAAACACCTTTCGAAATACTTTTTGATAAACCTCCCTCTTTTGCTACTCTTCGAACCTTTGGGTGCCTATGTTTTGCTCATAATCAGAAAACTAAGGGGGATAAGTTTGCTAGTCGAAGTCGAAAGTGTGTTTTTGTCGGATATCCGTTTGGTAAAAAGGGGTGGAGATTGTTTGATTTGGATACGAAAGAATTTTTTGTTTCCCGTGATGTAAAATTCGTTGAGGAGGTGTTCCCGTTTGGGTGTCCGGAGGCTGTGACCATCCCGAATAATGACATCGTTGATCAAGATATTCATGAGGATTTTGCTGAATTGACATTGACAACTGATGATGTTTTGAGTGATCGTGATTTGGGTGAACATTTGGGCGTACATGAAGCCCACTCCAGCACTTCTTCCTCTGATCTGGGTGTTGCTGGGCCATCCCCTGCTGGGCCATCATCTGCTGGGTCGTCCATTGTTCCCGCAGCTGGGAATTCTCGTGAGCAAGAATTAGGCCGCGGATTTCGAGAAAAATTCCCAAATGTCAAGTATCGAGATTTTGTGACACATACGGTTTTTGCTAATAGTACATCCTCCTCTCCTTCCTCTTCTGATCACTCCTCAGGTACTCCTTATCCTTTAGCACATTATATCAATTGTGACAATTTTTCTGTGAATTATCGGCGATTCCTTGCAGCTATTGTCAAGGGTGATGACCCCAAGTCCTTTAAAGAAGCTATGCAGTATGATGGGTGGCGACAATCAATGAAGGAGGAAATACGGGCTCTTGAGGACAATGGCACATGGTCTTTGGTTCCTCTCCCGCCGGGAAAACGGGCTCTTGGCAGTCAATGGGTGTACAAGATCAAGTATTTATCGAATGGGGATGTTGAGCGCCTTAAATCAAGATTGGTAGTGTTAGGCAATCACCAACAGGAGGGTATCGATTACAATGAAACATTTGCTCCCGTTGCCAAGATGACTACAGTTCGTACCCTTCTAGCTGTAGCGGCTTCCAAAAATTGGGAGCTGCACCAGATGGATGTCCACAATGCCTTCCTGCACAGCGATCTAGATGAAGAGGTGTACATGAAATTACCTCCTGGCTTTGAAAGTTCGGATCCATCTTTGGTGTGTCGGTTGCGCAAGTCGTTGTATGACTTGAAACAAGCTCCTCGGTGTTGGTTTGCCAAATTAGTGTCGGCTTCGAAAGGGTATGGTTTTCTTCAATCCTACTCCGACTACTCTCTCTTTACATATACGAAAGGCACTATTCAAATTAATGTCTTAGTTTATGTGGATGATCTTATTATTTCTGGGAATGATTCTGCTGCCCTTACCATTTTCAAAGCTTATCTTAGTGATTGTTTCAAAATGAAAGACCTGGGAAATCTCAAATATTTTTTGGGCATTGAAGTGGCTCGTAGCTCATCCGGCTTGTTTTTGTGTCAACGAAAGTATACGTTGGATATTATCTCTGACACAGGTTTATTAGGAGCCAAGCCAACTGGGTTTCCCATTGAACAAAATCATACGCTTGGCCTTGCTACTGGTGCTCTTTTGCAGGATCCCAAATCATATCGCCGCCTTGTAGGTCGTTTGATTTACCTTGCGGTTACTCGACCGGACTTGGCCTATTCGGTTCATATTTTGTCTCAATTTATGCAAGAACCTCGCATGGAACATTGGGAGGCGGCTCTTCGAGTTGTTCGTTATTTGAAAGGGACTCCCGGTCAGGGAATTTTGCTGCGTACAGATAGTGATTTAACATTAGAAGGATGGTGTGACTCGGATTGGGCGGCTTGTCCCCTTACTCGCCGTTCTCTGACAGGATGGCTAGTGTTTTTAGGCCACTCTCCGATTTCTTGGAAAACGAAGAAACAACATACGGTTTCCCGGTCCTCTGCCGAAGCTGAGTACCGGTCTATGGCTGCGGTCACCTGTGAATTAAAGTGGCTAAAAGGTTTGTTGTTGAGTTTGGGTGTTCATCATCCCAAGGCCATTAAATTATTTTGTGATAGTGAATCTGCATTGCATATTGCAAACAATCCAGTTTTTCATTAGCGAACGAAGCACATTGACGTTGATTGTCATTTTGTTCGGGATGCAATCCATGACGGTCTGATTTCACCATCTCATGTCTCCACATCGTCCCAATTGGTAGATATTTTCACAAAAGCTCTCGGGAAGGCTCAGTTCGATTTTCTTCTTTCCAAGTTGGGCATTTTTTGAATCCCATGCTCCAACTTGCGGGGGGTATTGAGGGATAATATCTGTTAGGATATATATTTACATCCTTATCTAGTTGTTTCCGATTTTCTAGATTTCCACGTTTATCTAGGAGAAAGATATTTTGTACGCTGGCTCTATAAATACTGTTTGGAGATTAATAAGAAAGGCAGACGGGATATTCACCGATTCTTCATAATCTGACAAAGTTTTTCTTATTTCACCGTCGAGTTCCTGCCGGGCAGTTTTTTTTTTTGTACTTTTTTCGGTTGACAGCCTTCAGATTTCTTCCTCATTGTAGATACCATGATTGTAGCACACACAGTGCAGTAGCAATGTGCCAAAGGATTAGGCTCGCATCATACGGTGGTCTGTGACCATCTTCCGGATATTCATCCGTTATATACAGGGTTTGTAATTTGACTAAGATCAAAATCAGAGAGTCCTCTTCCCCATTAAGTCTTTCACAAAGCATTCTACATATCGAGTTCCGTAAGGAATTGTTCATCCATCTCACAGACACATTTGAATCCGTCAGCGAAGCCCTTGACGCCCGGCTATTCATACAGCTTCTGGGCATTCTGATTGCGTACGCCGAGGCAGTAGTCTAACAGGTTGAATTATTGATCTAGGATAAAGAAGTGATTGCTTCCATCATGTACCCAATTTGATGTGATTGATCTTCACAGTCATTGGTGGAAAATTTATTTCCTTGGCTCGGATTCTCAAGCCCTCATTCCCCCCCCCCCTTTGGTTGAAATAGTTCATTCTTATTGAATATATCTGTCCTGCAGATATGCTCTAGCTTATCTGTTCCAAGTCTTCCTCAGTCCTGCGAATCCATACATTATGTGCAAAATGCGGTAAAAGGAAATTTCTATCTCAGTAAAGTCAGCAATAGTAGTTCATTGCCACCATACATTATGTGCACTATTCATATTGTGGAGAGTCACTAATTGCCGTTGTGTATGTGCGCTACCCTTGTTATTGTATGTTGGTATGTGTATTATCTTGAGTGTACACATGCATTTGTTGTGTTATATCGTGTGAGCATGGTGTGTTATGAGTATGCTAGGATTTATGCATATGATGTTGTATATGAGAGCATGATTATCTATTATGGTCGTTGTGTGCTCTAGTGGTGTACCATGTTGGGTTATTACCATGTTGTTATTACATGTGAGTTGTTAGTTATGCATGATTTTACACCTTTTTGTGTTGTATAACTATATGAGTATGTTATTTGCTTAGGGTTAGGTATATTTACTCAATACTTTTGTACTGAATATATAAAGTTTTAATGGTTGTGACGCACTTAGTTCTAATACTGTTGGAGCTTGAGTTAGAGTTAAAGAGTAGGGTTTTCCATTGTTTCATTTCGTGTTGGGAATTTCTAGTTTTGGTTCTAATTGGCGTGATTCAACATTGTTATCATATATTAACATTGGGTAACGTAAATAATGTTACCTTGCGACATTATTCTTGTTTTTTTATACATAGCGTTGCGTTTGCCATGGGAAAAATGAACACACGCACCTTTTCTCACGGTAGATGTGATGGTAACATACCTTGAAATTTTTTATTTTTGCCTTTGTGTTATACTTTTGAAATGAAATTTTAAAGTTGAGAAAAATAGAGGTGTTAAAATGTATAGAAAATTTCTATAAACCGGTAAGATTAACATGTCTAGAAAAGCTTTTGTTGCATGGTAATTCGTTTTCTCCCCTAAGAAAGAAGGGGGTTTAGGCCTCATTGATCTCCAAACATGGAATAGAGTCAATGGAGAAAAAACTATAGAATATACACAAGAAGAAAGACTCCCTGTGGATGAGATTTTTTTTTTTTGATAGTTGGTATAGATAACCGACAAAAGACAAACAAAAACGAAAGGTCGAGCAAATAACCACAAGAAACATAGAAACTAACTCACGCGGACACCCAAAATAACTTTTACATTATGAATTACCTCATCACTTCTATATGTCCTTCCTACTCTGCTTAATCTAGAAACCAATTCTCATCTTGATTGTGGATGAGATGGGTGTTTGTTATCTCCTTAAAAACCATTTCCATGCGGTCGTTCTTGGCTACCCACTTATTCTTGTGGCATTGACAACAAGTTTTTAAGATGAGAATTGTGTGCTGCTCTATTTAATGACACCCAATGTGTACATTAAGGCATTAATTAACAATGACGGGAATCACAACATTCATAGAGTTTATGAGTTAGTATGGCATAGACGTTTGAGTGGCAAGCTCTTGACCCAAGTGAGATGAGCTTTGACATTGCCAAAGAGAAGGGCGCTCTGAATGTAAGCCATCACCATCCCTCTCGTTCGTTCAATCTCTCAATACATTCACTAGATTAGCTATTCCCTGTCCCTCACTCGCGTGCATTAATTAGCCTAGCCTTCGTATGTGCACCTTCCTCACGCGCACACGCAAAATTGAAACCAACAGCTAGCTAGTCGTTTAGACGGCGGAGGATAATTGGGTGGTCCTCTTATAAGAGATTGAAACTTTGCAATAATGCACTTGTTTGGATATACGTTAGAGCAGTCATGAAGCTGATGGTAAAATATCGCACTTCTATCCAATCAGTAGCTAATCAAGGGAAGCAAAGGCCAATGACAACTGAAGTAATGAAAACAAATTAACATTTGATAGATACATAACTAGTCTCCGAGTTCACATTTCACAAAGCAGGAAAAAGAAACATTTATAGACAGTAATCGATGCAGCAAAAGGCCTAAACCAGTCGTATGTGCTTAGTCCGACCAAGGAATGTATTCTGTACGAATGCGACGGGGATGCCATGGTAGTAGTGGACTTGCAAGAGGCTGCTGCCACCGTGAGGTTATTAGTTGTTGTTGCCTGAAGAATTGAATCGGTGGTGATCATATTCAGACATATCAGTGCATACAATCCTCCTCATGGATCTAGATGGTGTTTAATAAAATTAATAAATATACATGGTTACCAATATGCTTTTCCCCAGAAAAATACCTTTTTTTTTTTTTTTTGCGTTCACTCACTTGACTGTGGTAACGTTAGTCATGTACCATTCCAAAACAACTACCGGTACTTGGTTTAGGAGAAAATGGATAGACAATCAAATTATACTAGACATGAGTAAGCGACTAATGCAATATATACTCCCTTGTTGATTGACATATACAATATGAAAATAATAACTAAAAAGATTCATATATATGCCATCCATATAATAACCTCTTTCCAGTTTCTCTATGTCCACAAATATAAGATCGAATTAATAAGCATATACACCAATAAAAAAAATTAATGAGAGAAAGACACATTAGAAAAAAAAAACAACAAAAAAAAGGAAGAAGAAGAAAGGATCTATATAGAGATCATAGAAAGACCACAGGTCCACAATCAGATTGACACAGTACGTAAGCCTAAATCAAGAATTCAATCTATCTAACACACATGCAAAAACCAAAAGCCCTGCCCTCCCTCTCTATCTATCCAAGAGAAGGAAGGGCAGAGGTCTTTGGTGTCCCCTTCGGTCAAGAATTTGGGCCTCACAATCACTATCCATTATACTTTTATCTCATGCCTTTCTTAGTTTGTGGTTCAATATTTTGGTAACCTAAGCGTAGAGGAACCACACCAATCTATTCCAAACTTGGTGGTTAAACTCTATTGCCGTGATGATACTGTAGGGGAGGTATCGCGGAAAAGTAGCACGACACTACGATGATAAAAAGCTTAACACATCTCATTTTTATTACTTTTTTAAGATGAAAATTAATAAAAAATAAATAATAAAAAAGGTTGTCTTATTAAAAACTCCAATTATCACATCACTTCTCTCCCACTTCACACTCAGTTTCAGTCCTTAAATTTTTTCAGTTTCTTCATATGTGAGACAGTTTCTTCAAATCCATTGATACGATGCATGCAATGCTAATGATTAAATTTTTTTTGACATATCCTTTCCATCACGGAGTCACTCGTTAAAGTCCTTTTAATCAGTCTACTTCTATAGATTCCGTACCATCAACAGAAGTTATATATAACATAAAAGGCTTCGTAGTTACCTTCTCAACTGCATGTAAACATATGAGGTACAGCAGTTAAACAAAGCTAGCGAGGGATTAACATATCATCAGACGAAGAAAATACAGCCATAGCATTGCTTCTAGAGAATTCCTCCTTCACGTCAACTGTCTCCTCCGTCGCCTCTTAGAACGTTGTTCGATGATGACTTCAACCCGACAAATCAATCTCAACAGCCAGAGAGGTGTTCTAGCCCAAAGCATCAAATACCCTATACTTAATCCTATTACCATTCCACTTCCATACCCTATCAGCACAATTTCCCAAATACTAATATCTCCAGAATCGTGATCTTCACTGACAATCCGTGGTGGTTGCGTTGCATCACCACCACCATCCCCACACTTCTTCGACAACGGTTTTCCACACAGCCCAGGGTTGTCAAGGTACGATGCATTTCCAAAGGTATCAAACTGCTTGCCTACTGGAATTGGACCAACTAATTGGTTTCTTGAGGCATTAAAATACTCAAGAGACGTCAAGCTCGCCAACTCCTTGGGAATCTGCCCCACAAGTTCATTGGATGAGATGTCTAAAGACTCTAATACGACTAAATTACTGAGCGAAGGCGGAATGGTACCACTGAAATTGTTATGAGAGAGGTTAAGCCACCTCAGCGAGACCAGATCCGCAGTCTCATCCGGGATATGTCCTTCATATCCGTTGCTCGAAACGTCGATGGCGGCTAAGACCAACAAGACCTTATCGAGCTCGTGAGCGGAGCCTTTGAACGTGAGGGCAATCGAATCCATGTAGTTATAGTTTCTGAAGTCATAAAAAACTTCATGCATATACTGTACCTCGTCTCTCTCTTCCTCATTCATCATAGCTTTTAAGCTCTTGATTAGCTTGCGTGGCAAGTTACCTGAAAACCGATTGTCAGCAATGTTGAGTATCCGTAGCTTTGAGAATGAGCTCTGATCATCATCTGGTTCTGTTAGGAAACCTTCGAACCTATTAGAACGTAGCACGAGAACCTCTAGCTCTGGCAGAGTACCTAACCAGTGAGGGAACGTGCCGCTGAGCTTGTTGTTCCCGAGATCAAGTATTTCTAGGCTCGAACAATTAATCAAAGATGGCGGTATAGTTCCTTCCAGCTGATTTCCATTTACATCCATGCCTTTCAAGCTACGGCACTTGGAAAAATCTTGAGGCAACGTGCCGTGAAACTCATTTAACCTTAGATTCAACACAAAGAGGCCATCACTCACGTTTCCCAAGCATTGGGGGATTCGGCCGGTCAGGCTATTGTTAGACAAATCAAGGAATTGAAGATTAGTTAAATTACAAATGGTTGAAGGGATCTCGCCAGTGAATTTATTGTTTGAAACGAGGTAGGAGTAGATGGAGTGAGGTAGTTGAGGGAGCGGGCCATTAAACATGTTGGAACGGAGGTCAACAGACGCCAGGTTTTTCCAAGGAATATGCTCCAATCCACCTGTTAAATAGTTATCAGACACATCCAGGACGGACAGCGTGTCTTTTTCCAGGAACCACTGAGGAACTTGGCCGTGGATTCTGTTGTTGGAGAGTTCCAGGACATGTAAATACTTTTGATCTATCAGGAAATCAGGGAATCTCTCTAAATTACATGAGGACAATCCTAAGTTCTCAAACTGAGGCTGCAGCGTAGATGTCTCACTAAACGACAATGATAAATTGTTATTTGACAACACAAGGTCATTGAGACTCTGCAATACATAGAACCCACTAAAATCAACCGTCCCATTGAGCTTATTCGAGTGGAGGTACAAATACGATAGGCTCTTGAGCCCAGAAATCGAGGTTGGAATCGATCCATGTACCATGTTAGTACTCAGATCAAGGTACCATAATGTCTGACTAATATTCACAAATTCAATGAGAAGCTGGCCACTAAACTGGTTATCGCTGAGGTCCAACGACACTAACGAAGGTAGAGTGAAAGGCCAAGATGGTATTTTCCCACTAAGCATATTTAGAGACAGATCAATGTAGGTTATTCCTGAAAGCCTGCTTGTGTCTAATAAATGAGGTAGCTCACCACTGAATTGGTTATGTGAGAGGTCGATTTCTTGGGTCGTGTTCCATACCCAAGATGGAAGGACACCATAAAATTTGGAGTGAGACGGCCTCAGTTTCCTTAGGAACTGGGTAGGTTCGGGTGATTCAGGTAGTTTCTGTTAAGATTTGTGATGTGTTGTTTTGATTTGTGCAGGTGAAAGGTAGTAGAAAACAACAGCAGTAAAACTTGGACTTGAAGAAGAAGAACAGCACACAAGGTATTCGATAAATTGTCAGTTTTATATTCATAGAATGCATGTCTTTAAATACATGAAAGAAACTTAACCGACTTCCCTAGTTATCAGCCACTAACTGTAGTGGACAATGTGCTGCCACTAACTCAGCAATGTGCTCAGAAAAACAAGGAAAAGAACTTTGACGAAATCAAACATAAAACTGAAAATCAAACAACATTACAATAGAAATAAACTGCTAGAAATAAACTGATAAGCTGGAGTGAAAATGTCATTAGTCTAACACTCCTCCTTGACATTTTGACGACAAATTCCAATCTTTTGTCTCAAGGTTTCAAATCTTTCTTTGGGTAATGGCTTGGTAAAGATATCTGCGAGTTGTTCTTCAGAAGAACAATGAACAAGCATCACTTCATTAGATTGTTGAACTTCTCTAATAAAATGAAACTTGATTTTGATGTGTTTTGTGCGTCCATGGAAGACTGGATTCTTTGAAATTGACACTGCAGAACTGTTATCACACATAATCTTTGTAGCTTCAGCCTGCTCATGTCCCAAGTCCTTTAATATTTTCCTCAACCAAATTGCTTGGTTGACAGCAGAGGCAGCAGCAATGTACTCTGCTTCAGCAGTGGACTGAGCTGTTGTCTCTTGCTTCTTTGAACTCCAGGTGAAAAAACCTGAATTAAGTGAGAATAAATACCCTGAAGTGCTTCTTGAATCATCAACACAGCCTCCCCAATCACTGTCAGTAAAGCCTCTTAGTTCCACAGTCCCTTCTGATGATCTTGGACAGAAAATACCAAGATCAATGGTACCTTTGATGTACCTAAGAACCCGTTTTGCAGCAATAAAATGAGTCTCCCTTGGAGAATGCATGAACCTTGAAAGAACACTCACAGCAAACAATATGTCAGGTCTGCTTGCTGTGAGGTATTGAAGGCTGCCAATTAAGCCTCTATACAAGCTTTCATCCACTTTTTCAGATTCATCATCCTTGCTTAGCTTGATATTTGTTGTCATAGGAGTCCCCACTGGTTTACAATCCTGCATTTTGAACCTCTTTAGGATGTCTGAAGCATACTTCTGTTGGCATGTAAAAATGCCATGGCTGGATTGCATCACTTCCATTCCAAGGAAGTACTTCATTATTCCGAGATCAGACATCTCAAACATCTTCTTCATTTCTTCTTTGAACTTTTGGATCATTCCAAGGTCACTTCCTGTGATGAGCATATCATCTACGTAAATAGATACAATTAAAAAATGGTTACCACAGGATTTCACATACAAAGTAGCTTCATTTTGACTTCTGCTGAACCCAAGTTGAAGCAGATGTGTGTCCATTCTGTCATACCAAGCTCGGGGAGCTTGTTTCAACCCATACAAGGCCTTCTTAAGTAGATAAACATGATCTTCTTTATCTTTTACTACATATCCATCGGGTTGCTCCACAAAGATTTCTTCAGCAAGAAATCCATTCAAGAAGGCAGATTTGACATCAAGTTGATGAATCTGCCAAGAGTTATGTGCTGCAATTGCAATGAGAAGTCTAATAGTATCATACCTTGCTACGGGAGCAAAGGTCTCTAGGTAGTCCACACCATATTGCTGAGCATAACCTTTTACCACCAATCTGGCCTTGTGTTTGCATATTGACCCATCTGGATTGAGTTTAGTTTTAAAAACCCATCTTACACCTATCACCTTGCGATGCTTAGGCCTTTCAATCAGCTGCCATGTTGCATTTTTGTTGATCATTTCCATTTCTGCCTCCATTGCTCTCTTCCATGCTGGAAATTCTTGGGCTTTAGTGTAGCTAGTAGGTTCCAAAACTGCCATGTTGCATCTTTGGTAAATGTCTTCCAAAGATCTTGTGCCTCTAACTGGAAGATCATCCACTGATTCATCAACTTCCAATTGAGGCTGCATGGTGAATGGATGATCAGAAATCATATTTTTCTGATGTTCCCAATCCCATGTGGTTTCTTCGTCAATCTTCAAATCTCTGCTGAGAATCACCTTCTCAGTTTGTAAGCAAAGGATTCTGTATACTTTGGTAGTTATTCCATAGCCCACAAGAAGTCCCTTTTGAGCTTTGTTGTCAAGTTTGCTCCTCTTTGTCTCAGCTATATGATAATAGCACATGCTGCCAAATATTCGCAGATGATCTACAGTAGGCTTGACACCATTCCAGCCTTCATATGGTGTCTTGTCCTCCAGTGCTTTGGTTGGAAGTCGGTTCAGCAAGTAAACAGAGGTATTGACAGCCTCTGCCCATAATTTGTTTGGCATTTTCTTTTCAAGTAGAAGACATCTAGCCATCTCCATCACTGTCCTGTTCTTCCTCTCACACACACCATTTTGTTGTGGTGTGTATGGTGTAGTGTACTGGTGCACAATGCCACTGCTGTTACAATACTCAAGAAACTGATTTGAGGTATATTCAGTACCATTATCAGATCTTAAGCATTTGATTAACATATCACTTTGATTTTCAACTAAAGCTTTGAATGTTTTAAAGATTGTAAACACTTCACTCTTAAATTTGATGAAATATACCCAACACATTCTAGTATAATCATCAATAAAGAGAATGAAATACTTGTTATCACTTAAGGAGGCTGTCTTCATAGGTCCACACACGTCAGTGTGGATGAGCTGAAGCTTTTGGCTGGCTCTCCATGCTTGCCCTTTAGGAAATGGTGGCCTTGATTGCTTGCCAAGTTGGCATGTTTCACACAATTGAATCTCACCATTCAATGTGGGCAATGCTTCAACCATCCCCTTTTGCTTCAGATTTGATAAGCCTTTTTGGTTGAAATGTCCAAATCTCTTATGCCAAAGATTTGACACATCCTGAGTAGCACTCACATAGGCATGATTGGATACCTTTTCCCAGTCAACAACAAAACTTCTGTTTTTCATCTTCACACAGAACATTTGTTCTCCAGAAGGATCAAAAATAATGCATTTGTGATCCTTAAACTGAAGAGAATAGTTCTTCTCCATCATTTGCCCAACACTTAGCAAATTTTGACTGATTTCAGGTATGAACAACACATCAGGAATGATTTTGATACCTGAATTTGTCTGAACATTGACTGACCCTCTGCCTTTGACCTCCAAAAATTCTCCATTGCCAACCTTTACTCTGGATTTGTAAGTTTCATCAAGGTCTTTGAACATCGCAGCATCATTGCACAAATGATGTGTGCATCCGGAATCGATGAGCCACGCATCAGCTGAATCGTTTGTTGAGAAACAAGTGACAGCAAAGAATTGCTCCTCCTGTGTATCAACTTCATCTGCAAGGTGAGCTTGTTGAGGCTTTGGATCTGAATTTTTGAATTTGCAGACCTTTGTGATGTGCCCTGATTGCTTACAATTTCCACACATTGCATCTGGCCTCCACCAGCAATATTTTTCTGAATGTGTGTTCTTTTTGCAGTGAGTGCAAGGAGGGAACTTCTTCTGTCTTGAGCCTTCATTGGTGCTGCCCCCTTCATTTCTGCCTTTGGTTTTCTGATTGAAATTTTTTTTCCCTTTTCCAGCCTGTTTTTGCACATAAAATGCTCCTTCAGTCAGTCTGTCCTGCCTTATTGTTCTTCGCTGCTCCTGTGCTTGAAGAGCACTCATTAGTTCACCTAATGAGATTTTGCTGAGATCCTTTGATTCTTCCAAAGAGGAGATTTTGGATTCAAACCTCTCAGGAAGAGTCACAAGAACCTTCTCCACAATCCTGCTGTCAGGAAAGTCTTCTCCAAGTAATCTGATGTTGTTGGTAATCAATGAAATTCGATCAGAGTATTTAGAGATTGTTTCATCTTCTTGCATGTTAAGTGCCTCAAAATCTCTCTTCAAATTCAGCACTTGCATTTGCCTTGTTCTGTCACTGCCTTGATATTCTTCTTTTAGTTTGTTTCAAGCCTCTTTGGCTGAATTGCAAGCCATAATTCTGTAAAAAATGCTTTCTGCCACAGAATTCTGGATGATTGATTTTGCCTTGGATTTCTTTGCCTTTTCCTCACTGTTGAACTTGATTTGAGCCATAGTAGGATTTGTTGGTAAGGGAGCTACTGGTTTGTCTTCAGAAACAAATTCCCAAAGATCATAAGCTTCAAGAAAAGCTTGCATCTTCACTGACCAAATGTGGTAGTTTTCGCCAGTGAAGATAATGGGGACGTTTAAAAGTAGGTTGTTGGATGTCATTTTGGGATAAAAAATGTGTTTTTGGTCCTGTAAGATCTAACCAGGCTTTGATACCACTGTTAAGATTTGTGATGTGCTGTTTTGATTTGTGCAGGTGAAAGGTAGTAGAAAACAACAGCAGTAAAACTTGGACTTGAAGAAGAAGAACAGCACACAAGGTATTCGATAAATTGTCAGTTTTATATTCATAGAATGCATGTCTTTAAATACATGAAAGAAACTTAACCGACTTCCCTAGTTATCAGCCACTAACTGTAGTGGACAATGTGCTGCCACTAACTCAGCAATGTGCTCAGAAAAACAAGGAAAAGAACTTTGACGAAATCAAACATAAAACTGAAAATCAAACAACATTACAATAGAAATAAACTGCTAGAAATAAACTGATAAGCTGGAGTGAAAATGTCATTAGTCTAACAGTTTCCTAGTAAAATGTGAAGAGGAGAGGGACAGTACCTCGAGGGGACTGGTCCAGTTGAATCCTGATAAATTTCCATAAAGATCATCATCTTCTATGATAAGATCTCGAAGGTGTGGTAAGTGAAGAATATCAGTTGGGAAGTTCCCATGCAGCCCGCAGTTCTGTAGCACTAAAGATGACAAGGAAGTGAGATTCACCAGCGATCGAGGCACGACCGAGTTTACGAATACGTTATCAAGGTGAAGTTGAGTCAGCTTGGTCATGCTTTTGGTGATCAAGTCAAGATTCGGCAACTCTAATTTATAATCAAGAGAAGGGAAGTAACTCTGCGAGAGATCAAGGGAGGTAAGTCGAGAAAGTTTAGCAATTTCAGCAGGAACTTTACCATAAAACATAGTTGAAGAAAGGTTAAGATAATTCAAATGTGGAAAATGACCAAATTTAGGGGAGATACTCGAGGTATAAAATCTATTAAAGGCAAGATTGAGTTTTTGGAGGCTCGAGAGTTGAAACAGGGTGCTGGTTGAATCGATAGTTCCTTGAATTTGACCACAACTAAGGTCGAGTTCAATCACGTGACCGGATAAGGAATCACAAGAGATTCCATCCCAGGAACAACAATCAGTGTTATCCTTCCAAGATCTTATTTTTGGATAAGCAGTTTGAAGGAAAGCACAGCCCCTAGAAGCTGAGCTATCAATGACGAAATCACGTACAAACTGGAGCAGTGCGGTGGCATCTTGGTGGTGACAGAGGTGTCTAGGAGAGTTGGAATGTGGTGAAGAGAGGGTCGGTTGGATGTTACAGATAGATGGGTGTGGCAGGAGTACAAGGAAATGGACCCAGAATATGAAGTATCTCATTTCTCACAATTTGAAGAGTGTATTAGTGGCACATATAAAAAGAAACAGTTCAGTGGATGTGTGATCAGTGGGTGCTAAACACTCCATGCAGGCACACACACATATATATGCGGCTCAACTTGTTAGCAACTCAAAGTATCCAGCAATAATATCAGGGAAAGAAAAAATTGTTATTGAAACACAAGGAGTCCACGAAGAAGACCATAGAAACTGTGATGTGATCTAAAAGGACGTAGTTTCCAACTTGTGATGTCAGAATCAAAAGTCAGAAAGGGTTCTCACGATCAAAGACTTTTGAGGCATGGATACCACGCTTTAGTTATCTGCCCAGCTTTGACCGTCAATACTAATTAAGCAGCCCCAAGTTAATATGTAAGTTTACTGTCAGCATAAACAACAGAGATAGGTGGTGGAGGAAAATTGGTTGTCCTTTTACACCTTGCAAAAATGCTCGTCTGGATACACGTTAGACCAATCAACAAACTGAGGAAAATATCGCAGGCCCCATCCAACCAGTAGGCTAAACTAAAGTCATTAAAAGAACATTCAATAGCTACATAGAAAGTCTTGAGTTCACATTTCACAAGCAGGAAAATGAATCAAATACAGACAGTAATCAGTCAATGAAGGGCTGCAGCGGTCTATGATTTCAAGTCAAGAAGCAATAACAATCATAATAATAATAATAATAATAATAATAATAATAATAATGGAAGAGGGAGTGTAAATTGTTTCTCAATCCATTGTATGAATTTATTCTCATACCAATAATGAAAGAGGCATTTCCTGATATGAAGATTGAAGTCTATTTATGCTTCTGTTTCGAAGTCAATTTTCTTTCGCTCAGAGATGGACTTATAAAATGTTGCCGATTTGGCTGTTGGTATTTGCCAAACCATTACATGATCTTGGAATCCATGTAGCTCTGCCCTTCATCCAAATAAGTCAACTATTTACAGCCATAATAAATAACCAAATCATGTATGCTTGGAGCAGATGATGGTGGTCGTGAAAACCATCACCAAATATTTTGTCAGGTACTAAACCTTTTCATTAAAGGCTTCTCCCACATTACCTACACCTAGAGCTGGTAATCGGGTTTGTTGGAGCAGATTCAGGTTGAGCTATACAATAATTAGGTCATCTCAGTTTTGAATAAACTCCAGTCATTTTATTAGATAGGATTTGATTTAGATAGTTTGAGAGTTGGATAATCTCAAGTCATTCTATTATATAGGGTGGCATTGTTGTTGGGTAATTACGGTATTAATATTAATATTTTGTATGCTATTAATCTAGACTAGACCATATTTTTATTTTATTTCATTTTAACTTTCTTTGCTATTCACTTTCTTTTAAGCAAGGGCATAAACCACAAGTACACGACGAGGACAATCCTAAACTATAGGTTACTCTTGCAGACATACGAAGGTTTATAAGGGAGTAAAGGAATACAAATCAAGCTACAATGGATGATCAAAATCAATTTTTGAAGGATTTACCTTCCCCAAATTCTCAAGGCACACACTCGAGTATTACGAGACCAGTTATTGAAGTTAATAACTTTGACCTGAAACCATCACTACTCTCAATGGTTTAGTAGAATCAATTTGGAGGAGGTGCTATTGAAGACCCAAACCTCCACTTGTTGATTTTCTTAGAGTATTAAGACACTTTGAAGCTTAATTGAGTGACTAATGATGCTATTCGACTCAAACTATTTTTGTGTTCTTTAAAGTACAAGGCTAGGGTGTGGTTGGATTCATTACTAGCTTGGTCCATCATCATTTGGGATTAGTTGTCTGGGAGTTCCTAGAAAAATTATTTCCCCCCCAAATTAAACAACACTAATGAGAAACCAGATTACAAGTTTTGTACAGAAGGAAGAAGAGTCACTCTATGAAGCTTGGGACCGCTACAACAAATCATTGAGGATATGCCCTCACCATAGATTAAAGAAATGGCTAATTGTTCACATCTTCTACAATAGACTCACTTACAACAGTCGGATGATTATTGATGTTGTTCTAGGAGGAGCTTTAATGAACAAAACAATAGATGAGTCATACACGCTCATTGAAGATATGGCTCAGAATTGCTATCAATGAGAAAAGGAGCGTGCTCAATCATCAAAAGGTGAAAAGTATGAAATTGATGCTTTAGATCGTTTATCCTCTAAAGTTTATACTTTGTTTAAAAAAAATTGAAAACTTAAGTATTAATTATATGGAATCTACTTCAATTGCATGTGAAATATGTGATTATGTGGGTCATTTTGCAGTTGAAGGTCAATTAGAAAAACCCCCATCACTTGATACTCTAGTAGTGAACAAGTTAACTAATAACTTTAATCAAAAGGTAGACCCATTCTTCAACATTTAAAATTTGGGGTAGATGAATCATCATAATTTATCTTATTAAAAACCACCTTTAAACCCCATACAGCTATCTAATTTTTTCCTTTCTAGTTTTCATGCCCCTCAAACCAACCCCTATCAAAGGTCTAATTTGAAAAATATAATGGAAAATTTTGTGATGAATAAATCAAAATTGAATGAAAAGTTCAAGCAATAACAACAAACTATGAATGAGGTAGTAAAACAATGGACTTCTAAAGTGGATTTCCTAGCTACATATAACAAGATATTAGAGACACAAATCAGCCAATTGGCATAAAATGCTATCCCTTCCTCTAGGCCTTTTGACATGTTACCTAGACAGTTCGGGATGAATCCCAAAGGCACGTAAATGCCATATTCCTATATTGTGGAAGGAATTAGAAGTACCAAAGGTGATGGAAAATAAAGGGTTAAAATATCGAATTGAGGTTGAGAGTGATAAGGTGCTATATGAGGACAATGAAAACAAAAGGAAAGAAGAAGAAAAGCTTGAAAAATATGTTGCCCTCATTTTAACACCCTAAAATTTACCATTAAAATAAGTTTGTTTAGTAGAATCATAATAATAAAATAATTTGGTTTAACCGTCGTACTTAACATAAGTCTGACTTACCATAACATTCTTAAATAAAATACAAGGAAAAATAGTTATAACTTAAACATGTGGACAAAGAATGAGAGAGCTCTCATAAACTTAGATAAGTACTTTGAGATTAAATTCGAGTACAATATAAAAAAATATAATCAAAGAACCCAATGGAATTAAGAGTTTAAAAGGGTATTTGGACAAAAACTAGTAACTACATAATATAACTCTACGTCCAACCTCAAAGACAATATGATCACTCCTCCCCACCAAAAGTATCATAAGCAACAAAGTCATCCAAACAATCCTTAGTGATCTGCATGGAGAAATTTGGGTTATCTGCTCATATGAATAATCGGCACCTATAAGAAGGATGATTAGTACGATTAATACTAAGCAAGAAAACAATACAGTCACAAAAAGGTTATAGAGAATAATAAGATCACATAGAAGACTAATCATTTGAATTGATTAAACATGATATGATGTAAGAAATAAACTAAATCCAGAATTCTCTTATTAGGTATAATCACAATCTATTCACATAATTACGTTGAGTTTTAGAGGCCCCACTATCCTTAATCCTATATAACCGACTGAAATACCTCCCAAGATAACACACACCTAGCCACTATTATTAAGCTGATGGAACCAACTCAACACCTCCCATGGAAACATAATCATGACCACTAATCTTAAGCTAGTGAAATGATCTACAATATCTTTCAAGAAAAATGCACCTTGCCATTATTATTAAGCTGGTGGAATGTACTTGTAATACCCCAAAATTTACACATTTTTTTAAACAAGATTTATAAATTGAAACTGTAAACTTTGGAGATGCTACCGCCACACTTAGTACCAAACCGGTTCACTCCTATGTTCCAGTACTAAGTGCTAAGGATAAGAAAAATAACATATAATATTATTAAATAATCCAAATTCATGAAAATAGAAATCAGAGTATGCATAAGTCTTTACATAATTCGAAATACTAGCTATTGTTTTCTAGAGAATAATAATAATAATAATAATAATAATAATAATAATAATAATAATAATAATAATAATAATAATAATAATAATAATAATAATAATAATAATAATTGTTTCTGCAGGCTCAAGCATAATTAAAAGATAATACGAGTAAGAATCTCAAAGGAAGGATCGGCCTCGCCACTCCTAGGATATCGAGTCCAGCCCACTCATCACTCAGCCCCACCTGATGTCTCATAGACATCAATGGCATCGAAATAAGCATCTCCTACCTACAACAGGTCAGATGGGCTTTCTACTCGTAGGAATGAGCAGCACCCATGAAACGGGTGATCAGTACACTACGTACTGAGCAAGGTAACCGTGCACTAAGGTCAGCATGCAAAATTCACACAACCAATGCTTAATAATAAAGGAGCATAAAATTCAATCATAATAGCACAAGATAAAATAAATGCTCAGGTGAAATACCATGATTCAATACAGATCATATTATTTACTTCATCAAACCTTTATCGAATTTATTTTCACACCATGCTCTTTATTAAGTCCACACGAGTACGGGAACCCCACTATTTTTTCTGGTGGATCGGTCTTCTAGGTACTTTAGCTCCTGGCCACTATTGTAACCCGTGGATCGGTCACTTAGGGTACATGTCCTACCACTATTATATGCCCGTAGATCGACCTGGACCCTTTTCTCGCACGATGTTCCATTGTAAGTCATTAATGTCTTCCCACATCTTAACAATATATATGATTCGGTTTATTAAGCTCGGGATCTCCCACTATTTTAGCCGGTGGATCAGTCACTAGGGTAACATATCCTATCACTATTATATACCGGTGGATCAGTTTCCAGGATATCGTAGTTCCTGGCCACTATTATGCTGGTGGATCGATCTAGGCCCGGCTCAAGATCTTCCACTTTCCATAATTAATGTTTTAAGTATCTTATTCAGAAAACCCGTAACAAGACATGCAAGTCTAAATTCTACTATGCTTACTCTTCAACTCAAGTTAACCACTCCAACCCTAGTTAACCAACACCACCATAGTTAATCATGACATACCCTAACACCCATACAACCCTAACTCCATGCAAACCCTATCTCCCATGCAAATCCTAGCTCCGCGTAAAACCCTGCTTCCATGCAAATCCTAACTCCCATGCAAACCCTGATACCACCATGCAAACCCTAATACCACCATACAACCATTAATACACCATGCAACCATTAATACCACCATACAAACCCTAATACCACCATGCAACCATTAATACCACCATGCAAACCCTAACAACACCATGCAAATCCTAATACCATCATCAACAATTAATACCACCATGCAAACCCTAATACCACCATGCATACTATAACACCATATCACACAACCTACATGCATGTCTTATGGATTGCATCAATTTATTTTTAAAAGCACAACTTATACATATCATATACATGCCATAGAATCTCATACTTCAACACAACATCATACTCCATATATAATAGATATAAGAATACGCTTAGAACATATTATATTGCATGTCACATGGCAAGTAAAGCATGTAAAGTACATTACACACAATGGCCTTAGATATACCCTTACCTAAAAATGTCACCGGTCTTGGAGCACGCTCCTATACCACTTGAGGGCTTTGACTGGGCTCACCTATTATGGAAAAAATACTAGAATTAGGTTCCATCCTAAGGGTACTATTATTTACTAACTTATCCTAAGACTTAATTTTTAATTAAAATAATACTATACTAAAATTAACTATACAAAATACTACTAAAAATTATAATAATAATATTAATGTAATTTAAAATGAAAGGTGATATAAAGGTTTCTACCCTTCACCAAAATAATGCTACTAATGATAATGATGATGATGATGATGATGATGATGATGATCATAATAATAATAATAATAATAATAATAATAATATTATTATTATTATTATTATTATTATTATTATTAATTTTAATAATAATAAAATATTAGTAATAATAATAATATTAATAGAAATAATAACAATAATAATAATAAAAGCCTAAAATTACAAGGTGGGGTTTTCAACCCTACCTCTAAATAATGAAAGTACTATTCAATAATACCAATAATAATATTAATAACATATAATACTTATAATAATATTAAAATAATGATGATGATGATAATAATAATAATAATAATAATAATAATACTAGTAAAAATGGTAATAATAATACAAAAATGTATATATGCGAATGCTAATTAAAAATTTAAGGCCTCGGCCCTCCTTAAATAATTAACAATAATAATAAAATAATCATACTAATAATAATAACATTAATAATAATATTAATAATGATAATAAACTTATAATAATACAAATAAATACTTATAATTCGAAACTAACCACCTAATTAACTCAAGAATAATCTCGACCCTGCCAATAAAATTTATCAATAATATTACATCTAATAAAAACAATAATAATAATGATAATAATAATTATTATAATCAAATAAATATTAGAAATTGGAATAAAAACATAATAAATTACAATAAATAGGAAATAAGGGCTGAGAGGGTTTAGGGTTTCACCTTGAGTCGATGGAGATGGGTGGCACCGGTGGTGGTGCACAGCGGCTATGACAGAGGTGGCGGCCGAATGGGAAAGGTGAAGAAAAAGAGGGGAGGAGAAGGAGAAAAGGGAAAAGAAGGTTATGGTTTGGTGGAGAAGAATTAGTAGAAGCTTTTAGGTGGTGCAGAAGATAGTAGAAGTGGCGGATATGGTGGCGGACGGTGGCTTGAAGGTTGTGGGGTAAAATTTTTAGTGAGATGGACAAGGAACTTCGCACGGCTATGGTGGATCGTGCGAGAAGAATCGAAGGAGGTGGAGAGCTTAGTTAGCTAGAGGGCGGTGCATGAAAGATTTTGGAAGGCAGAGGTAGCGGCGAGGTTGGCTAACGATGGCGAACGGCTCGTCTGAAGTCACGGTGGCGCAAAGGTTAGATCATAGGGTTTCGGGGAGAAAAAGTTTTGAAAACATACCAACCAAGGCTATTTATAGAGTTTAGAGGGAATGGTAGGGTTTTGGAGGTCGGTAGGAGGGTATTTTATGTAGGGTTTAGGGTGGCTGGCGGCGTTAATCGGCCGGCACAAATTTTGGTCGAGGTCGACCCTTCACGAGAGAATAGAGAGGAATTGAGTGAGAGATGAGGGAAAAAGATTATAACAAGCTTATCTGCGAGTCAAGGAAAAGATAATGAGGGGAGAAACGGCCAGTTAAAACCTGTGTGGGCGGTGGCGCCATTTTCGGACCTGTGAAGGTGTATCTCGACGACAGAGGAGGAAGTAGGAAGAAGGGGGTGAACCGAGCGGCTGAGAGAAAGGAAAGAAAAAGAAGAAGAACCGGCCGACTGGTGACGGTTATAAGTTCTTAAATGAGACGCGGCATCCCAGGGAAATAAAACATAAAGCGCAGTGTTTCAGCTGCCGAAGGAAGAAGAACGACGCTGGGTCGCGGGAGGAAAAAAGAAAGGAAAAGGGGATTAGGCTGCGCCTCAAGCCCAATCAGAAGAAGCGAAAAATAAAAAGAAGAAAAGAAAGAAAAAGGAGGGAAGAAAAAGAAAAAGGAAAATTTAAGTGGTTTGGGGTTAAATAAATTAATTAGAATATTTTGGGTCTTTAAAATAAAAATATTAAAATAAAATAATATCAAATTTCCTTTTTAGGCTAATTTAGGGTTTGTAAAAGACGTTTGCCTAAATTCCTTTTTAATTAGCAAAAATCCCAATTTTTCCTTCATAAAAATATTTATAAATTCTTTAATAATTTTCCCTAAATAATTCCTTCCCATTTGAAATAAAATAATTACTTAAATTAATTCCATAATAAATCCTTATTTAATTATATTTCTTAAAATAAATATTTGTGGGGCATTTCAATACTTACACTCTGACCCCCTCTACGTATATACTCACACACAATCTACCTAATCCTAGCATTTCTTATTGCCTCCACCAAACCAGCCCCATCGCCCAGCTTCCCCAACTCCCTCTCTCTACCTTAGGTTTATTCAACCCCCTGCCCCAACCGGCCTTCCTTAACCAAACAAAACCTAGCAATCTACATTCCTCAACCAAATAACCCTCTCATTCTCCTTCTACATTTTTTTCAACCAACCGACCACAACCCAGCCCTACTCCCTTCCTCTTCTTCTACCCCATTCCCCAATCCTCTACACCTTCCTCAACAAAATAACCCTCTTTCCCTTACTCTCCCTTTCTTAGCCTTGCTTAAATTCACAGCCTCACCACCCTGCATGAACAACACAACACAACATACACACCATCTACCACCCTCCTTCTTCTTCCTCTTCTCCCTACATTTCCTAAACGTGCACCATCCATCACCATCTTTCCCTGCCACAACTCCAGCACATTCCATCCCTGCCAGCCTCTAGCCGAACACCATCCTCACCACCCATCCTAGTAGAACTACCCCAACCCCTCACCTAGCACACCACCACTACCACATTTCCTTCCTATGGCACCTTGTCCAGCACCATCCACCAACAAAACAACCATAACCACCGTCCAACATCATATCCTCCCCCATTGCAGCCCCTTCCCATTTTCCTGCACCCTCCATAATAGTCATTATCCAGCAGCTACCTCAAACCGAGCCACCCTTCTAGATACCACCTTCAACAATCAACGACTAACCAACACTAATCACCACTAGTCTACACCACCCTAGCCATCACCAACCCATTCACCCAACCAGCCCCCTTCGTGCACCCTTGGCTCACGCTACATGTGCAACATGAGGAAGTGTTTAATTTTGAAAATATCTTGGTACATACTATTAATAAGTAAGGGTATTTAAGTAATTTTTAAAATTAATATATTATTATTATTATTCTATCTATTAGATATTAATTTGGTAATTGTAGTATAATTTTTAGGTATAAAAGTTTGATTAGCAAAAGCTTATAATTTTAGTAGGATACTACTAATTTGTATTTTTACTAGAATTTAGGTAACCATTACACTCTATTAAAATGTGAGATATTTCATAATAGCACATTAGGGTGTTTTGTAAGAAATATGTTAAGCATTATTCGTTACATTATAATTATATATTTATTATTGTTATCATGAAAAAAAAGAGCATGTTATCTTATATAAAATATCATGGGTACGAAAATATAGCTTAAATGATTTTATGATTATGTATGACGTGTATGTGGAAAGTAATAGGTTGAGCATGCTTAGATATAATTGTGAAATAATTATTACGGATGAGTGCCTTAGAGATAATTTAGTTATTTTCAGTGTATTATATTATTTATCCTAAAAAAGCATGTGTAATGTTTATTATCTATTTTTGAGTATGTGAGCATGTGTTTTGGATGGATTAAAAGAGCATGACAGGATTTTCTGTGCAGAAACATGAATAAGGAAAAAATGGTTAATTGGCATATATGATAATTCATTTACATGATAACTAGTTTAATCATAGTGTTTTAGCCTTTTTCATGAAAAATTAATAAATAAAATGGATTTAGTATTTAAAATGGCTGATTATTTGGATGTTATGAGTCAGGGAAAGTTTGGTCATTTTCGGCTTAATGCATCTAAATATGAATAATTAAGCCTATGATTGTCTTAATATATTTTTTATAATTGACCTTGGTAATGATTTGTTTATGGTTGTCTTAGAATAATTGGAAGTAAGTATAATGATTAAGTATGGAAATTGGATCTATGTAATTTATATGTGATTTCGTGATCACCATTAAGACTTCAAGATTGAAAATGGTGGCTTTTTAGAAGTCGCTACCCTAAAGACGTGGTTTAGATTTTTGCCGGTGTGTCTTAGTGCCCCATCCAAGCTCTACATCTTACTCTATTTTATTTTATGGACTAATAGAGGGTAAGTATACTTATGGATTAGGTATTCTTGTTGGTAGGGGATTGTGTTACTTTCATGTACTAGAGCAACCAAGGTACCTTTATCTCTTTAGGTTGATAGCCGGTAGGATACTATGTTGCCTTATGTGCTGGTATGACTGGAGTACCTTAGTATCTCTGGGTTGATACGATCTCCTCTCGAGTAAATAAAAATAAACATGATTGGTAAATTATTATTATTAGATTATTGAATTGGTCAATAGCATCCTTTGTGCCTACTTATGGTTTGATAGTAGCCATCGTATCTACTTGTGGTTTCAGTAGCGGCCTTCATGCCTACTTGAGGTTCGGTAGGAACCTTTATGCCTATATGTGATTTTGGTATCAGTCTTTGTGCCTATCTGAGATTCGGTAGTAGCCTTTATGTATACATGCGGTTCGGTAACAACCTTTGCGCCTACCTGTGGTTTGATAGGAGTCATTATGCCTACTTGTGATGTTATAGATTTTATTAGTATTGTGCATGTGACCATACCTGTGATGTTATGGATATTATGAGTTGTTATTGAGATATGAGATATATTATGATGATCGTAGTTTTTGTGTTGAGATTGTTACTAATCATACTTTAGAGAGCATCATTGGGATATTTGGTTGGTAAGTTTCAGTTTGTTCCAAATGAATGAGTATGATAAGTATATGGCCTTATATGTCTTGTACTTAGTATCGTAGTACTGAAAGGTTCATTTTTGTGCACCCCTGTTTATTCAAGGGGTAATGGTCTTTGCAGGTTAGTTTACAAGATCTGCTAAAGGCTAGTGTTTTGGATTGAGATCTTAGGACTATCTAGTGTCCTTTTTGTTATCTAATTTATGATTGTCTTATCCTCTTGTTCTTTTTCTTTTTTGAGTTTTGTAACAACTAATGTTGCTTTTACTTAACATGATACTTATTTATCTGCTCTCTCTCTAAAATGAATCTTGTAATTATGTTATTAATTTAAATGGAGTAATGATTTTTAGCCTTGGCACTTTGTATAAGAATGGTAGAGAAAATTGGACTTGTACCAAGTGTGAGAACGCCCTACTTTTTTTTATTGCTTTAGCTTCTACATTTAACTCATTAAATAAAATTTTCAAGTCCTAAAAATGGGAGTATTATACCATGGCTAATCATTATAATACCACGCCTTATTACTATAATACCACATCTTGTTTATTGTAACACCAAACTCGATCAATATAATGCCATGTCCAATTACTCTAAAACCATGTCTGATCACCAAAGTGCTATAATGATTGAGTATGTTAAGATATTACTCTTGTATTAAAAAGGAAGTCATATTAACAATTTGCACACTTTTTTAGAAGCTAATAAATGTAATTTTAAAATTTTACTTATATAATTTGTTGAAAAATAACAAAATATTTAATACGTATATAATAAAATGAAAAAAAAAAGATGAGGGTAAAAGTAAAAAGTATGTTTGATTTTTCTAAAGTGACATTTTGAATAACTTAGTTTTTGCTATAGAGGAAATACTTTGTAGATTTATTTTAAATTTAATGTAAACAAAGCTTTATAAGTTAGTGGTCTTTCATTGATTCCCATATTGCGTAAAATGAATTTTAAGTCATAGAATACAATTGCTTCTTTTTTTATTCTTCAATATTGATCCAAAAACTTTACAAATTAAAATAGATAGCTAACTTATTAATATATTATTTTTAGATAGTATGGATACTAGGTGATGATATATTGATCTAAATAGATACTGAATAGTCCACAAAAAAGCAAGTTAAACTATAAAAAGTGTGTTTGGGAAGGACATCAAACATCTTAAATATTATTAGATTGTAAGATAAAGGTAAACAAAAGAATATATATATATATATATATATAGTTTAAATAAATAGTAAATTCTATCGATAGACATTTGATTTATATAGCATTTGTCGTTTATTAATTAATGAAAAAAATTACAACAAATCAAGGAATAACACTACTTCCAATCATTATAATATCAAGCCTAGTCATTATATAACACTAGGCTCGATGAATATAACACTATATCTTTATATTTTAATTTAGTTTTATATGATTACCTCATTATTGAGGTACTTTAGTAAAATTAAATTTAAATGCAAAGGTGTTTAATTTAAATTATTAAAACCACAAGGTATTATAAAATATTATGTCAAATATCAACATACATAAATAAAATTTATTCGGATAATTATTAGCTTAACTAATCCAATAGATAACCTATAATCTATAATATTGATGACGATATGAAAAGTTTATATATATTGATTGGAAGCGAGAAATATTTATGCAAGCAAAGCATATATTGATGGGAACCAATCACTTTTCTCTATGCTTGCAATGTTCTACAAATTTCAATTGTTGTATACATGCCTAAAGCCAAGGGGTTTCCAAAACCAAAGATTATCACGGCCATCTACGATGCATATACTCTAACGCCAAGATCAGCAAATAAAAAAATACCTCTCGTTGACCGGACGAAACATGGTAATTTCGTGAGTTTGCTAACAAACGGATTAGTTTGGTATTTGTTAAGTGCAATTGGGCTGTTTTGATATATCTGGTTCCTAGTCCAATAATGGCCGATTATTATTTTGGCCTGTTTCAAAACTAGTTGAAAAGCATTAGATGGTGATTGGAGCCTATACATACATACATATATATATATATATATATATATATATTTAGGCTCTTGTACAAACTATTATTTAAAATACAAACGTAGAAACTCTTAATTACCGTTAGATCTAGAAGATTTAAAGGCTGAGATTAAAATAAATTTAGGTTAGGTATTTACTAAATTTTGACCGTTGATCAAATACTAATCTAATTGTTAAGATTGGTTCCTCTATGTGTATATTAGGAAGGGTTTGTATGGGAACTTCACCCTAGATAGATAGATAGATATATATATATATATATATATATATATATATATATATATATATATATTCTAAACCTTATTGTTTTACCTTATTGTTTTAAAATTTGTACTAAAAATTATGTTCAATTATTAAATATAAGGATTAAAAAAATATCTAACCGCAAAGCCAACAGTTACTTGACAACTACAATTTCCCCAACACCATCATAAAGAATATGTATATTTGAACAAATGAAGTAACAATTATTTTTAAATATCAAATAGATGACTTACCAAAAAGAGCTTATTACCCATATTTGCGAGTTAAATTCTGAGGTTTCTATAATTTTGTGATTTTTTTGCCTGATATTGTTGAGAAAAGAAGAAGAAGAAGAAAGTCCTGATGAGGTAGTAATTTAAATATATGTTTGCTCATAAATATTCATATATTTTTAAATTGATCCCCGAATATTTTCACAAAGATAAAATAAGAAAACTTTCTTATACTTTTTATAATCTAAAAATATTGTCAAAATTGCACAATTTTGATGTTAGGATTTACAATTTTGGAATATAAAAAAATTAAGTTTTAATGCTTTGATTATCAAAACAACTAAGCAAAATACGCTTGCTACTAAGTAAAAGGAGAAAAACAGAAGCTTGTTATCTTTTTTGTATACTAACAATGTTCATTTTGTGATGGCCGATGAGTGATGCCCAAAAGTTCCTTATCGACTCCTCTCATGTATAGTAGGATTCCAAAAAGTGAAAGTTAAACTACAAGCGATTAGGGATGTAAATGGGACGAATATTTAAACGGATATGCATACGGATATGGATGATGGAAAAAATATCCGTCGGGTTCGGGTATAGGATATCTATACCCGTACCCGTATCCATACCCATACCCGTTTACCCGATATATAATTACCCTTTTACCCTTAATTTTAAAATAAATATATTATAAATTAAGGTTAAAATTGTCATTTGGCTTAACTCTAAATGGGTTTATCCGTCGGGTAATGGATTTATCTGCTAGATAATATCCATTAACAGGTAAACGGATAATCCGTCGGGTAATGGATATCCAACGGATACGGATATGGATGTGTTAACGGATATGGATTAGGGTACGGGTACGGATTTTCTAAACAGGTACGAATACGGGTATGGGTATACCCGCCCCGTTTACATCCCTACAAGCGATCCAAATCGGAGGTAGTTTAGTAAGTTGTGATATCATAATCAAAAGTCGGAAAGGGTTCTCACGATCAAAGACTTTTGAGGCATGCATGCATGGGAAACCGAGGCATGACTGAGAAGTCTCAAGTCACTGCATTATAGTTTACGGTTTACTAGCACTGAGATAAGTAGTGGAGGAAATATAATCGGTCGTCTTTAAGTTTAGCTTTTTTATTTTAGGGATTGAAACCTTGTAAAAATGTTATTGCCCGGATGCATGCATGTTAAGAGTCTGTTTGTTTTGTTGAAAGTAATAAGGAGAGAAAAGAAAATGAGGTGGAAAATAAATTTTATCCATATTTTTAATTTTATCTTTGTTACTTTCAATATTGATGGTTAAAAATATAAAACTAATCAATATAAATAAAAATAAAACTTTAATCTAAATTTATCTAATTAAAGTTAATAAAATTTATTTATAAATTAAATAAATTAATTAATTTAACTTTAGTAATTTTTATTTATCTCATATTAAATGGAGGATAAGTTGGTCCCATAGCGAAAGCTAATTAACATTAGAAAGTGAAACGTTAAGCAACATGACCTCTGCTATCGGTCATTAATTTGTCCCCCCCCCCACCCAATCTTTTTCCCTAGGTTCTTAGGCAGCACTTTTTTGGCGCAACCACATATATAAATTAACGATTCTATCTATCAAGCACGCCATTTCTATGCGTACCACCTACCCTGATGTCATATTTCTAATCTCTGTGGTGCGTCGTCATCAGCCATTTACTTTGTTCTGAAAGCAGCACCGAATGCATGCCACTTAAGTTAAGAGGTGCATAAATATAGTGTACTTGCGATGGCTGCTTAGTGATTTAAAGGAGGGATGGATCACTTTTAGATAATGATGTTACAAATGATTTGTGTGATTGGTCTTCCTGCTCAGGCAATTAGATTCGGCAAACTTGAGTGTTAGATCAACTATTATTATTAGTTATTGGTTGTTGTTATTCGTTGTTACTTTAGATATGTAAAATAAGCTTACCGAAATTAGTATATATTGTGAATAATAACACTTGAAAAAAAAAACTATAGCTTGGAACGGGAAAAAAAATTTTGAAGGTTGTTGTTGATTTAAATATTTTTTTCTTAAATAGAAAAAAAAATTATACTCTCTTGGATTCAAATAAATTGTCATTCTATAATTGAATACATATAATAATAATAAAATGTACTAGATCGTTATATATTATTCTTAAATATATCTCATTAAATTATTTCCTTTTTTTTTCATATATATTTGAAAACGTTAATGAGTAAGGATTAAGAATCTTATTCTCCTTTCTACTCAATTTATTGATTGACTCTTCTAAGTCTATTGATAGACTTGAATCTCTCGGTGTATGAACATGGAATTCTAGAGTCACACTTTAGGAACGCGGGGGCTATGTTTCGTGGTGGGTAACGTTAGAGAAACGGTGCAAAACTTTCGTAATTAGCAATAGAAAAAAGAAAGAGAAAAGGAAACTAAAAATGGTCGGGGAAAGAAAGATATTGGGCGATTGCACTACTGTAGTACAGTTGTGCGTAAATAAAAGAGAGAATCTGGAAGGGAAATTTTGTTTTGTAGTATATTTAAGTGAAATTAATTAGTTAAAAATTAAAATAATTTTAAAGTATTTAGTTATAAGTATAAAATATTATGTATATTTAAATATATTAATATGTACATTTAATTATATATAAATATATAGATAATATTCTTTATATATACATGTATATTAAAATATCAAAAAAATTAAATTAAATATTAAATAAATTAATCAACTTTAATTATTTTGATTCAAATACATCGCAAACTATTTTTTTTAGATTTAAAATCGGATTCACGTGTTAAGGAGGTCACGACGGTCGATCGGAATGCGCGCAGCCGGTCCCATCAGTTGTCACCTACCTCAGATCCGGGGGCCCCATGAGTACCGCAGTGAAGACTGAAGAATAATAAAAATAATAATAAATCCCCCACCCCCACCGACTAAGTAGTATCTATCTATGTAAGCTAGGGCTACACTCTGTGTCCGTACTCCGTCCTGTCTGTCCCCACCCAGAAAATCTCCATCATTTTTCGTGTTGTCCTGCCTTTTTATCCAACTCCCCTGGCCCGCCTCGCTTTAAATGCCGACTTTACCCGTTTTGTGGGGACCGGATGCTATGTGGGACCCCAACGTTTATTGCGTCTGTCTCCCCACCGCACCATCGTCGGCTTCCTTTTTTTTTTTCCTTTTTTTTTCTTGAGTATTAAAAATTGGATTTACTGATGCTGCGCCAGAGAAATATAACAAGTAATATAATCTGCATTTGGCGAAAGAATCGGGAGAAATTGTTAGCAGGTCTAACTTAAGTGGCATGTTTGTAAGGTTGATGTCATATTTAAGTCTAAATCCTAAACCCTAAATTGTAGACCCTAAACATAAATTGTAGGCCCTAAACCCTAAACATAAACCATGTGAAACTAAGTCATTTTTTATTTATATTTTCTTGTTAATATGATCATGATGAAGTAATAATTAATTAGCCATATTTATTTTACAGGATATGGACTATAATTATTAAACATTATTTTTATAACAAATCAAATATTCTCTAATCACGATGACATTTTAGCGTGGGTAAGTGCTATTGGTAGAAGTCATATGATTGTTATAGTCAGAAAAGGTTCAAGGAAAGGAAATGGTAAGGGATCCGGTAGGGTATTAATTAGATACGAAAGAGGAGGTACGTACTTACTCTGTCTATGGATAGTGACAATGCACACACTTCATCTTTAAAGAAAATTGATTGCCTTATAAGGTTACCGGTGTTAAGAATAGTGACGGAGGATGGAAAGTAGTTGTTAATAATGGAACACACAATCATGATTTGGAAAATACTCTTCAAGGGCATGCTTTTGCAGGAAAAGTTGAAAGAATAAGAAATAAAGTTTATTGGTGATCTTACTAAAAGTCGTTCTAAGCTATGATACATCCAATTGATTCTTCAGAAAGAGTTTGTGGGAAATATTAGCATGAAAATGCATATTTACAATGCCCTTTAGAAGATTAGGTTGGATGATCTAGATAGTCAGACAACCTTACAATACGTCATGAGTATATTAATGGAAAATCATTATTTCTAGTGGCGTGGTAGTAAGCCATTAGATATTCTAAGTGATCTTCTATTTACGCATCCTATATTTGCTAACATTTTACGTGCATTTTCTTTTGTTCTAATAATGGATTACATGTATAAAATAAATAGATATGGGATGCCTTTCTTGAGACTGTTGGATTAACACCAACATAGTTAAATTTCAATATTATATTTTCTTATATGTCATATGAAAAAGGAGAAAAATATACACGGGTGCTTGATAAGTTCAAGACATTGATGGATCCTACAATGCTTTCATCCCCTATTCTCACCGATCGAGAACTTGGGTTAATTTCAGTTGTAGAACATGTCTTTTTGACCTCAAAACATATATGGTGTAAGTTTCATGCAAACAAAAATGTAGAGGAGAAGTGTAAGAAACTAGAGGTGAAGTTTATGCATGTAGTTTTACCCCTCAATGGAAAAAACGTGATAAACGTTATAGATGAAGAAACATATGAAGAGAAACTCTTGTAATTAGAGAATGATTACAGAAACATGCCTAATCTATCTTTTATTATTATCTAAAGATGGCTTGGTTAATTTCATACAAGGAAAAAATCATCTCTACTTGGGTTGATCAAGTATTACATTGTCGTTAAGGTACAACAAATAGGTATGAAATATAGTTTATTGTTACATATGAACTTATTACTAATGAAACTTGTTACAAAATAAAATATTTACATATCTCATCTTCTCTTAATAGGGTGGAAGGTACTCATGGATCATTAAAAAAATTCTTAGAAACATCAACAAGAAACTTCAACACTATTATACTACAGATTCACTCATTATTAGACTTGCATCATTGTGACATTAGAGCATCTTTTGAGAGGCAACAATTAAGTGTTCATCATCATGCCACCAATGCGCTTTATGTCAATCTGAGAGGGTATGTAGCCTTATTTGTATTGGAATTGATAAATAAAGAATACAGAAGCATTAACAATGTGGGAAGTGATGAAGTATTATGTGGGTGCTACATGCATCATACGCACAGGATACCATGTACTCGTAAAATCAACACTTACATGCATGATCTCATTCCTATCCCTCTGTCATCTATCCATAATTTTTGGAAGAAGCTTAATACAGATTTGCCAATTTTTCCGCTAACACCATTACAACCAATCGAGGCTACCCCTCATTTACTCAATGTGTTTCGTTGAAGTTGTTCTGAGCCAGCCACCTATAGTACAAAATTAGTTGGCTCGGAAAATATTCAATATTGTCATTCCTCATAGAACACCACTACAAGAGCCTAAAGAATAACAACTGAGGGGCTGTACAAGGTAGAATTCTACTACAAGGGATCCTTTGAGTTGGGTGTATACGAATAAAAGGTATTCAAGTTGTTTAGGATCAATTGAAGGTCGATTTAGGGCACCTTCTAATTAAATCTGTGGTCGAGGTTGAGGTTGTGGGCAAGATTGGGGCCCAAGACAACAACCATCCTATATGTGAAATTTGTCATCGGGTTACAAACAGTTCCCATATATGCATCAATTAAATTGATATGTGATATCTCATATTCATAGTTGGTATAATGTGAAGGGAGATAGAAGTTGTGGCTTTAGATCATTAACATATTGTACACTTGGGCATGTGAAAGAGTAGTTTCGAATCCATATAGAGCTATACCATAAGGTGAAATCAAGGCGTCAGCTGTATGAGAGTGTGCTACAAAATTCAATAGTTGATCAGCTCCTTCATAATATCGCTCACTAGGAAGGGCAAGCTCCATAGGTATACTGGATGGAAATGCCATATACTAGTCATGTAATTGTCACTTTATACAACATATTATTCATATGTTTGTCTCAAGCTAATGCTTTATTTCTTCCATTAGTGACACAACATGACATGTAGGGTCCTGATGGTGAAGTGAGCATCTGTTTCTTGATGGAACACCCATACTATATATCGGTATGTACTCTATTACATCTTATTCTAATATTATCATCAGGGGATATAAATTTCACATAATATTTTATTATGCAGATAAAAATGTTAGAAAATTTTCCACTACCACCAGTGCATGTTGTTTGGTGCGTATTCCATGATTGTAGTATCTTGGCATACACAATACCATATCAATCAAGGTTTCAAATGTGGCAAAGGTTAAATAATGATGAAACAAATCTAATGGAACCACTCCCTATATCTCCATATGATTCGCATTTAGGATGTTGAAATGTTATAGCCTTTGGTTAGATTATTTGTATTTGAACTTTAAAGTATGCTCTTGTGTATTCTGTATTGTTGTCCTTTATGTGGTTTGATTGTTATGACATGCGCTGAAATTATCTTCCTATAGTGTAATTGCACTCATGCATCAATGTTTGAAAGCATAACAAACAACAAGGTTCATAGATAATTTTCATTATACTACATGAAAATACATTAAAAAAAATCATGTTTGGTGACCACGCCCACTCCCACATCCACGCCTATTTCCATGACCTTGCACCTGGATAGAAACACCTAAATTTCATGCAACGATGTCAAGAGGCACCCTTTATTACCTATAATCTGAACCCGATTCACCCCTCTAATACATACAATGAAGAGCTTTTAATGTAGCATCAAGACTTCTTGCAACTATTATCTATTCCTCCTCATTATGTCGCACAGCCATTAGTTGCTCTATGATTTGCAACATATACCTATGAGACACTTGAATATAGCAATCCATATATACAGAATATATATCCTATGATTCCACTAATGGTTGTCCGAAAATACTTGGGTTTAGTATATGCTCATTTCTCATACTCCACTAAGAAACCATGCGTGAGAAGTGAACTTTATATTTCCTTGTGTTCGATCTTTTGTGTGCCTTACCCATTGATCTCATATGCCCGTTCGAGATTTCTTGTGTATACCCAAACTAACATGTTGCTCACTGTGGCATATATATTTCCACTATATTCATTGAATATATGCACTCATGATTACAAACTCTATACAAATCAAACACAACCTATGATATAAAGTTAATACACCAAATACTAATAGGAGTGATAGTTAAATATGTAATCACATTAAATATTCAATTTGAGTATACCTTTCTCACACTCATGACATCAATCAACCTTTTATAATATCCAAGCATACGAACACCCTTGCCAAAAGTTTTATTAATTAATTATCTAGATGATGAATAAATTGAAAAGATGTAGCCAAAGAGTTCTAATAGAGGATGACCTTTTATAGGTATCTCTTGACACATGCCTCTTCATCTACGATAAATATCCCTTAATTTATGGGATCAAAGAAAATATTTTTCATTTTTGCTTTGTGATATCCTTGCCTACTGATTACAATTTTGGAGAGAGTTCTCATGAGTGCTTAATTGTATCCTAGAGGTGAATTCTTATCGTAATATAATCTTTAATATAGTATCCTACACACCTCAAAGCATAAACTATTCCATCCTATTTTTATTCTCTAACACCAACATAATTATAGGAAAATAATAACAAGAAAAGAAACATTATAATTCTTGCTCTAAAAATATATTTATATTTAGGATAGAAAGAGTTGCAACAATATAATTTCTCACATGAAGTAAGGATCTATAGTTCCTATAGCATGCAATCATTCACAACGCTGAATATTGTGTCAATGTTGATTTTAGCATGATGTCAATATTATTTCAAAAATAAATTAAAATATTTTTAATTAGGATTATTTTAAAAATGGAAAAAATGTACTATAATATTTTTCAAAATTTTCTTTATAAATATATATTAATATTGATATACTTTTGACTTAAAAAATATTTTGCATATATATCTATCTTTCACCATAAAATATAGCTACTGTTTCACCACATATGAATTGATCTTTCACCATAATTGAACTAATTAATCTTTCATTAGCGTTGAGATGACTTTTCACTATAGAATTTAGTAAATATTTCACTATATATAAAGTGATCTTTTACTATAACTAAACTAATATTTTACCAACGTTAGTCTGATCTTTCACCATAGAATATAGTCAATGTTTTACCATGCACAAAGTATTTTTTTTTATTATAACCGAATTGGTGTTTTACTAGCATTGTATTTATTTTTCATCATTATTGTTCATATATTTCATCATTAATCAATTACTCCCTCCATATTGAAAATTTACTTTAATTATTTGCACATTTTTTATCAACTAATAAAAGTAACCTTAAAATTACATGCAAGCCTTTTATTAAAAAAAATCAAATATTTAATACATAGATAATGAAAGTAAAAAAAAAGTGAGGGTAAAAAGAAAAAATAGGTTTCAAATTTTCCAAAACAAATTTATATACATATATTTACACTCAAATTAACTTTATTTTTTATACAAATGGAGTAAAATTGGCTACTAAATTTCAACATCATTCTCATGGTATTTTTACCATCATCATTATATTTGACCCTTATTGTATTTATATTTTACTATTATTATAATTATTTTTTACAGCATTGTATATATATTTCTCCATTATTCTACTAAAATTGTTTCGATATTTCATCATTGTTGCACACATCTTTCATTGTTATTCTACTAAAAACTCAAGATTGTTTTTACTCCAAAATTTATTTCTTGACCTTTTATTATAATTGTACTGATATTTCCCAATAATTTTTTCTTTTTTAGAAGTATATTAATATGTATATTTATTTGAAGAGAAAAATTTTGGAACATTATATTATAATTTTTTATTTTTCTAATAATCCTAAAGAAAGATAATATATTTTGAAATAAAAAAATGAAAAAAAAATTACTTCCATTTACGCAATGAAGAACCGTGTGAACAGCGACATGATAAAAATTGACTGGATCAGCATATGACTATAAATAACCTTCCTTTCCGTCCCTCCCATTATCCACCATACAGGCTAAAACATAAGTACATGACAACTGATTAATAATCTTTCCTGAAATAATTACTTCCACCCCATCTCTGTATCCCTTACCAGCCCCACTAAGAAATGGTGTAAATTAAGAACACAACACGGAAACTGAGGGCTAAAATCAGCTAATTGCAGAGATTACCTAGCAAATCCGACTTCAATGTTTCAGCAACTTGTATCAATCCTGTTCATTCATCTCTCGATAGCCCTAACAACAGCCACAGGAAACGTTAATTTCATCTACAATGGTTTCAAATCATCAAACCTAGTCCTCGATGGCATAGCAGAGTTTACATCCAATGGTCTCCTCAAACTCACCAATTCAACAAAAGAGCAAACAGGACACGCCTTCTACCCAGATCCAGTCACTTTCAAGAAAAGCAGCAACGGTAATCTCCATTCCTTCTCTACAAATTTTGTATTTGCAATTATCTCCCAATATGCTACTCTTTCTAGCCATGGAATGGCCTTTATCATCACTCCAAACAGAGGCTTACCCGGTGCTCTACCAAGCCATTTCCTCGGATTATTCAACGACACGAACAACGGGAATCCATCTAATCATGTCCTAGCTGTCGAGCTTGACACAATGTACAGCAAAAGACTCGCTGATATTAATGATAATCATGTTGGTATTGATATCAATGGTTTACCTTCTGTTGTGGCTGCGCCGGCAAGTTATTTCATTAACGATAATAATAAAGATTACAAGAATATGAGTCTGATCAGTGGGAAGCCAATGCAAGTATGGATTGAGTACGATGGTGAAGCGAAGCAGATGAATGTGACTCTAGCACCGGTTGATGGTACTAAAACGGAAAAGCCTACGATTCCTTTGTTGACGTTATCCCGTGATTTGTCTTCGGTCCTTGAGGACAGCATGTACGTTGGTTTCTCTTCAGCCACGGGCTCAGTCTTCACTTCTCCTTACGTCTTAGGATGGAGTTTCGCGATCGACGAGCCTGCGGAAAGCCTCGACATCCCCCAGCTCCCTAAGCTTCCTAGGACAACTCCGAATAGAGTCTCCAAGATGCTCACAATTGGGCTCCCGGCTATCATCATCTCACTCCTGCCTGTTATATTTTCTACTTCGTACTATTACCTCAAGAGGAAGAAGAAATTTGCGGAGGAATTAGAGGATTGGGAATCAGACTACGGTCCACATCGGTTCAGATACAAGGATCTATACGTCGCGACTAATGGATTCAGAGATAAAGGTCTGTTAGGTAGCGGAGGAAGGATTCGGAAGGGTCTATAAAGGGACTCTCCCTGGTTCGAAAATCGAAGTGGCCGTCAAGCGTATCTCGCATGAATCAAGACAAGGATTAAGAGAATTCGTTGCGGAAATCGTCAGCCTGGGAAGACTACGACATCGGAACATAGTACACCTCTTAGGTTACTGTCGTCGGAAAGGTGAGCTTCTCTTAGTCTACGATCACATGGCAAATGGAAGCCTGGACAGATACTTATACAACAATCCACAGCGTATTCTCAATTGGCACCAGAGATTCCGAGTTATTAAAGGAGTCGCATCCGGTTTATGTTATCTCCACGAAGAATGGGAACAGGTCGTCGACCATCGAGACATCAAAGCCAGTAACGTGTTGCTCGACGGGGAATTGAACGGTCGGTTAGGCGATTTCGGTTTAGCAAGGATTTACGATCACGGTACGGATCCTCATACGACTCATATTGTCGGTACGCTGGGCTACCTCGCGCCGGAGCATACGCTGACGGGGAGGGCAACGAAGAGTACGGACGTGTTTGCGTTTGGTGCGTTTCTGCTTGAAGTGGCGTGTGGGAGGAGACCGATTGATGTGAAGGCGGAGGCTGCGGATATGGTCTTGGTGGATTGGGTTTTTGGGTGTTGGAATAGAGGGGAGATTTTGAAGGCTGTGGACGTGAATTTGGGCGGGGAGTTTGTTGTCGAAGAGGTGGAGTTGGTTTTGAAATTGGGATTGATGTGTTCTAATGTGGAGCCCGACGGTAGGCCTAGTATCAGGGAGGTGGTTCAGTATCTGGATGGCGTGCTCGCTCTGCCGTATCTATCTGGACTGAGGCTAGGTAGTGCTTCCCGCCGGCACTGTGATACGGGACTCGTTAGTCGGGATGGGGGGTACAGCAAGTCTGTTACCGAGTCCGTCCTTTCTGAAGGTCGCTAGCCGAGTCTTATTATTACTAGATTTGGACCCGTCCGAGAGGATTCAAGTGTATGAATAATCTTATTTATAAATAATATTTGGTAAAGAAATATTTAGGATAAATAAGTATTATGTAATTAGTTGTAAGCAAATTGAAATAAAATATGAATATTGAAGAATAACTAATCAAAGAAATTTTATAATTATATCTTCTTAAATATTTCTTTAAATACAACATTTGTGGTTGAATTACTCTCTACAACATTATTGTCGCATATAAGAATTTTCAAGCCTGTACGATTTGTGACTTGAGAGACAGCAATATAAAGTTGATCATGACTAAATATAGATTTTTTTTAAGAAAATACCAATATTATGAAGTAATTGTCCTTAACTTTTGTTAATTGTCATTACATATGATACAATCAGTGAAAATTGTCTTCAATTGAACTTGAAAGGACAACCTTGGATCAGATGGTGTTAATGAAATTCTTGGTAATAATACTCGTTCACTATAATTACTTTCACCTAAGATATTTGCTTCCAACACGTGAGCTCCAAGCCTTGTGATTACCATCCTAGTCTCGTTACATAAGTCAATTGAATGATCGATATTACTTAATAACATAATAGGTGTACTAATCTTCAAATTCAAGACATAACTTGGGACACCATAACACTTAAGACTATTTAGAAAGTCCGGAGTGTGTAGATCTTACAATAAAACATTATTTGAATCAGATCTACATGTTATATTTTAACTCAAATATGTTTTCTCTTCAACCGAGTTAATTGAAAGCATATGTTCATTGATAGACTCTACTATATCAAGAGTTGGTGCTAGGATAAATCTTCTTTCAAAATAAGCATCATCAATGATATTGCTAGTAAACTATAGATAAGTGTTTTCTACAATAGCCGCAATTGGATCATTTGAATATTTTATTAATAGATCACTTGAAAATTCAATTGTTGCATGACCATCATTAGAACCTCCAATTGTTCCATCTCCAATGCTTTCAATCCAGTCATAAAATAGCTTCAACTTGGCGCATTCATTGACTGAGGTAAGATTCATAACCTCATATTCTTTGTCAATCGTAACACCTTGCAACCCCGCCATAAGTATGAAGAGTTGATAGTTTCATGTTGACTTTCCTTAGGAATGACAAGTAATATTTGTCTAAAATCACCACTAAGAACAACCGTCTTACCTCCAAATGGCTTGTCAATACTAAATTGATTGTTGAAGCGTAAAATATCTCTCATTGTTGTATCCAAAGCTTCAAACCAATATATGTGCATCATTGGAGCTTCATCCCATATTATGAGTTTACATCCTATAATCAAATCAGCAAGTGGACTACCTTGTTTGATGTTGCATGTTGAATCTTCAATTACATTTATGGGAATTTTGAATCGAGAATGAGTTGTTCTTCCTCCTGGTAATAAAAGAGAAGCAATTCCACTTGATACCACATTTAACACGATATCTCTTGCGCATCTAATAGCGGCTGATAAGGTCCTCCATATAAATTTTCTTCCTATACCCCCATACCCATATAAACCGAGCACCACCCAAGCCACCACTAGCCGCCCTTTGGCTGGTGGACGAACCACCAAGGTCGCCCTAACCTTTCCCTTCGCCGTCGCTGACTGCCGCCTCTTTTCCCTCGATTGTTGTAGAGTTCCAGAGTGCATGGTCATGCAAACACTCAAATAGCCTACTGCATAGCCGTGCAACCCCTACACCGTCTGACCATGCATAATTTTTACTCTCGACCTAATTCTGCACGGCCTTGTAACATTTGCACCGCCTGGCTATGCATTTTTTTTTCTCTCGATGTGTGGTGCTCTAGTGCTACAGAGCCGTGCAAATTTTTCACCGCCTGCCATTGCAACTTCATTCTTGGTCGTGCAACCCTATTTTCACCCCAAATCTTCTCCAAACACCACCAAAATTATTTCCCGGATGCATGCATGTTAAAGCAACCATGCATCAAACTGATGGAAAAATATTGTAGGTCCCGTCCAATCTGTTGTGGGTCCAGCCCACATGTATTAGTAAAGTGTGTATTTTATTTTGTCCTAATGAATGAGCATTTGATAGTATTTTACTAACCTTAGATTAAGTCTAACTTGGGCTTATTATTTGGGCTTCTTAATTAAGTCTTTGGAATAAATACTTGCCGTACAAATTAGGGCAGCAAGTGAGAAGTGTGAATTCAGGAAATTATACACACAATTAGAAGCAAAAGAAGAGAAGAAGACAAAGGGTTTGAGAGAATAGTGAATTGCTATTTTTCAAGGACAACTTTCACAAAGTTGTCGATTGCCAGAGTTTCTACCGTTGGATTTTGCTGAAATTTGGTCAGGTTGTTGGGGACACATAGGGCCTCATTTTGAATGTTTGGATTGTCGTCTTGAGATCTGGTTTAACTGTTATTATAGCGGGACTGAACCTCTAATTTGTGGTGATATTCTTTACCTTTGATATCTTCTTACTTAATCTCTTATGTATGTTCTTATTGGTGGGTTATGAATTGTTGTGAACCTAATTTGGATTCATTTTGCCCTCAATTTATCATAATAAGAGAAGGAAATATGGTGGATTCCTCAAACGTCCCGTGGTTTTTACTATTCACATCGAAGGGGTTTTTACGTATAAATTGTGTGTGTTGATTGGTTTATTTTTCTGATCTATTCGCTTATGTTTACTGCCCATAATTGGTGAATTACTTTGATGAATTATTTGCGGTAGATTTGGTTTCTATTATTTGGTTGATTGTCTTAGTGTTGATCCTTGTGGGTATTGTCATATACTACCCGGGCCCTTTCACAATCAGTAGGCTAAACTGAATTCATTAAAACAACATTTGATAGCCGCATACATGGCAAGTGGGCCTTGAGTTCACGTTAATTAATTTCACAAGCAGTAAAATGAAACAAGTACAGGCATTAATCCATCAGATTGAGGTATGTTTTACTTCTCTTTTGAACTCTGTTTGCTTTTGATCATATGGATTAATTAATATAATGTTACCAATATTTTGGTCGTCTGTATTGGCCAAATTCATGTGTGTGTACATATATATACATACATACATACGTATGTACGTACATACATGATTTTGGAAGATTTCATGTAGCTTCTACCTTCAACAAATAAGTCAACAATGTACAGATATACAAAATATATATGATTCCAAATCATGTAGCCTTTTAGTATTTGTGAAACTTGTGAAGAAGCTGAAAGTGAAATAGGCTCTGATTTCTGGACGAGCAAGACAAGGAGGAGAAATAGGGGTTCGGTGATATTTGGCAGACCCTATTTCTTTGATCGCTAATTCTTATGGGCTAAACAAGCTACAAGGTATAAAAAGATGTATCTGAGCTTGTAACTAGTATTTGATTTAATATTTAGCATGGATTAGTTATGTGTAGTTGTTTGGAGGTCTCAAGATGGAAGATAGGCAGACTATATTAAGTTGCATGGGTCATGTACGTAATTGGTGTCGGGTGTTTTTATTGTAGAAAAGGCCAAAAACCAAGGCAGACTATATTAGCTACCAGGGTTGCAAGGGGACGAAGACGGGAACGGGAAAACGAGGACGGAAAGAAGTAGAAAAACATCATTTTTTTTAAAATTAGGAAACGGAAACGGCAAAAAATGTAAAAACGAAAATATATATATAAGTATATATTTTTTTAAAATAGATTAAATCTACTAAAATTAAGAGAAAAAATAAAAAATTTCTAAAATTATTACCTATATTAGTTAATTATAATCATTAATAATATTTTTATAATAAAAATATTAATTAAATAATATTTTTTATTAAAAATATTAATTAAATATTTTTAATATAAATTTTGACCCTAAAAAGTTTTCCGGACGGGCTGACCGCAGTCCTCGTGCATCACTATTAGCTACACAGACTGTATTTTTATTTTCTGACACATTGATTTTACATCGTCTCTATGTCGCCTATCTTATGTGTGTGCGTGTGTGTGTGTGTGTATAATTCCATTTTTGGTTGTGCCTTGTTAGAAAAAAGTCATTATTCTCCTCTCTTTAGAGATCTAGAGCTAGTCCTCCATTGTTCTAGAGATAGACTTAAGAAAAAGCTTTTACAATTGAGAGAAGTTGTTGTGATCATGAGGATTGTTGATTTCTCTTTATAATTTTCTGATTATTTTTCTTGAGCATTTTTTTGCTATTAAGTGCTCGTTTGGTATGGGGGTAATTGGGGTAGAAAAATTACCCCCATATTTTATATATCTTGTATAATTTATTTAAAATTAAATATATTTATTCTAATAAATACCCTGTTTAGATCTTCTCATTCTCTTATTGACCAAAAACTCTCTCCTCAACCTCATTCTCTCATTTACCCTAAAAATGGATTCTGGAAGCTACAAAGAAGAAAGAAAGGAAGAGAGGTTCTTACACACAAAGAAGGAGATGTAGGAGATATAAACTTGAATAAGTTATGTATTTGTTGCATATTTACGGTTAACCATTAGAAATGTCACAAAACCTTTAAATTTGGGTGCAGTAATACCCAACCACCATCAAACCCTAACGCAAAAAAACCTCCCTTAAGGTTAAAACTTCATGCACGCTCTACAATCAGCACCCTACCCAACCAGCTTGAATTACTAAAGCACACAACCCTTCCCTAGCATCAATCCTTCATGTAGCATACCTACCCCCAATGTCAAACCTTCACGCAGTACACCTACCCCTAGCATGAAGTTTTAACACATCCAACACTAGCAACACCCAAAACCCCTCTCCAATGTCAAGCATTAATGCAAAACACCCTTGCCAGCCTCAAAACTTGATGTATCTCACCCTCTCCGGCATTATAAATTAACGCAACTTACTCTCCCCGATATCACACATTGACGCGACTCACAAACCCTACCCTCTCAAAGCCTCACCCACAAATCCTAATCTATTCCCTAAATCCTAAACCCTAAAATCTAAACCCTAAATTGTAGACCTTAAACATAAATCATAGGCCCTAAACCCTAAACATAAACCATGTGAAATTGAGTCATTTTTCATTTATATATTCTTATTAATATGATCATGATGAAGTGATAATTAATTAGCTATATTTGTTTTGCAGGATATGGGCCATAATTATCAAATATTATTTTTATAACAAATCAAATATCCTCTAATCGCGATGACCTTTTAGCGTGGGTGCGTGCTATTGGTAGAAGTCATATGATGATTATAGTCATAAAAGGTTCAAGGAAAGGAAACAGTAAGGGATCCGATAGGGTATTACTTAGATGCGAAAGAGGAGGTACGTACTTACTCTGTTTATGGATAGTGATAATGCACGCACTTCATCTTTAAAGAAAATTGATTGCCTTATAAAGTTACCGGTGCTAATAATAGTGATAGAGGATGGAAAGTAGTTGTTAATAATGGAACACACAATTATGATTTGGAAAATACTCTTGAAGGGCATGCTTTTGCAGGAAAGTTGAAAGAATAAGAAATAAAGTTTATTGGTAATCTTACCAAAAGTCGTTCTAAGCTATAACACATCCAATTGATTCTTCAGAAAGAGTTTATGGGAAATATTAGCATGAAAAGACATATTTACAATGCCCTTTAGAAGATTAGGTTGGATGAACTGGATAGTCAAACAACCTTACAATACGTCATGAGTATATTAATGGAAAATCATTATTTCTAGTGGCGTGGTAGTAAGCCATTAGATATTGTAATATCCCGTATTTTTAAAACCCAAATTTATTAAGTTTAATGATTTTATTAGCGTAATTTGATGTAAATATTTAATTATTTTAATTTTGATTTGTTTTATGGATTTATCGATGATTTCGAATTCATATTTGAATTTAATTAATCGTTGTCGTTGCGAACCATTCTGGAAAAATTCGTTCACGACCGTGATTTTATTATATTCTTATGATTCCGATTTTCGGTTAAAAATATATATTCCCTTTCTTTCTTGTGTTTTGATTTTTAACATTTTAGATTCGTTTTCGATTATAACTTCGTCGTGTGATTACGACTTTATTTTGGAGTTATATTTCGTTTACAAAATATATTATTTAAATTATAAAATTTTTGTTTAAATAGTTAAAGTTATTTTATCCGTAGAAAATATTTCCGACTTTAAATTTATTCGTTTTCGAAAATTGTTAATATCTTCGAGAAGTTTTAAATTAAAAAGATTTCGGAGTTTATTTATGAATTTCTTTCCGGAATTAATTTTCTTCCGTTTTACGATTTTTGGTTTACGGAAAACCGATTTCGGAAATTATTTAAATTAGTCTCGGTTTATTAGAATTTAATAAATATTTACTTTTATGCTTTTAAATATTATTTCGAGGTCTTATAATGTATTTCCGTAAATAATATAAATTTTTACGTTCGTTGGTAAGTTTTTCCGAAAATGTCTCCGAAATTATTTATGTAGCTTTTATATCGATTTTAAACCTTCGGAACCTTACAAAATAATTTTTGTTTAATGAATTTTAGATAAAATCTCCCAATAACAATTTTTGAATTTTAAGTAGTTTATTTTATATGTGTATTTGTAAAAAAAAAAAAAAAAACGGCCCGCACCCCCGCCGACCCCCCCTCTCCCTTTTCCTTTTTCTCTTCTCTTCTCTTCTCTTCCCTCTGCTGCCCCGACTCCCTGCTCCCTGCAACCCTAACCGTCGCCCCCTCCCTAGCTCCTCCTCCCTGCTCCTCCTTCGTCGGCCCCCAACCAACAGCAGCCGCTGCAGCAGCGGCCGAAGCAGCCACGTCCAGCAGCGCGCAGGAGTAGCAGCGGCGGCAGAGCGCAGCAGCCACGAGCCGCACAGCTCGCGCTACCGCCCGGTCACCGGCGAGCTCGGGCGACCACCAGCGAGCCACACTGACCACCGGCGAGCACTGTTCGACCTCCAACGAAGCTTCCCGGCCTTCCTTTGCTGATTTTTGTTGGTATAATTTTCCGAAAAACCCTAACCCTTGTTTTGATTAATTGGGTGTGATTAGCTTGTAAAAAGCTAAATTGATTGTTTGATTGTGTATATATGTGCTGTAAGATTGATTTGGATAGGTTAATTGTGTGGTTGTGTTGGAATTTTGGAAAAATTGGATTTTTAGCCGGGTTATGCCCAAATTTTTCGGATCCGCCGTTTTTGCGATTTCGGACAAATTGATTATACAATATGTTTTAAAATGTATCCAATTTCATTTTGGAACCGTCAATTTGAGAAATTTATTCAGGTTTTATCGGAATTTGATTCCTAGGTCAAATTTCGGGTATAATGAAATTGGGTCATATAATTGAGCTATTCCACTCAACTGATTTTATAATATTGTTTAAAATGTATTTAATTTTATATTAGAAGTGTTGATTTGGGAAAATTGTGCGTAATTGACCGGAATTGGATTTTTAGGTCAAAATTCCCGCGGGTTTAAATTGGTTTGGGTAATCGGGTTATTTTATTCAATTAACTGTATAAATTACATTAGAATATGTTTAATTACATTTTCGGACCGTCAATTTATATGTTTTGCCAAGAATTGATCGGATTTGCGTTCCGGGCCCAAAAACCCTAATTGGGCTAAATTGTGTATTTCTTTTACTAGTTTTGAGCAATTGATTATTTGATATGTTATAAAATGTGTTTAATTGCATTTCTAAACATTCAATTTGATTGAATTTATAGAATTCTAACGAATTGTATTTTCGGGCCTAAAACCCTAAATTTCAAGTGAGATTATGAAATCGATTATTCGTATTGTTGTTTTTCTAAAATTGAATGTATAGAAATAGTTGAAATGGTATTAATTGCTTTCTAATACCTTTAATTTGAATTAATTAAATTGAATTACTTGAGTTTGTGTCGTGGGCTTTAAAACCCTAATCTTCGGGGAGGATTTTATAAAATTGATTTTTGCTACGTGTATTTATCTAATCGAATTCTATCTTTGGGTTTTAAACCATTTAAATTCTGTTTTAACCTAATCGGTTTGGATTTGGTTCTATATAAACGGTTGGGTTACCTATTTAGTTATAAAACCTAATAAATAAGTTATTTTCGGTAAATTAACTTATGATCGATGATTCTTTTCGGGCTTTCCAAATTAAGTTGAAATGTCCCAAGGGATATTTGTATTAATCCGTTTTTATTCAGTTTTAACTTTAAATCTTAATAAAGCTATACTTTTAAGTTCTATGTTTTATACACGTTTTCTAAGAAAGATCATTTGTGTAGTTTGGGTTTATTTAATTAGGGTATGTGAATTATTGATTGATAGAATAGTTTCTAATTTAGTGTTGATTTCTATCGGGTCTAGGAAAGCTTTCTCGTGGACCCACGAACTAGGGATCCCTCTCCCTCTCATTTCGCTTAGCTAGCTTCGGATCCAGGTAAGTCTCTACTTACCTCTACTTGTGGGTGTTTAGTAAGGTCGAAGCTAATGATCTTGTGCTATGTGTGACATGGATGTGTTGAATGTTGTGTATGCCATGCTATGCCATGTATTATATGATTTTGTATAACTTGCCTTATGTGTAGCGCAGCTTGGAGATTGAGGTATGTTGTATGTGTTCCCATGATATGAGCATGACATGTATATGTGTGATGTTTATGATGTATTATGTTATGGCCCTCTAGGACATGCATAATAGGATAAATGGTAATATGAGTTGGGAACCATCATGGGAGTCTTGAAGTTTGTATGATAGTATTAATGTTCTAGGGCGGTACTAATGGTTCGCATGGTGGTATTCGGATTGTATGGTGGTATTTATGATTTTATGGAGGTATTAATGTTGTATGATGGTATTAGGGTTTGTATGGTGGTATTAATGTTCGTATGGTAGTATTAATGATTGCACAATGGTATTAATGACTTATGGTGGTATTAGGGTTTGCATGGTGGTATTATGGTTGGAATGGTGGTATTCGGGTTCGCATGGTGGTATTAGGGTTTGTATGGTGGTACTTGTGATTTCATGGTGGTATTAATGGCTTATGGCGGTATTAGGGTTTGCATGGTGGTATTATGGTTGTATGGTGGTATTAATGGCTTATGGCGGTATTAGGGTTTGCATGGTGGTATTATGGTTGGAATGGCGGTATTATGGTCTGCATGGTGGAATTAGGGTTTTGCATGGGAGTTAATGATTGTATGGGATTTAGGGTTGTATGAAAAGTTTGAGAGGTTGTGTGAGATGTGTAACGTTTGCGTGGGAGCAAAATTTACGTACGATAGGTTGATTTGGGATGTAAGGAAGGTAATGCAAGTATGATTTGGGTGTTTAACAGTTTTGGACGGAGAATAGTACGTGGAGTATTATAAGAGTATGGAGGAGACAGAATTAGGGTTTGGAGTGATTAACTCTGGGTCGTTGTGATTAAGTAGGGTTGGAGTAGCTAATTGTGATTTGTCGAGGATGATTAAGGTTTGGGATGGCTAAGTATGGTTGTTATGGTAAAATAGGATTAAGAGTGGTTAACCACGGTTTGGTGTGGACAATTAGAGTTGGTTATGGTTGCTTAGAGTTGTTTGGTGTTATTATGGGTATTTATTGACTACAGTGTAGTTATGAATGTGGGATTTTATTTGTTGTGATGTGTACAGTATAAAGAGAATGATTTACGCATGTCAAGAGGGTGATGTGTGATTAATAAGACACGAATAAGACATTAATCACGTAAAGCGAAAGATGTTGAGCCGAGCCCAGTCCGGTCCACCGGTTAGAATAGTGGTCAGAGGCGTCTTGCCCTGTGCGTTTCGTTCCGGTCCACCGGCTATAATAGTGGTCAGAGGCGTTCTGCCCTGTGTGTTTACATCCGGTCCACCGGTTATAATAGTGGGGGATCTCGGCTCGACAGACCCAAACGAATAAGTTAATCCACAGGGAAAATACTAAATACTTACAGTGAAACACCATGTGAGTCGGGGCCAGTCCGGTCCACCGGTTAGAATAGTGGCCAGAGGCGTTTTGCCCTGGGTGTTGATTCCGGTCCACCGGCTATAATAGTGGTCAGAGGCGTCCTGCCCTATGTGTTTATTTCCGGTCCACCGGCTATAATAGTGGGGCTCCCGCGCTCACATGGACTAATAAAGAATGCGTTGAATGAATCTGAATGAAGTAATCCACAGGAAAAATACTAAGTACTTACAGCGAAACACCATGTAAGTCGGGGCCAGTCCGGTCCACCGGTTAGAATAGTGGCCAGAGGCGTTCTGCCCTGGGTGTTGATTCCGGTCCACCGGCTATAATAGTGGTCAGAGGCGTTCTGCCCTGAGTGTTGATTTCCGGTCCACCGGCTATAATAGTGGGGTCCCCGCGCTTACATGGATTATTAAAGAATATGTGTGGTATGAATATACTATTAATGAGAATAAAGAATAAGTCTAATTGGACCATGGCCAGCTTTTATTGTCTATATTACCACATGCTGTTTATGTGCATAATGAGTCACTTATTATTTCGGTTATACCACGCTTATATGTTAAATGGGATGTTGCATATGTTTTATATGTTACTATGAGTGTATGGCAAGATTCGTGCTGTGGGTTGTGAGTATGTAGGATATTGTATTAACGTATTGTACTATAATTTAATACACACTTGATGATATCTCTCCTATAAGGTAGGGTAGCGAGACTTACTCAGTATTAGACCCGTACTGATACTACCTTGGTTGAATGGGTCCTGTGATGATCCACCAATGGTGGGGAGCAGACCTCTTGTGCAGGTTGATACTGTTTTGGGGTGGAAGGCTTGACCTGAGTGAGTAGGCGATCCGGATATTTATCCTTCGAGATTTATTTTGTTTAATTGTATTCACCTTTGGAAGTTGCAAGTATTGTTCTCAGATTTCTAAGGGTTTTGTAATTGACTTTAAATTTCTCGTATTCTGATAAGTGTTTACTATTCGGATTTAATTGTTTGATGGGATTTGAAATTCAGATTTAATTGTTTGACAGGTTTTAGCCTTGCATCTAACATGAGATAGATGGTTGACATTATCTTGTGTTAGATGTGGCGGTAACATTTCCCAAATTCGTTCCTAGCTTCCGCTTTAATCTTTCAAAAAAAAAATTTTCAGGAGTGAAATTTGGGGGTGTTACAGATATTCTAAGTGATCTTCTATTTACGTATCCTATATTTGCTAACATTTTACGTGCATTTCCTTTTGTTCTAATTGTGGATTACATGTATAAGATAAATAGATATGGGATGCCTTTATTTGAGATTGTTGGATTAACACCAACATAGTTAAACTTCAACATTGTATTTTCTTATATATCATATGAAAAAGGAGAAAAATATATGTGGGTGCTTAAGAAGTTCAAGACATTGATGGATCCTACAATGCTTTCGTCCCCTATTCTCACCGATCGAGAACTTGGCTTAATTTCAGATGTAGAACGTGTCTTTTTGGCCTCAAAACATATACTGTGTAGGTTTCATGCAAACAAAAATATAGAGGAGAAGTGTAAGGAAACTAGGGGTGAAGTGTATGCAAGTAGTTTTACCCCTCAATGGAAAAACGTGATAAATATTATAGATGAGGAAACATATGAAGAGCAACTCTTGTAATTAGAGAATGATTACAAAAATATGCCCAATCTATTTTTATTATTATCTAAAGATGGCTTGGTTAATTTCATATAACAAAAAAAATTGTATCTACTTGGGTTGATCAAGTATTACATTGTCATTAAGGTACAACAAATAGGTATAAAATATAGTTTATTGTTACATATGAACTTATTACTAATGAAACTTGTTACAAAATAAAATATTTACATATCTCATCTTCTCTTAATAGGGTGGAAGGTGCTCATGGATCATTAAAGAGATTCTTGGAAACATCAACAAGAAACTTCAACACTATTATACTACTGATTCACTCATTATTAGACTTGCATTATTGCGACATTAGAGCATCTCTTGAGAGGAAACAATTCAGTGTTCATCATCATACTACCAGTGCGCTTTATGTCAATCTGAGAGGGTATATAGCCTTATTTGTATTGGAATTGATAAATAAAGAATATAGAAGAATTAACAATGTGGGAAGTGATGAAGTATTATGTGGGTGCTACATGCATCATAGGCACAGGATACCATATACTCATAAAATCAACACTTACATGCATGATCTCATTCCTATCCCCTTGTCATCTATCCATAATTTTTGGAAGAAGCTTGATACAGATTTGCCAATTTTTCCACTAACACCATTATAACCAATTGAGGCTACCCCTCATTTACTCAATGTGTTTCGTTGAAGTTGTTCTGAGCCAGCCACCTATAGTACAAAATTAGTTGGCTCGAAAAATATTCAATATTGTCATTCCTCATAGAACACCACTACAAGAGCCTAAAGAATAACAACTAAGGGGTTGTCCAAGGTAGAATTCTACTACAAGGGATCCTTTGAGTTGGGTGTATACGAATAAAAGGTATTCAAGTTGTTTAGGATCAATTGAAGGTCAAGTTAGGTCACCTTCTAGTTAAATATGTGGTCGAGGTCGAGGTTGTGGGTAAGATTAGGGCCCAAGACAACAACCATCCTGTATGTCAAATCTGTCATTGGGCTACAAACAGTTCCCATATATACGCCAATTAAATTGATATGTAATACTGCATATTCATAGTTGGTATGATGTGAAGGGAGATACAAGTTGTGGCTTTAGAGCATTATCATATTGTATGCTTGGGGATGTGAACGAGTAGTTTTGAATCCATATAGAGTTATACCATGAGGTGTAATCAAGGCGTCAGTTACATGAGAGTGTGGTACAAAATTCAATAGTTGATCAGCTCCTTCATAATATCCCTCACTAGGAAGGGCAAGCTCCACAGGTAAACTAGATGGAAATGCCATATACTAGTCATGTAATTGTCACTCTATACAGCATATTATTCGTATGTTTGTCTCTAGCTAATGCTTTATTTCTTCCATTAGTGACACAACATGACATGTAGGGTCCTGAAGGTGAAGTGAGCATCTATTTCTTGATGGAACACCCATACTATATATCGGTATGTACTGTATTACAACTTATTCTAATGTTATCATCAGGGGATATGAATTTCACATAATATTTTATTATGTAGGTAAAAATGTTAGAAAATTTTTCACTACCACCAGTGCATGTTGTCTGGCACGTATTCCATGATAGTAGTATCTTGGCATAGACAATACCATATCAATCAAGGTTTCAACTGTGGACAAGGTTAAATAATGATGAAAAAAATCTAATGGAACCACTCCTTTTATCTTCATATGATTCACATTTAGGATGTTGAAATGTTATAGCCGTTGGTTAGATTATTTGTATTTGAACTTTAAATTATGCTCTTGTTTATTCTGTATTATTATCCTTTATGTGGTTTGATTGTTATGACATGTGCTGAAATTATCTTCCTATAGTGTAACTGCACTCATGCATCAATGTTTAAACGCATAACAAACAACAACGTTCATAGATAATTTTCATTTTACTACATGAAATACATAAAAAAAAATCATATTTTATGACGACGCCCACTCCCACATCCATGCCTATTTCCAAGACCTTGCTCTTGGATAGAAACACCTAAATTTCATGCAACGATGTCAAGAGGCACCCTTTATTACCCATAGTCTAAACCCGATTCACCCCTCCAATACATACAATGAAGAGCTTTTAATGTAGCATCAAGACATAGCTGTTATTTATTCCTCCTCATTATGTCGCACAACCATTAGTTGCTCTATGATTTGCAACAAATACCTATGAGACACTTGAATATAGCAATCCATATATACATAATCTATATCCCATGATTCCACTAACAGTTGTCTGAAAATACTTGGGTTTAGTATATGCTCATGTCTCACACTCCACTAGGAAACCATGCGTGCAAAGTGAACTTTATATTTCCTTGTGTTCGATCTTTTGTGTGCCTTACCCATTGATCTAATATGCTCATTGGAGATTTCTTGTGTATACCCAAACTAACATGTTGCTCGTTGTGGCATATATATTTCCACTATATTTATTGAATATAAGCAACAGTGAAATAATGCCAATGGACATGTACTCATGATTACAAACTCTATGCAAATCAAACACGACATATAATACAAAGTCAGTACACCAAATACTAATAGGAGTGATAGTTAAATATGTAATAACATTTAATATTCAATTTGAGTATACCTTTCTCACACTCATAACATCAATCGACCTTTTATAATATTCGAGCATACGAACACCCTTGTCAAAAGGTTTATTAATTAATTATCTAGATGATGAATAAATTGAAAAGATGTAGCCAAAGAGTTGTAATAGAGGATGGCCTTTTATAGGTATCTCTTGATACATTCCTCTTCATTTACGATAAATATCCCTTAATTTGTGGGATCAAAGAAAATATTTTCATTTTTGCTTTGTGATATCCTTGTCTACTGATTACAATTTTGGAGAGAGTTCTCATGAGCGCTAAATTGTATCTAGAGGTGATTATTATCGTAATATAGTCTTTAATATAATATCCTACACACCTCAAAGCATAAACTATTCCATCCTAATTTTTATTCTCTAACACCAACATAATTATAGGAAAATAATAACAAGAAAAGAAACATTATAATTCTTGATCTAAAAATATATTTATATTTGGGATAGAAAGAGTTGCAATAATATAATTTGTCATATGAAGTAAGGATCTATAGTTCCTATAGCATGCAATCATTCGCAAGGCCGAATATTGTGTCAATGTTGATGTTATCATGATGTCAATATTATTTAAAAAATAAATTAAAATATTTTTATTTAGGATTATTTTAAAATTGAAAAAAAAATGTACTATAATATTTTTGAAATTATTCTTTATAAATATATATTAATATTGATATACTTTTGACTTAAAAAATATTTTGCATAAATCTATCTTTCACCATAAAATATAGTTAATATTTCACCACATATGAATTGATCTTTCACTATAATTGAACTAATTAATCTTTCATTAGCGTTGAGATGACTTTTCACTATAGAATTTAGTCAATGTTTCACCATATATAAAAGCGATCTTTTACTATAACTAAACTAATATTTTACCAACGTTAGCCTGGTCTTTCACCATAGAATATAGTCAATGTTTTACCATACATAAAGTAATTTTTTACTATAACCGAATTGGTCTTTTACTAGCATTGTATTTATTTTTCATCATTATTGTTCATATATTTCATCATTAATCAATTACTCCCTCCATATTGAAATTTTACTTTAATTATTTGCACATTTTTTATCAACTAATAAAAGTAACCTTAAAATTATGTGCAAGCCTTTTATTAAAAAAAATCAAATATTTAATACATAGATAATGAAAGGAAAAAGGTGAGGGAAAAAAGAAAAAATAGATTTCAAATTTTCCAAAACGAATTTTTATACAAATATTTACACTCAAATTAACTTTCTTTTTTATACAAATGGAGTAAAATTGGCTACTAAATTTTAACATCATTTTCATGGTATTTTTACCATCATTATATTCGACCATTATTGTATTTATATTTTACTATTGTTATAATTATTTTTTATAGTACTGTTTATATATTTCTCCATTATTCTACTAAAATTGTTTCGATATTTCATCATTGTTACACATATCTTTCATTTTTATTCTACTAAAAACTCAAGATTGTTTTTACTCCAAAATTTATTTCATGACCTTTTATTATAATTGTACCGATATTTCACAATAATTTTTTCTTTATTAGAAGTATATTAATATGTATATTTATTTGTAGAGAAAAATTTTGGAACATTATATTATAATTTTTTATTTTTCTAATAATCCTAAAGAAAGATAAAATATTTTGAAATAAAAAAATGAAGAAAAAAAATTACTTCCATTTACGCAATGAAGAACCGTGTGAACAGAGACATGATAAAAATTGAGTGGATCAGCATAGGACTATAAATAGCCTTCCTTTCCGTCCCTCCCATTATCCACCAGACAGGGTAAAACATAAGTCCATAACAACTGATTAATAATCTTTCCTGAAATAATTACTTCCACCCCATCTCTGTGTCCCTTACCAGCCCCACTAAGAAATGGTGTAAATTAAGAACAAAACACGGAAACTGAGGGCTAAAATCAGCTAATTGCAGAGATTACCTAGCAAATCCGACTTCAATGTTTCAGCAACTTGTATCAATCCTGTTCATTCATCTCTCGATAATCCTAACAACAGCCACAGGAAACGTTAATTTCATCTACCATGGTTTCAAATCATCAAACCTAGTCCTCGATGGCATAGCAGAGTTCACATCCAATGGTCTCCTCAAACTCACCAATTCAACAAAAGAGCAAACAGGACACGCCTTCTACCCAGATCCAGTCACTTTCAAGAAAAGCAGCAACGGTAATCTCCATTCCTTCTCTACAAATTTTGTATTTGCAATTATCTCCCAATTTGCTACTCTTTCTAGCCATGGAATGGCCTTTATCATCACTCCAAACAGAGGCTTACCCGGTGCTCTACCAAGCCAATTCCTCGGATTATTCAACGAAACAAACAACAGGAATTCATCTAATCATGTCCTAGCTGTCGAGCTTGACACAACGTACGGCAAAGGACTCGCTGATATTAATGATAATCATGTTGGTATTGATATCAATGGTTTACCTTCTGTTGTGGCTGCGCCGGCAAGTTATTTCATTAACGATAATAATAAAGATTACAAGAATATGAGTCTGATCAGTGGGAAGCCAATGCAAGTATGGATTGAGTACGATGGTGAAGCGAAGCAGATGAATGTGACTCTAGCACCGGTTGAAGGTACTAAAACGGAAAAGCCTACGATTCCTTTGTTGACGTTATCCCGTGATTTGTCTTCGGTCCTTGAGGACAGCATGTACGTTGGTTTCTCTTCAGCCACGGGCTCAGTCTTCACTTCTCCTTACGTCTTAGGATGGAGTTTCGCGATCGACGAGCCTGCGGAAAGCCTCGACATCCCCCAGCTCCCTAAGCTTCCTAGGACAACTCCGAATAGAGTCTCCAAGATGCTCACAATTGGGCTCCCGGCTATCATCATCTCACTCCTGCCTGTTATATTTTCTACTTCGTACTATTACCTCAAGAGGAAGAAGAAATTTGCGGAGGAATTAGAGGATTGGGAATCAGACTACGGTCCACATCGGTTCAGATACAAGGATCTATACGTCGCGACTAATGGATTCAGAGATAAAGGTCTGTTAGGTAGCGGAGGAAGGATTCGGAAGGGTCTATAAAGGGACTCTCCCTGGTTCGAAAATCGAAGTGGCCGTCAAGCGTATCTCGCATGAATCAAGACAAGGATTAAGAGAATTCGTTGCGGAAATCGTCAGCCTGGGAAGACTACGACATCGGAACATAGTACACCTCTTAGGTTACTGTCGTCGGAAAGGTGAGCTTCTCTTAGTCTACGATCACATGGCAAATGGAAGCCTGGACAGATACTTATACAACAATCCACAGCGTATTCTCAATTGGCACCAGAGATTCCGAGTTATTAAAGGAGTCGCATCCGGTTTATGTTATCTCCACGAAGAATGGGAACAGGTCGTCGTCCATCGAGACATCAAAGCCAGTAACGTGTTGCTCGACGGGGAATTGAACGGTCGGTTAGGCGATTTCGGTTTAGCAAGGATTTACGATCACGGTACGGATCCTCATACGACTCATATTGTCGGTACGCTGGGCTACCTCGCGCCGGAGCATACGCTGACGGGGAGGGCAACGAAGAGTACGGACGTGTTTGCGTTTGGTGCGTTTCTGCTTGAAGTGGCGTGTGGGAGGAGACCGATTGATGTGAAGGCGGAGGCTGCGGATATGGTCTTGGTGGATTGGGTTTTTGGGTGTTGGAATAGAGGGGAGATTTTGAAGGCTGTGGACGTGAATTTGGGCGGGGAGTTTGTTGTCGAAGAGGTGGAGTTGGTTTTGAAATTGGGATTGATGTGTTCTAATGTGGAGCCCGACGGTAGGCCTAGTATCAGGGAGGTGGTTCAGTATCTGGATGGCGTGCTCGCTCTGCCGTATCTATCTGGACTGAGGCTAGGTAGTGCTTCCCGCCGGCACTGTGATACGGGACTCGTTAGTCGGGATGGGGGGTACAGCAAGTCTGTTACCGAGTCCGTCCTTTCTGAAGGTCGCTAGCCGAGTCTTATTATTACTAGATTTGGACCCGTCCGAGAGGATTCAAGTGTATGAATACTCTTATTTATAAATAATATTTGGTAAAGAAATATTTAGGATAAATAAATATTATGTAATTAGTTAATAAGAAGATATTAGTTGTAAGTAAATTGAAATAAAATATGAATATTGAAGAATAACTAATCAACGAAATTTTATAATTATATTTTTTTAAATATTTCTTTAAATACAACATTTATGGTTGAATTATTCTCTACAACATCATCGTTGCATATAAGAATTTTCAAGCCAATACGATTTGTGACTCGAGAGATAGCAATATAAAGTTGATCATGACTAAATATAGGTTTTTTCAAGAAAATACCAATATTATGAAGTAATTGTCCTTGACTTTTGTTGATTATCATTACATATGATACAATCAGTGAAAATTATCTTCAATTGAACTTGAAAGGACAGCCTTGGATTAGATGGTGTTAATGACATTCTTGGTAACAATACTCGTTCACTAGAATTACTTTCACCTAAGATATTTGCTTCTAACACATGAGTTCCAAGCCTTGTGATTACCATCCTAGTATCGTTACATAAGCCAATTGAATTATCGATATTCCTTAATAACATAATAGGTGTACCAATCTTCAAATTCAAGACATAACTTGGGACACCATAACACTTAAGACTATTTAAAAAGTCCGGAGTGTGTAGATCTTGCAATAAATCGTTATTTAAATCAGATCTACATGTTGTATCTTAACTCAAATATATTTTCTCTTCAGCCGAGTTAATTGAAAGCGTATATTCATTGATAGACTCTACAATATCAAGAGTTGGTGCTAGGATAAATCTTCCTTCAAAATAAGCATCATCAATGATATTGCTAGTGAACTATAGATAAGTGTTTTCCACAATAGCCGCAATTGGATCATTTAAATATTTTATTAATAGATCACTTGAAAATTCAATTGTTGTGTGACCATCATTAGAACCTCCAATTGTTCCATCTCCAATGCTTTCAATCTAGTCAGAAAATTGCTTCAACTTGGCGCATTCATTGACTGAGGTAAGATTTTGTAACCTTATATTCTTTGTCAATCGAAACACCTTGCAACCCCACCGTAAGTATGAAGAGTTGATAGTTGCATGGACAATATCTTGTCAACTTTCCTTAGGAATGACAGGTAATATTTGTCTAAAATCACCGCCAAGAACAACCGTCTTACCTCCAAATGGCTTGTCAATACTAAATTGATTGTTGAAGCGTAAAATATCTCTCATGGTTTTATCCAAATCTTCAAAGTAATATATGTGCATTATTGGAGCTTCATCCCATATTATGAGTTTATATCTTATAATCAAATCAGAAAGTGGACTACCTTGTTTGATGTTGCATGTTGAATCTTCAATTGGATTTATGGGAATTTTGAATCGAGAATGAGCTGTTCTTCCTCCTGGTAATAAAAGAGAAGCTATTCCACTTGATGCCACATTTTACACGATATCTCGTGCGCATCTAATAGCAGCTAATAAGGTCCTCCATATAAATGTTTTTCCTATACCCCCATACCCATATAAACCGAGCACCACCCAAGCCACCACTAGCCCCCCTTTGGCTGGTGGACGAACCACCAAAGTCACCCCAACCTTCCCCTTTGTCGTCGCCGACCACCGCCTCTTTTCCCTTCTCTTTTCCCTCGATCCATGTAGAGTTCCAGAGTGCACGATCGTGTAAACACTCAGATACCCTACTGCACAGCCATGCAACCCCTGCACCGTCTGACCGTGCATAATTTTTACTTTCTACCTGATTCTGCACGGCCCTGCAACTTTTGCACCGCCTGGCCGTACATTTTCTTTTCTCTCGACGTGTTGTACTCTGTTGCTACACAACCATGCAGCTTTTTCACCGCCTGCCATTGCAACTTCATTCTTGGCCGTACAACCCTATTTTCACCCCAATTCTTCTTCAAATACCACCAAAATTTAACCATAGCTCCACCACACATATTTCTACACTTCCATACAATTCAAGTTCCATTAGACTTCGGCAAATTCCATTTTTACCCTTCTCTACCATAATCTCTCTCTTAATTTTTAACCCCAATCCTAATCATATTTTATCTTGTTTCATAGGTGATTTTTCTGGTGATCTCATAGGAAGTATAGGATTTAAGTGCATAGAGCCCGATGTCCTTGTCAGTAAGGATACATGTCATAGCTAAGGTTTTATGTGCCCATTGTATTTTTTCTTATATTGTTGATGTATACTTTTGTGTTGAATATGTTGTATTGAATAATTTAATTATGGAAACTCTATGAGATGATGTTCTTGGAAGTAATGAAATTCTATAGGTACATTTTTGGATATAATGTTGGTTATAAAATATCTATGGGAAACTAAGGATATATACTTTAGATAATAAGTGAAAATGTATATGCTTTGGGTTTTATAAAGCTTTGGGAGAATACAATTGTCTTGATTACCCTGAGGGTATTATGGTCATTTGAGGATAACTATGTGGTCATACTTATGTGTTTAAATTATATGTCTTGAGTTTGGCATGATAATATACAATCAACTCTAAATAAGATATTAATCATGTAAAGTGAAAGATCACTTGGGTCGGGCTGAGGTGTTTATATGGCTCCATTCCACTGAATAATAATAGTGGCTCGGGTGTGTTATGCCCAAGAGGTGCTCTAGTCCATTCTACCAAATTAAGAATAGTGGAGCCTCATACTCAATGTAAATATAAATACACTTAAGAGTTAAAGTATAAATGGAAATATACTAATTATTTAAAGTAAAAGACTACGTGAGTCAAGACCGAGGTATTGAGTCCATTCCACCGGATAATAATAGTGGCTCGGGTGTCTTGTCCCTAAGAGGTGCTTCAGACCATTCCATCAGTTTTATAAATAGTGGATCGGGAGTATTTTTACTCTGAGAGTGTTGGCTCCGTTCTACTAGATAATAATAGTGGCTCAAGTGTCTTGTCCCCGAGAGGTATTTTAGATCATTCTACCGGTTTAAGAATAGTGGGGTTGCTTAGCTCTACATAAATAAAAGATTAGAGTATGGCATATCTAATGAAAGACTTGGAATAAGTAGTTATCTGGTTTTCTTCTATTTGCGCATCTATGATTTGCTTATAAGAATTCTTGTATTATGTGTAAACCTGCTTGACTATACCGTTATCTTACTCAATACGTAGCGTACTGATCATCCGTTTCATGGGTTCTTCTCAATCCAATGAGTAGACGACCTAGATGTTTATGTACAGGTCGATGAGGACCAAGTTGATGATTTTACAACTTTTGATGCAATATATGTGGAGGAGTGATTCATTCATATCAGGGTTGGGCATAGAGTTATGTTATCCGGATGATAGTTTTTACTCGGATACCTTTTTGGACTCTTAGTTCCATGGGATCCCTTTTTGGTTATATTTTAATATTGTAATCGGAGTTAATCTCCAAATACTTATTTGATGTATAAAAAGTTATCTCATCTCTTTCTAATCATGTTTTAATTTTTCTAATCATTTTACCTTGTGATTGACATAAGGATGGTGGGATAAGCCAGACTTATGTCAATTACGGCGGTAACACCCAAATATTTGATTATACGCTTATGCTTAAAATGAAACTTTTTAGTAGTCATTTTGGGGGTGTTACATGTTGGTATTAGAGCCTTAGGTTTTGATTGCCGTGTTTTGATTTTTAAATTTTGGTTTTCAATGATCCCTCATTTGATTTCCATGGTCTATTTCACATTTAAGAAAACTTAGTTTTATTTTAAAAAAAAACCCAAATTTACTTGTGAGGAACCGTGTATGGTAGCCTAGGTGGCCTTGAAAATGCAAATTATGTGCATTATGTGTTAAGTTAGCTAAGAAGGCTTGGGCCATAACATAATTTCTGTCTTGCAGCTAGTTAGTCATCAATGGTGCTTAACGGTTGCATTAGTCATCTTGAGGAGACTTTTGAAGCATTCATTGAGTTCGTCAAACATCCATTGCCTCCGCCTCAGCCTCAGCCGCCACCTCCACCTCCGCATTACCCATAGGAGGGTATCAGGGAAGACTGGCTTCAGAGGGTTATAGGACATCACCTACCACTCTACGTTGGTGACGAGGACTTATTTATCCTGGAAGGATGGATCCGGGATATGGACAGGACATAGAGGTAGTAGATTACCCACCGCTCGAAAGGTGAGCATTGCAGCTTTCTTTCTTCGGTGTGCAACCGATACTTGTGGGTAAGTCGTCGTGCATAAGGAAGACCGCTGATGTCTTAGGATGACTTCAAGACAGCTATCCACAAAAAGTTTTATCCCGAAAGTCTTAAGAAGGATAAGCTAAAGGATTTTATGTAGTTAACTCAGGGAGGCATGACCATAAGGTAGTATCATGCTCGATTCTCAGAGATATTGATGTTTGTATCAAGGATAAAAGCTAGCGAGACTATAGTGGTGTATCAGTTAAAGCAAGGGCTTCACTTTAGCATCAGGAGGATGATGGGTACCATGGCTTTTCAGGACTTAGCCACCTTATACGAGCGGGCTTGTGTCGCCGCCACTATGGTACATGAGCAAGCTTCTATTCTGGGTAAGAGGAAGCTAGAGACACAAGGTTCTTTTAGCAGGATTCAATTCTAGGAGAGTGGACCTCTGAGTTATCAGCCTAGGGGTTAGATAGGAGGACAAAGTAGACCTTTTGGACCTGTGAGGCTCTTCATGTGTTGTTTCTATGATCGGGATTATCCAAGACGAAATTGTGAGGACACTCCTATTCAGGATGTGAGGTCAGCTGGGCCACCGATCTTTTGAGTGTCAGTGTCATCAGGGACCTCTTGTACCTCAGCAATAGGCATATCAGTGGCGGACCTAACAACCCCCACAACAGTAGTTTCAGCAAAGGGCACCAACCCCAGCCATTGTATAGCCTTAGGAGATTGCAAGGGCTTTGCCCTTTCCCTCAGAGAGGAGGAGGACAAAATCACGGTTCTGGAGGATACCAAGGAGGACAGTCAGGCAGGTGCTTAAATGTCATCAGCCAAGCAGAAGTTGATTGATAGTTGGATGTAGTCACCGGTACGCTTTCCATCCATTTGTTACCAGCATATGTGTTATTCCATTTGGGAGCATCCTTGTCATTCGAATCTTCTACTTTCATTGCCAAAGCTGCACTATCTCCATCTGCTAGTGTGTTTATTTCTGTGATGTTGCCTTCTGGGGATAGAATGGATTGCATTAGGCTCTACTTGGATGTGGCCTTAGAGATAGGCAGGGTAGACTTTCTAGTGGACTTGGTTGAGTTGGATTTACATGATTTTGACGCTATCCTTAGGATAGGTATGTTGGGGAAATATAAAGCCATAATGGATTATGCGCAAGAGCGAGTTGTGTTGCGGGGACCTAAGGGTGCTAGGGTCTCTTATCGGAGATGCAAGCGTAAACCTACGACGAAGGTCGTATTTTCCCATGCGTTGTATTCTTTAGCCCAAAAGTGTATTTATTAGGAGTTCAAAAGCTAAATATGTATGTATTAGCATTGGAGGATATCTCGATTGCTCAAGAATTTCCTAACATTTTCCCAAAAGAGATACTAGGTATGTTGCCGATTTGAGAGATAGACTTCACCATTGAGTTAGTACCATGAGCGGAGCTAGTTTTGAAGGCACCTTACCGGATGGAACTAGTAGAGTTACAGGAGTAAAAAACTCAGCTAGAGGATCTAGTGGCTCATTGGTATGTTCGCCCGAGTGTATCTCCATGGGGAGCACTAGTCTTTTTTGTAAAGAAGAAAGATGGGAGCCTTCATCTATGTATAGATTATCAAGGTCTAAACTAGTTATTGGTAAAGAACCGATATCCATTTCCAAGGATCGATGACTTATTTGATCAGCTTCGAGGTGCTTCGATTTTATCGAAAATCAACTTGAGGTTGGGTTATCATCAGCTATGCATCGCCGAGGCAGACATCATGAAGACGGCCTTTAGGACACTGTATGGGCACTACGAGTTTATGATGATGCCTTTTGGGCTCACTAATGCACCTTCCATTTTTATGAATTTGACGACGAGGATCTTTTAGCCATTCCTGGATCAGTTTGTTGTGGTATTCATTGATGATATTTTGATTTACTCTCGAAGTATGGAGGAGCATGAGTAGCATCTATAGACGATTTTATCACTCCTTTGAAAGCACAAGATGTATGCTAAACTTTCCAAGTGTGAGTTTTGGCTTCCGGAAGTTGCATTCTTAGGTCATGTAGTATTAGCAGTAGGAGTTGCCATGTACTCAACGAAGGTTCTAGCAGTGACTGAGTGGAAGGTACCCACTAGCATCCCTGAGGTACGTAGTTTCATGGGTTTGGCCGGGTACTACATACACTTTCTTCATAATTTCTCTAAGACAGCTTGTCCATTGATGAACCTTTTGAAGAAGACGACTACGTTTCAATGGGATGATGCTTGTGGAGGAGCATTTAAGGAGTTGAAGCAGCGGTTGACAACAACACTAGTTTTGACTCTATCATCGGGGTCCAACGGATTTGAGGTCTACAGTAATGCATCAAAGCATGGATTGGGTTGTGTATTGATATAGTATAGTAAGGTATTGTCTTACACTTCTCTCAGTTGAAGCAGCATGAGCAAAATTACCCGATGCATGACTTGGAGTTGACCACAGTTGTGTTTGCATTGAAGATTTGAAGGCATTATCTGTATGGGACTAAGTGCAAATTCTTTACTGACCATAAGAGCCTCAAGTACATATTCACTCAGAAGGAGTTGAATATGAGGCAGAGGAAATGGCTAGAGTTGGTGAAGGACTATGATATCGAGGTGACCTACCATGAGGGTAAGGCCAACGTCGTTGCAGATGCCTTAAGTAGGAAGACATCGCACTCTTTGGGTTCTATTGTGGTTACTAGTCGGTTGCTAGAGGAGCTTGGAGAGATGAGAATAGAAATGATCCAGTAAGGTTACCTAGAGGTTCAGATGAGTGCATTAACAATTGCACCAATGGTTTTTTATTAGATTGGAGCGGGACGGCCTGGGATGTTAAGCTTGAGAGGATTCGGCAAAAGATTCAGGATGGTCAGGCAAATGGTTTTTAGATTTACGAGGATGGTAGCATCCGCTATCAAGCTCATTGGTGTGTACCTTAGAGTTGTGTTGATCTAAAGCACCGGATTTTCGAGGAAGGTCACTATACTCCATATTCTGTCCATCTAGGAGGGGATAAGTTGTATAAAAACCTTAAGAGGATCTGCTAGTGGCCTCGCATGAAGCAAGAAGTAGCAGAGTTTGTGTCCAGATGTTTGACATGTTAGAAGATCAAGATTGAGCACTGAAGTCCTGCAGGGTTAGTTCAGCCTTTAGATATTTTGGGGTGGAAGTGGGATTCCATCTCTATGGATTTTGTGAGCGGACTACCGAGGACTCCCAACGGGTGTGACATGATTTGGGTTGTAGTCGACAGATTGACAAAATCAACAGTATTTGTGCCGATGAAGTTGACTTGGAGTATGGATTAGTTGGTCGATGCATATATGAGGTTCGTGGTGAGTAGGCATGGTACACCTATAGACATAGTCTCCGATCGGGATTCGATATTTCTTTCACACTTCTGGAAAAAATTGTAGGAGGCTATTGGCACGAGATTGAGAATGAGTACCACCTTCCATCTAGCTACAGATGGGTAGACTGAGAGGACAATTCAGACTCTAGAGGATATGTTATGAGCTGTGTTTTGAATTTTTAAGGTATTTGGGAAGATCATATACACTTGGTTGAGTTCTTGTACAACAATAGTTATCATGCTAGTATCGGGATGGCACCATTTGAGGCATTGTATGGACGTAAGTGCCGGACACCTTTATGTTGGAGTGACAATAGTGAGATTGTGGTGCTGGGACCAGAGATGATTGAGGAAAAGACTCAGTAGGTTTGATTGATTCAAGATAGAATGAGGGCAGCTCAGAGTCACTAGAAGAGCTACATAGATCAGAGACGTCATAGTGATAGATTTGAACTAGGGGTAAAGTTTTGTTATGAGTTTCACCTACCAAGGGGGTTTAAAGATTTGGTTGGAAGGGCAAGCTAAGCCTGAGATACATTGGTCCTTATGAGATTCTTGATAGGGTTGGTGATGTTGCATATCACCTAGCACTTCCACCAGAGTTATCATGTGTTCATAACGTCTTCCATATTTCTTAGTTAAGGAAGCATGTCACAAATCCATCGCATGTGATCATACTATATGAGATTGAGGTCGATGATTCATTTTCCTATGAGGAGAGGCCTTTGTGGATTCTCGATACCAAGATTTGACAGACTCATACGAGCTCAGTACTGCTCGTGAAGATTCTTTGGAGCCACTATAGGGTAGAAAAAGCAACATGGGAAACCGAGAAGGATATGCGCGAATTCCATCCCTAGCTTTTTATTTAAGGTGTGTTAGGTTTCAAGTTCCCTTCTCCTTTAAGGGGATAGTACCCGGTAGTATAGTATTGACTCTTAGAAATTGAGCACCGAGATCGCTTTCTTTTCATTCTTTTTCCTCTAATTCCCTAACCTTGACTTGTTGACTTCAAGGACAAAGTCTCTTTTAAGGGGGTAGTAATGTAATACCTGAAAAATTTGCTTAATCTAATCTCTTATCTTTAGCCCTAATTTGACTCTAATCTCAAGAAATCTTATTGTTAGCCTTAACTAAATTTCTTAATCCTGAAACTTTAACCAAAACTGAAAACCAAAACCTTGATTAAGTTAAAACGAAATTCTTAAACGTTACCTTCATGTTGTAATAATATACATTGTCTGTAGTAATAATATACATTGTTTGTATAAAATGTCATCAGCCATGTAAATCCAACAATGATTCCAAAAAACTTTAGGTCGGATGAAAAATTTAGATGTCAAAAATTTTGCAAATATTTTTCTTAAAGAAGATGCAAAAACCCAATGAATTGCCTTAATAATACCATCAATATATTCCTTGTCATCATCTAACAAACCTAGGGCATAGCAAGCATCACAATATGATGAATTTTTCTCACCATTAACGCATCTTATGTCTTCATAACTTTTAGGTCCATGCACAACATTAAGAAGACATCTTAAATAGTAGAGTTCTCCACTGCCATGAGGGATATAGAAAATCCGTCCAATAGAAAATCTGTCCAATAGATAACCTCTTTTCTTAACAAATAACCGATCAACAACATCATCGATCGAATCATAATTAGAAAAGATAATAATTTGTTGATTTGGAAGATGAAAGCCTAATCTTTTAACTAGAGAATCTCTGAATTGAATATCATATTTGAATAATCTTGATGATGCTTCACATGATGATATATACCTACAATCATAGTACATCTAAACTCTGTCTGCCTTTTTTGCTACTTCGTCATCCGTTGTACTTCCATAAAAAGATGCAGTAACACGGCCGTATCCTTTGTTGACATATTTAAATAAATACTGATAGAGCGAGATTGGTTACACTACTCAACATTCAAATGTGCACCATAATTTAGCAAGAAATAATGATTGTGAGGAATAATAAACCTGTTATCAAGAGGAACTCCGTTCTTCCCCACTATTCGTCTGTTATCTCTTCTTTCATAGAAAGGATGTCCATCATCATCAATAGTTGTTTAGTTAACAAACTTTTTAGGAAAATGCTTTGTGTAACGACCAGCAGACATGTAAGGGGAGCTCCTAGCAACAACACTACATGGTCCATGTACCATATAATCTTGAACTGCTATATAATAGGTAGGATCAATGTATTTATCTAGAATTTTGGCTGAAATAATTTTGTCTATATAGCTTCCTGTTTGATACTTGTCTTTTACTGCAAGAAATAACAATATATGTGCATGTGGCAACCCACGCTTTTGGAACTCAATAGTCGATATAATTGCAATTGAATTAACATAAAAGTTTATAACTGAGTATAGTAAGAACATATGGTAAATATAATATATATATATAAAAACTATGAAATAGTACTTGATTTAACCGTTCCAAAAATCTTGTTGCTGCAAAGATCTTTATTGAGATAATACAATTTCATTTTAAAAACACAACAAATAATATCCGGACGATCATCAGCTTTGAGGCTTCTTTTTTGAACAAAGTGAACTATTTCTGGCCATTTGGGATTGCAAGTAAATGTAATAAAAAGGTCTAGATAACTAACCCATCTACAAATTGGCATGGTGTCTTGATAGTTCTAAATTATATATCGAGCACCACTTGTGACTTATGACAGTAATATAACTTGTTTTCATTTCCTTGACGGATCGGTCTCACCCCTTAAAATTGCATCTGTTAGTCAGCTATATATTTCACACCGCAAATGTTTTTTATGTGACTTAATGTAAGTTAATCTTGAAGACTCAACCATAGTATATGCATCAACAATATATTGTTGAAGTAGTCTCATGGAAGACAATATAATTGATAACTCTGAATTCCTTTCATGTAAACAATATGAAAAATACTCTGTTAAACTTACATACTTCCGGCCACCCTGCTTCATTCCCGCATTCAACGTTAACGGAACGTCTTCTCTATAGCCATATTCACCGTAAGAAAATAATATAGGATATTGTAATCCACGATATAAAGCATGGAGTTGGTTAATACGTTTCACCATTCCCATTTTGGTTTTGACCAAGATATCCCTATCTCCTAATGATGCATCAAAGTCCCCAATAATTAATCCAGCAATTTTTGAAGCTATAGGTTGATTATACCTTCTTCCATCTGTAACACCCCAAAATTCACTAATTTTTTTTCTCTACAGAAGCAATTAAATTAAACCTTGTGAATTTTGGAAATGTTACCGCCGTGATTAGTACGAGTTTGTCCCATGACTATTCCTGCACTAATCACAAGGCTAAAAGAAATTTAATAATCATCATACATCAAACTCAAGGCAAGGCTCAAATAAAGCATTAAAACATTTATAAGATAGAAATCAGAGTGTGAGAAAAGGAGTCACAATCTAGAGTACGTAGTCAAAGTTTCTTAAAAGGAATAATGTTTACAAACGTTAAAAATCAAGTCTAGATAACCCTAGAACAAAAATAGAAAGTCATAAAGGAAAATCTGGCTACACCACTCTCGATCTTTGTGCCAAGTCCATACTCAGCACTCAACCCCGCTTGATGCCTCGTGAACATCAAAGGCCTAGAAAAAGGTATCACCAACCTGGCCGAAGTCAGAAGGGCCTTCTGATCATAGGAATGAGCAGCACCCATAAAAAGGGTGGTCAATACGCTACGTATTGAGTAATGTAACCATGCACTAAGGCCAATACACAAAGGCACATAATCCAAGAATGATAATACAACAACATACCATCACTTCAGATAAATAAATAAAGGCCAAATTATAGTCCGGATAAATTAATTATTTAATCTCTGATCGGTACTCATTTCACACCATACTTTTTTTATCAAATCCATGCAAGTATAGGAACCCCACTATTATAGCTGCCAGATCGGTTACTTATAAGGCAGAACACACCTAACTGTTATTATAGCTGGCGGAGCAGTCACTTATAGGGCAAAACATACCTAACCACTATTATATGCCGGTGGATTGGTCTGACCCCGACTCTCATGGTGTTCCACTATAAGTACTTAGTGTATTTTATATGTCTTATCAAACTTAGGGTTTGGTTTATTGAGCTTGGGATCCCCCACTATTATAGCCGGTGGATCAGTCACTTATAGGGTAGAATGCACCTAACCAATATTATAGCCAATGGATCAGTCACTTATAGGGCAGAACGTACCTAACCTCTATTATATGTCGGTGTATCGGTTTGGGCCCGGCTCAATAATCTTTCACTTTCCACGATTAATGTTTTACCTTGTCTTGTTCAAAAGTTTCACCTTAGACATGCATGACTAACTCCCTCTACTCTTATCCTCCAAGAGGGCTAGCCCCATATCTTGAGACTCTTGCACCTCCTAACTTGTCCCAACATCCTTAACTTCTTTCCCTAACTCATTGTCTTACCCTAGGGTTTTCTCCCAAAACCCTAATTTGGGCCTATGTGGCCCATCCTTCTCTGCCTCACACAACCCAACAATTTTAACACCCCACACATCACAACCCTTGGATTCCACCTGCATCATCTCACTTTACTCCCCAAGTACACGTGTGACCACAAAACCCTAGATGGTCACACCAAACCCTAGCTGGTCACGCCAAACCTTGGCATCCTCATTTCCACATGTCACCTCTCCATTTCTCACCTTCCACTCTTATTTTCACATAATGCCTATGCTCATCCCTCACATGGAAATCTTACATTCTCATCTCATACTCCGCTCACCCTCATTTATTTTTCCTTTTTACCACCTTCTCAGATTAGGGCTTCCTCCCAAACCCTAGCTCGATCTCCTATGCACCCTTATATTGTCCCATGTACTATTTTTCACCCGAAGCCTACAATCACCAAAACAACTCTTCCATTACCTTCCTCACACCCAAAATCAACATTCCATACGTAAAATTCACCCCCATACAAAATTTATACATCCCCTGCGAACCCTAGAAGTTTTTCATGCAAAACCCTATATTCCTCCATGTAAAACCCTAGATTCTTCCATGCAAATTTCATCCACTTTATTTTGCTTTAAGTCCCCCTTTTATTCTTCCACTCATGGATTATGAAATATTTAGGTCAAACCCACATCCCTTAGTCAACTTATTTCCCTTTGGTCAACTTACTTCCCCATTTTCCTTTGTTTTTTATCCTTTCACCCTATATCATCACGTTACATATCCTAGCATACATGTCCTAAAGGGTCACATCACATCACATCACATCATAATCACAGTATACACATAAATACACATGCCATAAGATACACATGATCATACCTCAATTTCAGGCTACGCTACACATAAGATAGTTATAACGATAAGCATAAGATACATAACATATCATGATACATGGCATACAAGGCATATAAGGAACATAACATACATAAGGTCATAGCTACATCCTTACCTAGAATGACACTGGTCTTGGACCACGGTCCTATGCCTCCTTAGGGTTTTGATTGATTTCACCTATAAGAGGGAAAAACAAAGGATTAATTTTCCTCCTACCAAAAATATTATTATTTTCTATCTTATTCTAAGATTAGGGTTACTATTATTAAAGGAAACTTTCTAAGTGAAAATAGGGTTTTTAATAATATTCATAGCCATATTTATATTATTAAATCTAATAGCTTTATTTCCTCTACTAATAGTACTAACACTAGTTATAGCAAAAATAGCAATATTAATGATAATAGCAACAATAATACTCCTAGTAATAAAACCCTAGTATTTTTAAGGTTAAGACTAATAATAGTGTTAGGGATAAAATAATAATATAATACTAGTAACACTAACAAGATACTAATATTACTAAGGATAAAAGTAATAATAGTAATAATATTTTTACTATAATAATAATAGTGATACTAATAATAATGATGATGATGATGATGATGATGATGATGATGATGATATTAATCAAAATAATGTGAAATAAGGTTTCGACCCTTCATTGTAATAATAATAATAATAATAATATACAATTAAAATGAATAAGGCTTGCATAATTAGGGTTTAAGAGTTTAAAGGGTTTAGGGTACCACCTAGGGTTAGTGGTGACTGGCGGCACTAGCGGTAGTGGTAGTGGAATGAAAAAGGAGAGAAAAGAGAGATAGTTGAGTGCTAGGGATAAGATAGGGAGAGTGAGGGTGGAAGTTGGGGTGGTGGTGGATGCCCAAGTTGAGAGAGTTGGAATGAGGGTAGTGATGCGACCAACAATGGCGACGCACGGCGGCAGGTGTGGTAGCCGAAAGTGGTGGAAGGAGGAGAAAGGAGGAGGAGAGGGAGAAAAGGGAAAAGGATGGTAGGGGAGATAGAGGAAGGTCTGCAGGGAATTTTGGGAGGTGTAAGAGGTGGTGGCTACGGTGGGAGTGGTGGAAAATGGTGGTGCGAAGGGCAGTGGAGGTGGAAGTGTGGCTGCTTTGGAAGGAAACTTTGCGCGGTCGGGGTGGTTCGTGCAAGGAAAATTGAGGGCGGATGGTGGAGTAGTTTGATAGAAGGTGATGTAGGGAGTGGTGTTGTGGGTTGATAGAGCGGCAGCGTTGGATGACAGTGACGACAAGGGCGCCTGATCGGGCGGTGGCACAAAGGAGTGATTTTTCTAGGTTGGAATCAAAAGCACAATCAAAGCTAGTTATGGGGGTATTTATAGGTATAAATAAGGGGATATGGTCAGGGGAAACGGGAGAATAGGGGTAGGTAGGTTAGAGCTCACCGGCTAGCACAAGTCTGTGCGTGGTAGGGTGTGATTGGCCAGGGGGAAAGAAATGGCGCACAAGAAAGAAGGAGGGTTGGTTGGGTCAAACGACATACGAGATAACAGGGAAGAGAGAGGAGAGGTTGGTTGATCAGAGGCGTGGTCAGCGGCAAGAATATCGGGGGAGTTGCAGGCTGCGAGGGGGAAGGAAGAAGAAGGAGGAAGAAGAAGGTAGGGGTGGACCGGGCGGTTGGGAATAAAAGAAAGAAAGAAAAGAAAAGAAGGGAACTGGCCGGGCGACGAGGGAAAAAAGGAAACTCAGCACACAGGCCCTAGGCTGCGCTGAAGGAGAAGAAAAGGAAAGGGAGTTGGGCCACGGGGAAGACAGGCTGAACCGGGAAGAAGAAAAAAAAAAGAAAAAGAGAAAGGAGAAAAAGAAAAAAACGGGAAATGGAGAAAAAGAAAAGAAAAGGAAAAGGAAAAATAGGGTGGTTGGGGTATTTGGAATATTTTGGTATTTTAGATATATACAAATAATAATATTTTAATAAAATAATATTTAATTCCCTTTTAGGCTAATTTAAGATTTTTGAAAGATTTTTCCTAAATTCCATTTTAATTAGCAAAACACACAAATTTTTCCTAATTAAAATATTTATTATTTTCTTCTTGATTTACCTTAATTAGTTCCCTTTTATTTTAATAAAATAATTTACTTAATTAATTTTTCTAATAAGTTCTTAATTTGCTATAATTCATAAAATTAGGGGTTTGGGATATTTCACCATCCCCTTTATTCCTACCAATCAACTTCAACTTTACATCTAAACAACCATATTTTTTTAATTTTTTTCTCTGACCATTCTGAATGATTTAACCAACACATTATTCTCATCAAGCATCATTTTCAAATCATAAACAATAGATGATTAAAGGTTATTCAAGGTTTCATTTTCCCTACAACCAATACAGATGGAATAAGGAATTAAAAGCAATTACTTAAAAAATGACAAAATGACTCAATAATTACCACAACTTGTTAAATAACTCACCTAAGAGAATGAACTCTATTTTCAACTTCATTATTAGTGTCATAAATGTGGATTTGTGCAAATTTAGGCACTAAACATTCATTTGGAAATAAACTTCCTATAAGATGATAATTTTGACCATGTAATCTAAATATGGGAGGTGATCTTTCATTGTTCAAACTTCTATCAAATTTTCCTCCCATCAAAGTGAAACATAACATGTTATTGTATGACTGAATATTCTAGAGAAATTGTTTGCTTCTATCATTACGTAAATATAATAGCTCATGAAATACTTTAGAAGGATTTCTCATTGGCGGGAGTTGAACTTTGTCTTGCATACAACATAAAGAATATTTCGGATTTCGAGATGAGCGACTTTTACACATTCTTTCCTCATACTAGAAAAAAGAATTGTAAAATCCACATGTGTATATTACATCTCCAATATCAAAATGATCTACACATGTCATAAAATTAATATAAGACATTTGAAAAGGTTTATTAAAAAAATTTGTATGCACAAATACATTTCTGGTTGTATACCGGAAGGTGTTCCACTGTTTTGTTCTATTTCAGCATCTGTGAAGATGTAAAGTATCAGACATTGAAAAAAATTATGTCGTTTTCCTATTATGTTTAATATATTATAAAAAAAATTAATATGAGACTTTTCGAGAAATGTAATATTCCATATGCATATATAAAATATATTAATTGGTGCATACCAGATAATAGGGTTCCACTATTCTCTTATATTTCATTATCTATTGACACATAAATTATGATATATATATAAATAACAATTACAACCTAAGGAAAATAATAATAAAATTACAAAATAATATTAATAATAAATGTTTAAACATGTTGGAAAATGAGAATTCTAAGCTTCATCGAATTCCAATCTTTACCCTACGATAGAGGCACCATAATTCTTCTTAGAACAGATATAAAAGTTTTCCATTTTTTATGATTATGATAAATTCACAATACCACTTTGATTTGATACATGAGATGTTGATAAGATATTGGTTGCAGTATTTGAAGGCCCAATACTTGACAACCATTTCATTTGATCATCATCATAGTTTAGTTTATAAATATAGTTTGGAGGAGTGCAAGATATAAGAAAGGAATAAATAAATAGTTAATATAAATGAATACTATACACATGATTTTAAAATTGGCTTATATAAATGTAAAAAAATTATTATCATTTGTGATGTCACTAAGAGCATATAACAATCTATGAGATTGAAAAGGGGTGACCACACATTCAATATGTGTATCTTGATCTAGGATCAATTTTGTACCAATTATATTTAAATTACCTTCATATCTGTATCATGTTTTTAATTTATAATATAAACAATATTAACAATTTATTCTTCTTAAAATAAATTAATATACTTTATAACCAATTAAATATAGCTTAATAATATTACACAACTATATTCAAAAAGTTGTAAAAAAATCACTTTCATCAAAACAAAATTTTCTAATTTTAAGTAGGAAGTTTATATTTGTTTCAATCAGTAGATAATTTTTTTCATTTCAAAGAATGAATTTAAATATATATTTTTAAATAAAATTTAAGAATATTATTTTATTTTCAATTGTGTATGTATTAATTAATTAAGAAGTCTTCTAATATTTATAAGGATTTTTGGATGTTTTCCTAAGAACATTTTTTTAAGTCTCGTCGTAATTGATAAATAAAAATATTTTTTAAATTTATAATGTAAAAAATAATAAAAATTTATTCTTCTTAAAATAAATTAATATAACTTATAACCAATTAAATATGGCTTAGTAATATTACACAACTATATTCAAATAGTTGTAAAAAAATCACTTTCATAAAAACAAAATTTTCCAATTTTAAGTAGGAATTTTATATTTGTTTAAATCAATAGATAATTTTTTTATTTAAAAAAATAAATTTAAATATATATTTTTAAATAAAATTGAAGATTATTATTTTATTGCAATTATGTATGTATTATTAATTATGACGTCTCCTAATATTTATAAGGATTATTGGATGTTTCTCTAAGAACATTTTAATTAAGTCTCATATTAATTGATCAACAACAATATGTTTTAAATTTATAATTTAAAAAATAATAAAAATTTAGTCTTCTTAAAATAAATTAATATACTTTATAGAAAAATATAGCTTACTAATAGTACGCAACTAAATTCAAATAGTTGTAAAAAAATTACTTTCATAAAATCAAAATTTTCCAATTTTAAGTAGGAAGTTTATATTATTTTAATAAGTAGATACTTTTTTCAGTTCAAAAAATAAATGTAAGTATATATATATATTTTAAATAAATTTAAGAATATTATTTTATTGTCAATTATGTATTAATTAATTAATTATGAAGTCATAGGCATTGAATATGCAAAGTTTTAGCATCTCAAACATTTGCTTATAAGGATCAAATAAATAAAAGAATTGTGTTAAGGAAAATATAAGCCTCGTTAATCTGGTCATCCATTTTATTTACCGAATCCTAACCATCCATTTCACTGAATTAATCCCCACCCTCCCTTTCATTTAATTACCTATTCACGGTAGCAATGAAACAATGTCGCGATAGAGAAATGAAACCCTTGTTTCATAACTCAATCTTAATTTTCCGTTTAATGTTATTGTAATCTACACCATTCCGTTGATAAGTTCCTTTATTCAAATACTAAAAGCATGTCGGGTTTTTGGAGAATTCTCCAACCCACCCTACACCGTGGTTGAAATGCCCCAAAACCCTAATTGTAAAAATTTTGGCCAAATAAGGATTTAATAGGGAAATTAATTTAATAAATTGTTTTTATTAAAATAAAAGGAAATTAATTAGGGATAATCAAGAAGAAAATAATAAATATTTTAATTAGGAAAAATTTGGGTGATTTGCTAATTAAAGAGGAATTTAGGAAAAACCTTTCAAAAAACCTTAAATTAGCCTAAAAAGGAAATTAAATATTATTTTATTTAAATAATATTATTTTTAAATATCCTAGATTACCAAAATAATCCAAATGTCCTAATCCACCTATTTTTCTTTTTCCCCTTTTCCTTTTTCTTTCTTTCATTTCTTTCGTTTTCTTCCTTGTTCCTTCTTCTTCTTTTCTTTTTCTTCCTCCTTGCCGACTTGGGCCTGCTCGCGGCCCAAACCTTTCTTTTTTTTCTTTCTCCTTTGGCGGCCTAGCACGTCGCGTTTCCTTTTCTTCTACCCCGTTACCCAATCCGGTTTCCCCTTGTTTTCTTTCTTTTCTTTTCTTCCTAGACTGCTGGTCCACGCCCACCTTCTTCTTCTTCCCCATCGCAGCCTGCAAATCCCCAACTCCCCGAAGATTCTGCCACCAGCCACACCCAGTTTGACCGGCCATTTCTCTCCTCTCTCCTCCCCTTCACTCACCAGCCATTTTGACCCAACCACACCTCCCCTCTTCTCGCACAATCTCCTCTTTTCCCTAATCAATCGCCAACCATGACACAATCGTGTGCCGGTGAACCCTAACCTACCTGCCCTACTCTCCCGTCTTTCCTTTGACCTTATCCCTCTCTAATTAGCCTATATATATACCCTTAAGCAGCCAAAATTGAAACCTTTTCTCACAGCTCAGCAAAATTTTCCCTGAACACCACCACTTGAACATACGCTATTTCCAGCCGCCGCCCACGCCACCCACCTAAACCTTCCCTAGACCACCCTCTACCTAACTACACCTCCTTTCTCCCTCGATTCGCCCTACACAAGCCACCAACTGTGTAAAGTCACCTCCTTGATTATCCCTTCCTTCCACCTTTGCCACCCTTCGCACCACTATTAGCCACCATTTTGTAACCACTACCTCCTACACCTCCCAACCTACTTTGTATAGTCTCCTCTACCTTCCCCTACCCTTATTTTTCTCTTTCTCCCTCTCCTCCTCCCTTTCTTCCTTTCATTTCCTTTCAGCCACCACAGCCGTACCGTGTGCTGCTACCCTCATTCTACTCCTCTCCATCTAGGCAATCTTAAACACCCCAACTTCCACCCTCTTTCTCCCTCTCTTTTTCCCAGCACTCAACTATCTCTCTTTTCTTTTCTTTTTCCAGCCACCGCTGCTGCCACCGTGGACCACCGCGGTGCCGCCTATCACCACCAGCCTAAGGTGGTATCCTAAACCCTCTCAACCCTTAAACCCTAATTATGCAAGCTTTATTTATTTAATTTTATTTTACTTCTATTATTTGAGTATTATTATTATTATTATTATTATTATTATTATTCTATATAAGGCCGAGACCCTATTATGTCACTATTTTGATTTTTAGTAGTAGTATTATTAATAATATCACGTATTATTATTATTTATTCAATGTAGGGTCGAAAACTACTCTATATTAATTTCAGTTAATACTCTTATTATTATTATTATCATTATTATTATTATTATTTCATAATATTATTATGGTTATTATTATTATTACTACTATTACTATTATTATTCGTATTGTTATTATTATTATTATTATTATTTTGGTGAAGGGTCGAAGCCCTTATTTCACATTTATTTTGAATTATGTCATTTTCATTATTATTAGTATTATTGTTAATATTATTATTATTTTTGTTGTTGTTGTTATTATAATTAGTATTATTATTATTTTTAGTATCATTATTATTATTAGTGTAAAATCTTCAAACCTTATAATATCACCTTTTTTCAATATTACTATTATTATTTTTATCCTAAGCAAAATTAGTATTTAATTAGTGTTACTATTATTATATTATTATTTTATCTAAAACCCTAATCTTAGAATAAATTAGGAAATTATAGTATTTTTGGTAGGAGGGAACCTAATATTTAGTTTTTCCCTCTTATACAAGAGACCAGCCAAAACCCTAAGGAGGTGTAGGAGCTTGCTCCAAGACAGGTGTCATATTAGGTAAGGGTGTACCTAAGGCCTTATGTATGTAATGTGTTTTGTATGCCATGTGCCATGTTATATAATGTATCTTATGTGTATTGTTATAAATATTTTATGTGTAGTGTGGCTTGGAGTTGAGGTATGCTCATGTGTTTCTTTATGGCATGTGTATAACATGTATAAGCTGTGATTATGATGTGATATGATGTGGCCCCTTTAGGACATGCATGCTAGGTTGTTTAATGTGATGATATAGAGTGAAAGGATGTGGAGTTGACCTAAATGTTACATGACCATGAGTGGAAGAGTTTAGGTTTTTTTTATGGAGGAATCTAGGCTTTTGCATAAAGGAATCTAGGATTGTGTATGGAAGAATATAGGGTTATGTATGGAAGAATCTAGGGTTTTTCATGGAGGAATATAGGGTTTTGTATGGATGGATCTAGGGTTTGCATGGGAGAATCTAAGTACATAGGAAAGAATCTAGGGTTTGCATGGGTGAATCTAGGGTTTCACGTGGGAGTTTTAGTGTTTTACATGAAAAAGTTTAAAGGGTTGCATGGGATGTATAAAGTTTGTATGGGGGTGAATTTTACATATAGAAAGTTGATTTGTGGCATGAGGAAGGTAATGGAAGTGTTGTTTTGGTGTTTGAACACTTTGGATGAAAAATAGTACGTGAGATAGTATAAGGGTGCATAGGAGACTGAGCTAGGGTTTGGTGTGGCCAGCTAAGGTTTGGTGTGGCTGCTTAGGGTTTCATGGTTACAATTTTACTTGGTGAGTAAAGTGTGATGATGAGGGTGGAATCTATGGGTTGTGATGTGTGGAGTGTTAAAATGATTTGGGTTATGTGAGGTGGAGTAGGATGGACCACTTAGGCCTAAATTAGGGTTTCAGAATAAAACTCTAGAGTGAGACAATGAGTGAACTTGGAAGTGTAAGGTAGTGGGCCTTGACCCACATACATGGGAGATGGGCTCTAATGTGAGTTAGGGTAAGGAGGCAAGGATGTCGGGCCAAGTTAGGAGGTGCATTATTCTTATGATGTGGGATGGGTCCTTTTAGAGGATAAGCGTAGAGGGAGTCAGCCAACATGTTTAGGGTTAAACTTTTGAATAATACACTTAATACATTAATCATGTAAAGTGGAAGATTATTGAGTCGGGCCCAAACCGATCCATCGGTAAAGAATAGTGGTTAGGGCGTCCGACCCTATATATGACCGATCCACTGGCTATAATAGTGGTTAGGTGCATTTTGCCCTATATGTAACCGATCCACCGACTAGAATAGTGGCGGATCCCATGCTCAATAAACCAAACCCTGAGTTACTAAGACACATAAAAGACACTAAGTACTTACAGTGGAATACCATGCGAGCAGGAGCCAAACCAATCCACCGGTAAGGAATAGTGGTTAGGGCGTCTCGCCCTATATGTGACCGATCCACCGACTATAATAGTGGTTAGGTGCATGTTGTCCTATATGTGACCAGCCCACCGACTATAATAGTGGAGTTTCCATACTCACAAGGATTGATAAATGGCATGGTGTGAAATGAGTTATGATAAGAGATTAATTAATTTATTAATCCAAACTATAAATGGGCCTTTATGTACTTACTTGAATGATTGTATACTATTACAATATCATGTTAGATTATATCCTTTCATATGTTAATCTTAGTGCATGGTTACCTTACTCAGTACGTAGCATACCAATCACCCTTTTTATAGGTGCTTCTCATTCCCACGAGTAGGGGGCCCTTATGAATTTATGCAGGTGGGTGATGCCTATTTTGATGCCTTCGATGTTCATGAGGCATCAGGGGGGCCGATTGTTGAGCATGTATTTGGCTCATGGATCAAGAGGGGCGTGACCGGATCCCCTCGTTATATTTTTCTATCTCTTTATGTTATTCATATTTGTATTGGGTTTTCCAAGTTTAATTTTTAAAGTTTGTAGACTTATTTCCTTTTAAGGAATTCTCACTTTGTACTCTGGATTATGACTCATTTTTATGCACTCTGATTTCTATTTTACAGTTGTTTAACGCTTATTTGAATTCTTTATTAGATTTTATTTATATTGATTATTAAATTCCTTTTAGCCTTAGCATTTGGTACCGGAACGGTTGGAGTGAACCAGTCTGGTACTAAGTGTGGTGGTAACATTTTCGAAATTCACAGGTTTTAATTTAATTGCTTCTATTTTAAAAAAATAGTGAATTTTGGGGTGTTACAGTAGCTCTCGCCTCTCTCCTCTCTTTAATATGTCCGATCAGTCTATATCTTGCATCAAGAAAGAAAATTTTAAACTTACTAAAATACCCTAAAACCCTAATTTTGAAAATTATGGCAAATTAAGGATTTATTAGAAAAATTAATTAAATAAATTATTTTAATAAAATAAGAGGAATTAATTAAGGAAATATCAAGAGGAAATTAATAAATAATTTAATTGGAAAAAACTAAGGAGTTTTGCTAATTAAAATGGAATTTAGGAAAAACCTTTTAAAAATCATAAATTAGCCTTTAAAAGAAATTTAATTATTATTTTATTAAAATATTATTATTTTTAAATATCCCAAAATACCAGAATATTCTAAATACCCCAACAAATATATTTCTTCTTTTTTGCCTTTTTCCTTTTTCCTCGTCTTTTTCCTTTTTTCTTTCCTTCCTGTCCTTCCTCCACTTCTTTTTCTTCCCCCCAACCTGGGCCATCCCAGCTTCGCGGCCCAAAATCCCCTCCCCCCTCCTTTCCTCTTTCGTTGCCCAAGGCCCACCACACCATCCTTTCTCCTCGCCCAGTCCAGTTCTTCCCCCTCTTCTTTCTTTTCCCCTAAACCAACCAGTCCGTCGCCCCCTTCTCCCCCAACCCTTCTCTCCCCAATACCCAACCACCCCAATTCCTAGCATAGAAACGCGACCTCTGTGCCGCCGCACGCCAACCTGCCACTCCTACTCCCTTACCTAACACAACCTCTCTCTCTTCCACCCAATCCTAGCCTCTCTCTCTCCTCACGCATGGCTCTCTCTCCTCTCCTTTTTCCCTTCCGAGAAGCCTGACCTACAATTTTCACAGGCCTTCTCTAACCATTGGGCCACCTGCCGCCGATCTTCCCACTTCCCCCTCATCCTTAGCCTATAAATACCCCTCTACCAACCCCCTTTCAACTCTTTTTTCTCTCAACCCAAAAACCCCAACTCTTGTCACCGTCACCTGTTCAGCCACCAATTGCTCCATTGCCGTCCGGCATTGCCACCTACCAAACCACTCCTTGCACCACCCTCCACCATCCTCAATTTGCCCTACACGAGCGATCTTGGTCGTGCAAAGTCCTCCTCCCGATTAGCCCCACTTCGACCACTGCCGCCCTTCACACAACTGTCCACGACCTATTCCACCATAACCACCACCCCTTACACCCTCCAAAATCACCAGCAAACCTCCCATACCTCTCCCTGCCCTCCTTTTCCCCTTCCTCCCTCTCCTCCTCTCTTCCTCCCTCTCCACCACTCTCGGCCACCACACCATTACCGCCGGTGTCGCCGCCCCTTTGGCTATGCCACCACCACCATTCCAACCCTCTCAGCCTAGGCAACCTCCACCACCTCAAATCCCCCTCTCATTCCCCTTATCCTACCCTAAACACTCAATGTTTCCCCTTTTATCCCTATTTCCCCGCTGCTGCTGCTGCCGGTGCCGCCGGTCACCACCTACCCTAGGTGGTACTCTGACCCCTCTTTACCCCTAAGTCCTATTTATGCAAACCTTATTCTTTTTATTTGTATTATATCATTATTATTATTATTATTATTATTATTATTATTATTTTATCATTATTATTATTATCATTATTTATTATTATTATATTTATTATTATTATTATTATTATTTATAGACTCAAAATATTAATCTTATTATTATTAAGGGGTTGAAACCCTATTCTTATTATTATTTCAATTATCATTATTTTATGGATATTATTATCGTTATTTTTATTTTTATTTTTATTAAGGTGTTTATTATTATTATTATTATTATTATTATTATTATTATTATTATTATTATTATCTCATCATCATCATCATCATCATTATTATTATTATATACAACCTCAAAAATATTAATACTACAATTAATATTAATGGTCCAACCTTATTTTTATTCTTATTGATATTATTGTGATTATCATGGTTTTATTATCATTAATATCATTTTATTTATGTTATTATTATTGTTGTTATTAATGCTAACTTAGGCATAGTATTAATATTACTATTATTGTAAAAAATATTTGAACCCTTGTATTATCATTATTTCAAATATAAGTATTATTATTATTATTATTACCCTTAGCAATATTAGTATTTTGTTAATATTACAATTATTATATTATTATTTTTATCACTAACCCTATTTTCAGTCTTAACCTTAATAATACTAGGGTTTCTTTTACCATGACTATTGGTATTATTATTATTATTATTATTATTATTATTATTATTATTATTATTATTATTATTATTATTATTATTATTATTATTATTATTATTATTATTATTATTATTATTATTATTATTATTATTATTATTTTACTATAAGTAGTATTAGTACCTTTGTTAGGAGAAATAAAGCTATTAACTTTAATGGTATAAATATGGCTATAAATATTAACACAAACCTATTTTGACTAGTAATACTCTAGTAGGCTAACTTGAAAATTAAAAACCCTATTTTCACTTGTAGAGTTTCTTTTAATAATTATAACCCTAATATGAGAATAATGTTAGAAATAATAAGTATTTTTGGTAGGAGGAAAATTAATCCTTAATTTTCCCTCTTATAGATGAAACCAGTCAAAATCCTAAGGAGGCATAGGAGTGTGCTCCAAGACTAGTGATGTTTTAGATAAGGATGTAGCTAAGACCCTATATGTGTTATGTGTTTTGTATGCCTTGGATGTTATGTACTATGTTATGTTGTGGTTATCATTAAACTTTTTTATGTGTAGCGCAGCTTAGAGTTGAGGTATGCTCATGTGTTTTCTTATGGCATGTGTATAATATGTATATATTATATGATGTGATGTAATATAGCCCTTTAGGACATGCATGCTAGGGTATTTAATGTAATGACATGGGGTGAAAGGGTGTAAAAGGAAAATAGGGATGTAAGTTGTCCAAGGGGAAATAAGTTGGCCAAAGGGAAGTAATTTGATTAAGGAATATGGGGTTGACCTAAATACCTCATGATCCATGAAAGGGAAATTAAAAAGGGGTCTATGAATGAAATAAAAGAGGGTATGAACCTTGTATGTGGGAGAATCTAGGATTTTAAATGAAAACCTTGAGGGTTTGTATGGGGTGCATGGAGTCCACATAGGGATGAAGTTTACATGTGAAAAGTTGTATTAGGATGTAAGTAAGGTAAGGGAAGAGTTATTTGGGTGATTAGAGGCTTTGGGTGAAAAATAGAACGTGGGTTAGTATAATGGTGCATAAGAGTGTAATACTCAAAAAAAATTTCTAACCTAATCCCACATCATTAGCCCTAATTTGACTCTAATCTCAAGAAATATTATTATTAGCCTTAACCAAATTTCTTATCCCGAAACTTTAATAAAAAATCGAGAACCGAAAACCAAAACCTTGATTGGTTAAACCGAAATTCGTAAACTAAACACCAAACTCGCTATAATTTCCACTAATCTAAATTATTTAGCTAATCCCAAAATTCTTAATCTAATTCTAATTCCCTAAAATTCCCTCTTTTTCCTTTTCTTTCTCCTTTGTTTTTCTTCCTTTTTCTTTTTCTTTTTATTTTTCTATTCTTCTCCTTCACCATTTTCCTTGTGATGTGAGAAGCTTTGCTTCTCCTGCACATGTTCCACCATCCACTTGCCTCCCTCATGCCCATCACCATCACCCTGTCGGCCCTACCACCCCCTTCTTCTTCTTCTTCTTCTTCCTTCTTCTCCCTGTGTATGCCCTATTTTTGTAGCCATCGCCTACCAGCCTACCACCCTTCCTTTTATTTCTTCTCCTTTCTTCTTCTTCCTACCTTCTCCTCCCTTACACGTCTCCTTCTCCATCATCACCCCCTCGTGCCTCTGCCTAACTCCCATCCATATCAACCATCACCATCTCCCCCTGTCTTTTTCTTTCTTTCTTTCTTTCTTCTTCTTAGCAGAAATCCTTCATCATTGTTGTCATCACTTCTCTGCTTGTTTCTCCTCCTTAGCACGCCACCTACTAGTATAGATACCTCCCACCCCTTCATTTTATTACCATCCATCAATTCCCTGACCTTCTCTTCTTTTTCCTTCTCCTTTCTCCCTCTTCTTCCTCTATCTTCCCTATTTTTAGCTTCTGCACCACCCCATCCACCACCCAAGCTGCCACTAGCCGCCCTTTGGTAGGTGGACCAACCACCAAGGTCACCCTAACCTTCCCTTCACCGTCATCGCCCATCACCACTAACCGCTGCTTATTTTCCCTTCTCTTTTCCTTCATGCCTTGTAGAGTTTCAGAGTGCACAACATGTGCACTACCTGCTACACAGTTGTGCAAACGCTTAAATATGCTGATGCACAACCGTATAACCCTTGCACCATCTGCCCGTGCATAATTTTTCTGCTCGGCTTGATTCGGCACAACCATACGACTTTTGCACCGCCTGGCCATGCATCTTTTCTTCCTTCAAACTATTGTGCACTATTGCTGCACGGCTGTACAACTTCTGCACTGCCTAATCATGCATTTTCTTTTCTCTCGACCTCTTGTACTCTAATTCTGCACTGCCGTGCAACTTTTGCACCGCCCGCTAGTGCAACTCCTTTCTTGACCATGCAACCTTATATTCACCCCAAATATTCTCCAAATACCACCAACATTTAACCATAGCTCCACCACACATATTTCTACACTTTCATACAATTCCAATTTCCATTCGACTTGGGTATATTCCATTTTTACCCTTTTGTACCATAATCTCCCTCTTGATTTTTAACCTCTAATCCTAACCATATTTTATCTTGTTTCATAGGTGATATTTTTGGTGATCTCGGAGGGGGTGTAGGATTTATGTGCTTCGAGCCTGGTGTCCTTGTCGGTAAGGATACATGTCATAGCTAGGGTTTTATGTGCTCCATGTTTTTTCCTTGTATTGTTGATGTATACTTTTGTGTTGAATATGTGGTATTGAATAATTAATTATGGAAATGCTATGAGATGATGTCCTTGGGAGTAATGAAATTATGTAATTACATGTTTGGGTATAATATTGGTTACAAAATATCAATGGGAAATTAAGGATATGTGCTTCGGATAATAAGTGGAAATGTATATGCTTTGGGTTTTACAAAGCTTTGGGATAATATGATTGTCTTGATTACCTTAAGGGTATTATGATCATTTGAGGATAAATACGTGGTCATACATATGTGTTTAATTATATGTCTTGAGTTTGGCATGATAATAAACAATCAACTCTAAATAAGATATTAATCATGTAAAGTAAAAGATAAATTGAGTCAGGCCGAGATGTTTATATGGCTCTATTCCACCAGATAATAATAGTGGCTCGGTTGTGTTATCCCCAAGAGGTGCTCTAGTCCGTTCCACCAGATTAAGAATAGTGAGGCCCCATACTCAATGTGAATGAAAATACAATTAAGAGTTAAAGTATAAATGGAAATATATGAATCAGTTAAAGTGAAAGACTAGGTGAGTTAGGACTAAGGTGTTGAGTCTGTTCCACTGGATAATAATAGTGGCTCAGGTGTCTTATCCTCGAGAGGTGCTTCAGATCATTCCACTGGTTTAAAAATTAGTGGCTCAGGAGTATTTTTACTCTGAGAGGTGTTAGCTCCGTTCCACCGGATAATAATAGTGGCTTAGGTGTCTTGTCCCCAAGAGGTGTTTTAGATCATTCCACTAGTTTAAGAATAGTGGGGTTGCTGAACTCAACATAAATAAATGATTGGAATATGGTTTATCTAATGAAAGACTTGGAATCAGTGGTTATCTGACATTCTTCTATTTATGCATGTATGATTTGCTTATGAGAATTATTGTATTATCAGTACCCTAGAGACTGATCCACCGACATATAATAGTGGTTAGGTGAGTTTTGTCCTGTATATTTCCGATCCATCGACTATAATAGTGGGGGATCCCGAGCTAAATAAACCAAACCCTAAGTTTGATAAGACACGTAAAAGACACTAAGTACTTACAGTGGAACACCATGGGAGTTGGGGCCAGACCAATACACCGACGAATAATAGTGGCCAGGAACATCTTGCCCTAGAGACCGATCCACTGGCATATAATAGTGGTCGAGTGCGTTCTGCCCTATACGTTTCCAATCTACCGGCTATAATAGTGGGGTTCCCATACTCGCATGGATTGATAAAGAGCATGGTGTAAAATGAGTATTGATTAGATAATAAATAATCAGTTCATCTGGACTATAACTTGGCCCTTATTTATCTGTAATGATTGTATGTTGTTTATGTGATCATACTTGTGTTACCTATTTTTATATGCTTGGTCATAGCTGTATGGTTACCTTACTCGGTATGTAGCGTATTGACCACTCTTTTTATGGGTGCTACTCATTCCCAAGAATAGAAGGCCCCTCTAACTTTGTGCAGGTCGATGATACTATTTTTGATGCCTTTGATGCTTTCGAGGCATCGGGCAGGGCTGAGTGTTGAGCATGGACTTGGCCTAGGGGATTCGAGATCGCCGTGGCCACATTTACTTATTATGTTCCTTTATTTTGTATCAGTTTACTTAAACTTATTTTTTATCGTAATATAGCTTTTATTCCCTTTGAGGAATCCTAATTATGTACTTTGGATTGTAATTCCGCATACTCTAGTTTCTATCTTATGTATGCTTCAACGCTTTTATGAAACCTTGTTTTGAGTTTGATTTATGGTGATTGGTGATTTTTTCTTTAGCCTTGTGGTTAGTACGAGATTGGCCAAGGGTCGAACTTATACTGAACAAGGTGGTAATATCCCTGAATCTCACAAGTTTTGATTTACTTACTTTCGCAAAATTATTTACTAAAACAAAATTTTTCAATAATGAATTTTGGGGGCGTTACACTTACACTCCCGATCTGTATTTCCTATGATTTCCCTTCTGATTTTATACTTTTATTTCCGTTCCAATTCTATAATGTTTTGAAAAAATATAGTTTGCGAATATTAGATTTGTGATTTCTATGTATTATTAAAAAGCCGTATCAAAAGTGTGCAACTTTTGATTTTTCTATCGATTATACTATGTACTCAGAATGATTTTTCTTTGATGTAAGCTCTATATTTAAAGTTCTGCTTGCTTATGTTGTGGATTTATGCGTACAGATTTCAAAAATTTCTTATTTTTCAGTTATGCTCTACTTGGTGCATATTACATGGTTTACTGACTCTAAAATACCCATCTGGTTCTCTTATGGTGTTCTATCTTTTGTTTTCGAAAGAGAACACACAATACAAAGAAATTTGGGTATTTTAGGTAATTTCTTAATTTCTGCACATTTTTCCAAACATGTATTAGTGTGTATTTTTTTTATCTTTTATGTCACTCAAATCTGGGTATCTGTTTCAAATTTGTTGCTTTCAAAAGCAAGACACAAATCTAAGATAAAATACGGTAACATTGATATCATTTCTATTATTGTGAATTTGTGAAGTACTTTTGTTGTTGAAGAAGATTTTTTCTTAATTCTTAAGTAAATTCCTTATGTTTCTCTCTACAATGTTATCTGTTGCTTTCAAAAGTTATTAAAAGTTGACACAAACGAAGCCAACAAATCTGGGTATTTGAACTCATTTTCGTATTTCTTAGACTTGTTGATTAATTTCTTTTGTTAAATAACTTGCATCTATTTTTTTTATTTTCTATAAGTAAAAGCAACAAAGATCCATCTGTCATTTTTTTTTTCAGTTTTATGTACAGTCCCATCTGTTCTCTATTTTAGATTTGTTTCTTTTGGAAGCGAACATACAAATTTAAGATAAAATAGGGTAATGTTGATATCATTTCTATTATTATCAATTTTTGAAGTATTTTTGTTATTGAGCAAGATTTTTTCTTAATTATTAACTAAAAATCCTTCTGTTACTCTCTGCAATTTTATCTATTGCTTTCAAAAGTTATTGAAAGTCGACACAAACGAAGAAAACAAATCGTGGTATTCAAACTCATTTTTGTATTTCTGACAATTGTTGATTAAGTTTTTTGGAAATAAATTGCTTCTATTTTTTCATCTTTTGTATGTAAAAGAAACAAATATTTGTCTATCATTTTCTTTAGTTTTATGTTCTATCCCATTTTTTCTCTATTTTAGATCTGTTGCTTTCAAAAGCAAAGACACATATCTAAGATAAAATTGGCTAACGTTTCTAGGAATATCATTTTTTGTGAATTTATTAAGTATTTTCCTTCTCGAAAAAGTTTTTTTTTTTAATTTATTAGTCAACTTACCATCTACTACTCTCTTACATATGATCTATTGCTTTCAAAATTTATTGAAAGTCAATACAGGCAAATGAGAAAAATATGGATATTCGAACTCATTTTTAAGTTTTTTTTACTTATGTTCAATCCCATTCGGTGATGTTTTTAGCATATGTTGTCATCAGTTTGTCTCTGCTATTTGATATTTTCACACCAACATTTTTTTATTATTGTGAATAATTTAAACTTCATACATAAACATTCGGATTTTCAGTTCATTTTTTCAGAAAAAGAAAATTATTTATTTTTTCTATTACTTGGTATATGTTCCTTTCAAAGTAAAAAGAGAGATAATAGAAATTCAACACAGATGTGTTGTTTTCTTCTCTCTTATTTTATACATTTTTTCTATTTTAATAATCTGGTTTATAATTGATATATTTTCAGTTCTGTAATAATTTCAATAATAGTTGAATTTTTAGTTTTATGTTTCAGATCCCATATGTTGCTTTAATATGTAAACAAACAGATCTTAAAGGTTATTGGGTTTTTGAATATACTTGACCTTGTGATTATTAATCCGTTTATCTATGCTTTGATGATGTAGTTATAATATAATAATTAATTAATTTTATTTGTGCTTATTAATTATATCGTTTTGGACAAAGAATAAGTATTAAAATTTAATTATTCATTTATCTGCTATTTGCTATGTTGTTTTCAATACGTATATAAGTTCCTATTATGATATATATATTATGTTTCTGCAGGTAAGTTGGTACATAGTTTCTTTTGTGGATTTGGACATTATTATAGTGAGTAGTGACCTTATTTATTTGACACTACTTAATGAATATTTAGATTTTGTGTTTATTAATCTATATATGTTCCTATTATGATATCTATTATATTTTTGCAGGTAAATTGGTACATAATTTATTATTTGGACTTCGATATTATTATAGTGAGTAGTCACCTTATTTATTTGACACTACTTAATGAATATTGAGATTTTGTGTTTATTAATCTATATTCTTGATTATGTAACTAAACGTATTGATTGGATTTTAATGTAGGTACTGCAATTCTTCATAAATCGACAATGGTAAAACTGTACAAACAAGCTTTCTCACATATCGATTATTTGATCTTACTTGCTATTTGGTATGCTATGTGTTTATCTCTAAAGTGCTCTAATTGCCTCTGTTATGTCACATTTAATGTTACTGTTAGTTGTAACTGTGGATAATTATCTATAACATTGCTATCACAAAAGCCAAAATAAAGAATATAAACATAATAATTTAGAATAGAATATTGATCATTTTTTTTTACTAAAGTACCTGTTGATATGTGATCTCTTGATCTTTTTCCTATTATTGTAGTTGATGATGTTAATTTACTCATATTTGGTTGCATGTATACAAACTTTTCTCTTCTGCCCAATCTCAAAGCATGTTAGATAAATAGTAAATTGAATAAAGAGTATAATGATACTAAATAAATAGAACGTGATTGTCAATATAGATTGAGCAAGGACTTACTTGAGAAGTTGAATCTCAAATTAATGTGTTAATGTTTATATTGTGCTGCAGATTTTTGTTGTGTATGTGTCTAGTGTCAAGTGTATGGTGTTTGTCTTTTTATAAGAAGTAAAAAATATTTGAATTGAAATTTAAGAGGGAAAATTTTTCGAGCTGAGCTTTACAAAGTGAAATTGTTATATTGTAGATACTAATTTTGCCACTAAATATACTATTTTTTTAATTTTTTTCATAAAATATTCTAGGTTATAAAATTTTTATTCTAAGTTATTTATTAAAAAGATCCCCATCTTCTGTCAAACTTGACCATAAGGAAGGGGCAGTGATGAAAATTCGTGGTATAAAATGTAAAAACAGTCAACAATTTTACACTTGTACTTTTTCTGTAATATTAAGATACTCCATGATTTTAATGTTCCTAAAAAGCCAAATGTACATTTATGGCTATTGTTTTGACATGTATTGAGCCCTATATACAACATCAATAAGACTCATGAAGAGCAAAATAGTGGTGATTGATAGTAAATTTTCTTATGCCCAATTTGTTTGTGATGTAGGAGGTCTATTTATTAAGACTTAGAAATAATAATAAGGCAATGATGATTGTTGTGACAAAATTTATATTGGATGATTTTTAATTGATTATTAAGCAAAAATGATGGAATATTCATTTTTGATCCCTTCACACGGTAGATAAGAGTTGAGGCAGATTTTTTGAAGGGAATAATTAGTTATAAATTACCATTTATAAATTAATTGAATGTTAGGCATTAATATATAACCATTGGTTGGTGACTAATTTGAATTCTAAGCCTCCAAAATATAAAAAAAGTATATTTTTCTTATTAAAGTATGATATAGAAGAAGTAAATTGTTTCCTTTACAATTATGATATAAGTTTTTTTATTCAAATATAATAGGTAAGATTACGGATCATGCATAGATAGGAAACTATCTATTATATGATGTGGAAACTTGTTATTTTGCTCAATTACATTGTGAACAATATTCTGTATTAATTTCTAGGGAGAAGTTGTGCATTAATTGTATGATTCTTGTTAATTACTTGTATTTATCAATTTGCGTATACATATTCATTTTTATATTAATTTTCTTTTTTAATTTGTTATTTTATGGTTGTTTGATGTTGGTTGTCACCTTATTCAATATTGTGATTCTTGATTATATTACTTTTCTCCTTAACTTTCATCTACTTTAGGATAATATTCATAGTAATGACTAAATAAAACATTTGAAATAATAATAGGGCATACATAATTGAAACAAAAGTAATACCAAACTGTCTTCTTCTACTACATACCGGAAGTAATACTAATAGGTCATGTTTGGTTTCTCAACCAAATCACAATTAAGTCCCATGAACATAAAATAATAATTTCAAATGCTAGTTAAGAAAGCTAACAGACTGGATTACCCTCAACACCTTACTCTTATGCTATTCGAACCTATAGTTTTTCTAATTTAACATTGACCCTAGATCTCTTTTTTTAGAAGCTGTAGTGGAAAGATCCCCATTCATACACATTTTTCCTAACTCTTCAATTGTACTCTCAAAATGGCATGTTATAATCTGATTTGGTGTGCGAACTTCATTTGATTGAGATTCCACCTATGTAAAGAATGTATTATCATGTTACAAAATAATCATATAATTACCACAATAATATTTTTATGTATGAATATTACCTGCTCCTCAACTGCATTTTCTAATTTGGAAAGCACATCGGAGTCCTAAAATAATCCAGAATTTGATTAAAAGTGATTGATTATATAATATTTGCGTTGTAATAAGGAATACAAATTATAATAATCTTTTAGATTAACCTGACTGTCAAAGAAACTTGGTCCATAATATTTGCAAACCAAAGCTTCATCCACACTTAGCTTAATAATTGAATATGCCCCCAATTGTTTCTCTCTCACTTGGACTAAGAAAAGGGCCTTCAGAACTATGAGTTTTTTCCAAATTTGTTGGTAGCTTTATACATTTAACCTCTTTATGTGCAGTTATACTGTGAATAAAGTAGTGTACATAAATAGAAATGGTTATATTAATATGATATTAAATTAGCAATTACCTTTGCATTGCTTTCCCTAAGCTCCTATGCTGATTTTCCTATAATTTGTGTACATTCCCTATCCCACAGAAGTAGTGGGATATTTCCTGTTCCATCAACAACTCTAATTTGTAACATGTATCTAAGACTTTCTTTATCATTTTCATACACTTCTCACAGTAGAAGAGTCTCCAATAGCCTTGAGTTTCTTTAGACATTTCTTACACACCACATAAAACCACTCTCCTACTGTTCCAATTCCTACAACCTGGACATTGATCTAAAACTTCCCCACCTAAATCGAAATTCATTAATTTAGGAACTAATAAAACAACCATGAAACGTATGCAAAAAATTAAATGCACCTCATTCTCTTGAAGTTGCTCAATTGTTTTGAAAATTGATCTCCTGCTTGCTAGCTCCTCTGTTATTGTTTGTGAAGATAATTATTGTCTCTCTTCACAAATTATGATTTGTGAAGATTCACATTCAGGAAATCTGTAAAAATAAAATACTGTTGAGTTTCCATATTTTGTTGCTGTGAAAGTAATTAAATGGTATGAGTGTTGTAAAATATTTGTCTTTTCTCAAAATCTTTAATCTCCTCCATCGTAGTGTCACGAATTAATTTTTTCACATTCCAAGTGTTTGATATCCTGACTTGGTTTGCAAGTATTAAGTGCAGTTAATAATAATTGAATAAGATCCTGATGCTACAAAAAAAATATGGAAATTTTACCATTAAATTTGCTGATTTGATAGAATTGGAGAATAATAATAAGCTGGTTTGGTATTGTATGTGAAATATATTCGCTTAGTTCTGTATCATAATCTCCCCAAAGTGTGCATTGTACTCTCTTTTAACTGAAAAATTGTGTGAGTAGATAGTTTATAATAATGATTGTTTAACAAGTATAACTATATCCGTATATTTATATTCACTCTCTTACTTTTCATCCTCCAGCACAAAATCCATGTATTTTGTGACTTGCCCATAAACTTCCTTCTCTTTTAATGCATGTACTATGCAAACTCTTCCAATAATGTGTGTCAGCTAATTACTTGTTAGTCTGATCGTTATAACAAAATTGTAGGTGTTTATAATTTATAATAATCAAGTTGGTATTTGTGAGATATGTTTGTGGGATTGTAGCTAATTCTTCAAATGCTGTGAACTTAAATAGTAGAGTTGGGAATACCTCTATAGTTTTTGACAAATGATACTATGTAAAATTGTTGAAGTAGATGACATATTTGAATATAGTTGTTTTTATTTTCATCTGGTTATTTGTCACTATGAAATTCTTGACATGGTATAGATCTCCTTCAATGAGTTATACTTTATATTGTGGATCTTGAGATTTTTTAATAGAAGCATGAACTCTGTTATCCTGTTTTATTCAAGGAACATAAATTATTAGATTTATTTATGTATTTAAAAATACAAATGTTAGGAAATAACATAAAACTTGTCTGTCAACTTACCTTAGAGTCATGAAATACACATTCCAAACTGTATGACTCGTTTTTGTTGCCATAAGAAGGTTTATTGTAAAGCCTAATGAGTCTAAGTTTCACACACCAATTGCTTTTGCAGGATGTATTTCTCTAATATTTGTATACATTTCCATCTTTATATGTAAACGTTATTATTAGTGTATACATACATCGTAAAATAAGTAAAATAAATATATCAGTGTATATATGACATTTTTGAAAAACATAGATGACAAAAATGATGAAAAACTTCTTTTAATAGTGATAAAATTGTGATAAAAATATAAAAATAATAAGTAAGAAAATCGGGAAATGACAAAAATAGAAGGCATACCTGTGGTAGAAGGTAAAATGAGCAAAGAACTTCTAGTGATACAGAAAAAAATTACTCACCCCTACAAATCTTAATAAATAACAAAAAAATTCTCACCACTACGAATTTCAGTTGCACCGGCCGTTTATTTGTGATGTATATATAGGTAGAACAAACAATAAATTAAGTCAGAGAAAAAGATCTGACCATTGAATTTTCAAGAGTTACACAATAAATTAAAATAGGACACTTGACAAATAATACAAATGTACCGGGAGGAAAAAAATTATTAATAGGTGAATTTTAAAGTAATCTAACTCAGCATCCGGAACATATTAAAAATTAATATGTGGCGTCATACAGTACAACAAAAAATGATAGCAGGACATTGATTTACGTACCACCGTTAGAACTAATCTAAATTCATGGCAAGTATATAACACAGCAATGAGCGAAAAATAATGAAGCATATTTTCTTTTTTTATATATAGTATGATTATTTGACCGCAAGTTAGTTGAGTCATTCAGTCTCTGCCAAAGAAAATCAAGGAGATTCTCTATTTTGACAATTGACATAGTAGGCTCTCCGTCTCGTCTTATTAGGGAGTCGTGATTGATATGAAAGCCGCCTGAAATTAATGCCTCTAGTTTAATAAAGAAAACGTTTATTATTTTAGTCGGTTTCAAAACTAGTCAAAAAGCATTAGACGGTGATTGAAGAAACTTTTTTATCGAAGAAAACGATCTGAAATATCTTACGGTTCAAAATTTATTTCTATTTTTATTACTGTTTTGTACCTTATCTATGTGACTCCGTAATTTATTTCTATTTTTATTACTGTTTTGTACCTTATCTATGTGACTCCGTATATATATATATATATAATTATTACGTACAATAAGAATAAGAAGGGAAAAAAACTAACCGCAAAAGCCAATTATTAATTACCAATTACAATTTCCCCAAACACCGTCGTAAAGAATATGTATATTTATACAACTGAAGTAACTCTTCTCAGTTCTCATGTACTTACAGAATACCAAAAAGAGAAAGTTACCTACGAAGGAAATTGCGATCCAAATCAAAGGTACTCTCCAAGTTGTGATGTCGAATCAAACTTTGGAAAGCGTTCTCATGATCGAAGACTTTTTTATGTGTAGTTATTAGGGCCGTTCAAGGTTAAAATATCCGATATTTTAGATATTTGATTATCGGATATTCAAAATTTTAGATATCTAAAAATAATATTTGATGTTTGATTTAAAAATTCAGATATCTAAATTTTTAGATCGGATATCAAATATAACTGATATTATTCAAATAAAATTTCAAATATAAAAAAAAAACTACCAAATCACAAATATATTTGATATTATCCGATTTGTTGAGCAAATATCTAATTCGTTCAGCAAATATTCGACTTAGTCAACAAATATTCGATGTTAAAACTAAAATAAAGAATGGGTAAGTGGAGTCTATCAGGACACAAAATGTTTTTTGTTTATAAATATCTAAAAAAGGATTATATTAAAAATATAATTTCAACTAAATTAAATTTTACCTCAAATAATAAATAAAGTAACTAAAAATTATACGCACACAAGCACACATCTAAATTTATTTATATACAATTATATATAAAATAAAAAAATTATAAAAAGAATGTATAAATATTTTTCTTCGATTGGATATTATTTGTATTTGTCAGATCAGATATTTGGTTTATTTGACTTTTCGTTGACCGGATCGGATATTTGATTTGAAAAAAAAAATTGGATTGGTTATTTACTTTTCCGGATCGAATTGCTTTAGATATGGGATCAAATAAGCAAATATCGAATAACATAAACAGCCCTAATCGCTATTATCTGCCCTACTTTGGCCATCAATACTAAGTAGTCTCAAGTCAATGCAAGGTTAATATCAATAACAAATAGATAACGAGTCTTCAATGGTGGAGGATAATTGGCCAGTCCTTTTTTTATTGGTAGAAGGTCTATGAAAATAAGTATAAAGTATTATATAGATAATAATATCATAAATACTATAAAAAATGCCTAATACTGACAATAATTTAGCATCGGCATTAGACCTTAATATTGACGATTAATTGTCGGTATTAGATTAGACGACAAAAAAAATCATATGAAAAAAAGGTAGGAAAAAATCTTAATACTAAACATATATATCGTCGGTGTTATGTGACACCAAAATCTTTCACCAGAAAATTTTATTAAAATGTCAGGAGAATAAAAACCAACAATTTATTTCTTAATACCGATGATACATATGGTCGATATTAAGAAATCTATTTCATCGAAATTCTATGGAGGAAAAATTTCCCCCAAATTTTCTTTATTAAAATAAAAATCTTATTACCGATGATATAGTACCAATGATATATCACTGATAATAAGAAAAATTAGTCGACCAAAATAGAAGGAAAATATGGGGCTAAGGAACAGGGTAATAATGAAATATTTAATATTGAGAATATATACTTAATACTGATGATTTATTTTCGGTATTAAGAGCTAATTTTTTTTTGGTCTAAGGCAATGACATCATTTTAATTTGTCTTTCTTAATACCGATGATACATCGTCGATATTAAGAATATCAATTTTTTTGGCTGAGGGAAACGACGTTGTCTATTTTATTCAGCCCCTAATACTGACGATTTTAATCAATCATCGGTATTAATAATCTAATATAACCCAAACCCGAGTCCTAGTTCTTCCCATCGTCCTCTTTCTAATGTCGCAACCTTCTGCCATTTTCCCTTTCAATCTTCATCATTGTTCTCTATTTTTGTGAATTTTGAATGTTTGTATGCTTCTAATTTATTGTCCTTAAGTATTATTTTGTTTAAAAATGACCAATTATGGTTTGTTATATGTAATTGCAAACACCACCGCCCCCACCACCGGATCACCACTACACCGCCACCGGAGCACCTCCGGGCCACCATCATTCCCTGCCAAGCCACCCTACAACATTAATTTGGTATATTTATTAATTATTTTTTATGGTAATATTTGGTATATTAATTAAATTGAAATAATGTTTGAATTATATTATTATACTTAGGGTTTGATTGGTTTATTAGATTATTGTGTTTTGGTTTTGTAGAATTGGTTCACTAGATTTTGTATAATTGAGGTATTAGATTATTATAGTTAGATTATGCATATAATTAGATTATATATTGTATATAGTTGTTACTATTCATGTTATATTAGAAACAATATTAGTATGTTTTAGTTGATGGCCGGTAATTAATATATACGTTAGTATCTTAGTATGTGTATATGTTTTTAGAAGCAAAATGTTAGTACACTTTAAAATTGGTGATATGTAATTTTTATGTTTTTAGGAGCTTATTAGATTTATTTAATATTTGTTACTAAAAATAAGATAAGAGATAAATAGTTAGAAAAATTATTTTTTATTTTTTATTGTATAATAATAATAATTAATGGTAATCTTCAACCTAGTTATTAAAAAATTAATAATTTTATAGAATAATTAATAACTAATTAAAAAAAAAAACTTTAGATATAAATACTTCAAACAAATATGAAATAAAACAAAATGTTATTGACCTTAGATGATAATTAATAATTTTAAATGAAATTGTTTTGAAATTTTAGATCTTAACTATAGAAAATAATTAATAGGTAAGTTTCAACCTAGTTATGAAAAAATTAAGCTTTAAGCTTTTATATAACGCTTCCTAATCATATTGCACAAAAGTAGTAATGTCATTTTTCATATCAGCAATTTTTGATGGTGGAAAAAAATTAGCAAGTAATTGCCTAGCCATATCATCTCATGTAGTAGTCAATCCCATCGTCAAAGAATGTAGCCAACTCTTAGATTTATCCCTAAGAGAGAAGAGGAAAAGCCTAAGCCTTATGGCATCATCGAAAATGCTATTATGCTTGAAAGTCTCACAAATTTTGAGGAAATTAGTAATATGAGCATTCAAGTCATTGTTTGGCAACCCTTTAAATTAAATAGTTGTTTGAATCATTTGAATAATAGTTGGTTTAATTTTAAAGTTGTGTGCTTACACAGTTGTCTATCTAATGCTGGAATGTGCCACCTAGATTTGGGTCGGCATAGTCTCTAAGATATCTACACACCAGAGCTTGTACCTGCAACTAAAGCGGTGCATATAAAAGAGCCGGATTGTGTTGCAAATTTCGATTCACCACTTGTGGAATACACAAGTCTTGTGGATTAAGAGCTTTTTGGTTCTCAGCATTATCCATGTCTTCATAACCTCTATGCAATATGCGCAACCTATGAAAAGTCCTTTCAACCTCTGGATCGAATGGCTCTAGCTCACTCCCACAAGAACAAGTCGTACACTAGAGATCCTGCATTAAGACAGAAAATCACTCAAATAAATAGTAGATGGATAAAAAATAAAAATAAAGTAAAGTAAAAAGAAACACAAACATCTAAAGTAAAGAAAATCTCTCAGATCCCGAGGTCACTTGTTGCCTAATCCTCAAAAATGATGCCAAAAAACTTGATGTGCTCCAAGTGTATGTTGTTAGGGTAGCATGCAAGCTTGAGCCCACAAGGACTAGGGACTGAGAAAAGGGATGGTGAAAAAATCTCCTATGTTAAGACTAATGATAGGGGAATATATGATGTCTAACTATAAATAAATAAAAACATGCAAACTAAACCAAACACTGACATAAGAACAAGTGAAATCAAAATAAATAGAAGGCTAAGGTTCCAATAAATCCCCTTAACCTCAATGTGATAGAATATTAATCCCAAATCAAAACACATAGTTAAGAATACTAACCAAAGTCTGTAGTGCAATGCTCTCTCCAGCCGCTATACTCTGTTGTCTATTGATAATCTTCTGTCACTAGTATGAACACAAAAATAGACAACAAATTATTAAGTATCCCTATTCCCTTATTTAAGTTATAGATGCCAAACCAACATCTCTCAACATTGTGGTTTGATCTCTAGTCATGCTAATAAAGCCACCTCCAACTCATGTCTTGAATCTTGTAGGAGTTTCTCTAAATAATAATAGAAAAGTAATCCATTTCCCTATTATTCCAATTAAAACATTAACACAAAGCATATGATAAGAAAATTAGATTAGGTAGGGTTCATATTCTCAACACATCCAGATTAGGAGATTTATCTTCATCTCAGCATAAGAAAATTAGCGATACAAAATTGCAAAATCAAAGATACTCATCATAGTCAAAAGATAGAGAAATATGAAAAGTAGTTAATAAATAAACTTTGATATTATAATCTAGATGACTCCGATCCATCATTCTTGATTCAGAGTTACAAGATAAAATAATGGAATTGATGAAGAAGAGTTGAAATGATAGATGGGAGATGGGATAAATGGTTATGGAAAGTGTAACTCTTCTCTCAAGATGGCGTAGAAAGACCCCCTCTGTCTCTAACCCTAACTCTCTATCAAAAGTGTGCTTAAATAACCATGGAATGGGCCCACCTAGAGATTAACATGGGTTGGCCATGTTGTTCTTGAACTTGGTGGCTCTCGATATCTTCATCAATTTTTAGTGTTTCAACCATAAGTTCTTCATTACACCTTTGTTCAACATGACTTTGGATGTGTTAGAAATCTAACAAGAATATATACGACTTTTATGCTTAGAATGTTTCCAAATTCAAATTTCATAATGGTAAAACATGTCTATCTAACAAGAATATATACGACTTTTATGCTTAGAATGTTTCCACCGTTACACACTTTGAGTTCTCATTCTTACTTCTTATTTGTTCTAAGTATTGTGTTTTAGCTCCTTTTGATCCTAATCTCTCCAAATACCTATATAATATAATCAAGAGTAGTAGACAAGAACAATTGGACTCCATTATGTAAAATTCATCACATAATTACATTAAGTATTTTCACTAAAGCTCTAATTAACTAATGTAAATCATACCTATCAGTTTCATAGCTTTTCATAAATTTAGAAAATAGCTCATTGTGATATTCTTTTGTTAGTAAGAAAGAAGCATTATAGGTCTAAAATAGAGCTTTTTGTTTATTGAGGTTCTCATTCATTTACCAATCTTTGGTAGACCTAGTTTCTTTAATCATTAATTCTTATGGACTAATTAAATAAAATTCCAATATATGAAAATGATCCACTAACCCAAGGCCAAGAATAAAGTGCAATAGTTTTATGGTAAGGGTTAGTCCATTTCTATTCATAGTCTGATAATCCACGTACATATAAGTAGAGATGTTTAAGTTATTCGATATCGGTTTATCTGATATGATATCAAAAGCGATTTGATCCAAAAGAGAAAAAAAACCAATCCAATTTTTTTTTCAAATTGAACATCATATCTAGTTATCGAAAAGTCAAACAAACTAGATATCTGATCTAACAAATATAAATAATATCCGATCCAAAGAAAAATACTTATATAATTTTTTTATTATATATATAATTATATATAAATACATTTAGATGTGTGTGTCTATATCAAATTTTCACTAACTTGATTTATTATTTGGGCTAACGTTTACCCTAAACGGTAACACAACTCTCAGCCTAACTCTCATATTGACCCTCACAAATTGATGAACGAGAAGTTGATAATAGCCCTCTTCTGTCTCCCTCTCAAACCCTCAATCCTCTTTTGTCTCACTCAACCCTCAACCCTCTAACCTCCACGATGAATGAGAACAATGCTGCTTGACTGCGCGTCCCAACTCCTCCTTCATTTTAACAATGAAAGTGAATGCCAATGTACAAATGGATGAACAAAAAGCCAAGAATAACCCTCAAGCCTCTTCTATCTTACTCTCGACCCCTCAACCCTCTTATGTATTACTCAATCCTCAACCCTTCGGCCTCCACGACAAATAAGAATAGTGTTGCTCATCGCACCTCCACTTTCTTCCTGACAACAAGAGCATATTACATTCGAAGGGTAAGGGCAAACTGTATCCTTTGAACCAGTAAGTCCCTCTTCTTTATACCTCACCTTTAGCCTCTTTTGAAATTCCTACTTCACCTTCACTCTCACGATAACATTGATTTTTAACTCATAGGTTGAATGAGGCAAATTTGATTTCATGGCACCATATTCATTTTCCTTCGGTAATTTTTATATCATCTTGAGATCTTACATGTCTTTTTTCAATTGGCTTCTGTATCAATTTGTAGTTTTAATGTAACTTTTAATTATTTAGGTTTTGGTTTCTCTTTATATATAAAACTAACACATAGTAATCATTTTAGGGTTTCAATTTTAATGTGACATTTTAATTATTTCAACCTGATTTAATTTAGTTATATTTTGATTTTTTTTGTTAGAATAAGATTAATATTTTGTTGTTATTTACTTAGTTTTGACTTTATGATGTTATGTTGGCATATTGTGTATTGAATTCACTTAGCTTTAATAGTCTTGGTTTGTATTGAATTTTGGCAGTATTGTCATGTATTTTACTTGGATATTTTATTGTTTACTTACTTTAATCAGCTTTAGTTGCTATTGTAGAATGTGGTTGACGTCTTTGGTGGAAAAAATGTTAATATTCTTCTATTTTTATTAAAGTTTTAGCTCTAATCAATTATGGCTGATAGTAGTAATGTGAGGATGTGCCTACAAAATAGGTGGGGAGTATATCTCAATTTGTGGAGTCTGTTGGTGATGACTTTCCAGCCATTAATGAAGAAGACAATACAAGTGCTCCTTCTCCAACTTTAAGTGGTGCTGAACAAGTAGCATCTGAAGGTAAGAAGAGATAATGGGCGTGGGCACATTTTACAAAGATAAGTATTAATGCTTTGAGAGATACTTGTAATTATTGTGGAAAAGATTATGTTGCTAATAAGATGAAAGGAACTACTGTGATGATAAATTGTGTTAATTCTTCCAAAGAAACTCTAGATAAAAAGGAGAAAAACATGTGACTAGTGGCCTTTCTTTGTTCAAATGAAGCAATAAAAGAGGGTGATGGATCAAATATTCCAAATCTTATTTCAATAAAAAATTTGGGTGCTTGGAAACTAATCAAGAGGGTGGTAGAATGTATTTGGTTAGGATGATATATGTAGATGAGCTTCCCTTTAGGTTTGTTGAGAGAGAGGGATTCAATTTTTTTGTGGAATTTATTCAACCTTACTTTATCATACCTTCAAGGGTAAAGGTGACTATAGATTCTTGCAAGGTTAGACTCACTACTAATTAATGAACTTCATGTCAAAATCTTAGCTATATGTACTTGATTGGTCATTATATTGATCAAAATGGGAATTTGTAAAAAAAATGATTCTTAATTTTTGTCCAATGGTTGGTTATTCCGGTGAGATTCTTGGAAAAATTGTTGAAAGATGTATTATCGATTGGGCAATTGACATAATTTTCACTATATATTGATAATTTTAATGATTTGTGCATCCAATACTTGAAGAAACTAATAAGCATTTGGGGTGGTGGTCTACTTTTGGTTTGGGATTGTTTGCATATGAAATGTGTTGCCCATATTTTGAATTTGGTTCTAAAAGAGGGTTTAAAAAAACATTGATCCTATTATTTGAGTCTGGTCATTTATAAAATATGCGTGATCATCATCTACTAGTTTGGTAAAGTTTAAGATTTATGTTGAACAAGTCAAATTAAGTTCCCATAAATATGTTTGTCTTGATATTGAAACAAGGTGGAACACTAACTTAATGCTTGATTCTACTATAGAGTTTGGAAAGGCTTTTGACTTGTTGAATGAGGATGATAAGTATGTTGATGGGCTTAAAAAGATTACGGGTAGTCCTCAAGATGATGATTGAGAGTCTATTCATTGTTTGTTTTCTTTCTTGAAAATACTACATGAAGCTACTTTGAGGATTTCAGGTTCTCTTTATGACAATGGAAATGTTTATTTGCAAGAAGTTTTACTCATTGGTACATTGATTGATTCTTGTATTATTGATGGTGGTGATGAAAATGTGAAAGCAATGGCATTTAGGATGAAAGCCAAAGTTCTTTAATTATTGGGAAAAAAAAAGAATATGAATTCATTGATGTTTGTTACTATAGTTCTTGATCTCAATAGTAAATCGGTCTATGTTGATTGGGCTATTAATGATTATTTCAGTAATTTGGGTGATGTGAATGATGATTTTTTTGATTTTGACGAATATGGAACATGTCAAAGTGGTTCTAATGAATCTTTATGTTGAGATTTAAGGAAGTGTTTGAGGTTTTTGTTTACATTCGTGTCTTCTTATCAATCACATCAAGTATTTATAAGTAAATCAAGGACCTCCTCTACTAGTGCTTACGAATTTTCACTAGCATCTAATTTAGATGTGCATGAAGCAAGAAGATAAATAGCTAAAATATTTAAAATGACGAGGCAATACTAGAATGTTGAGGAGAAATTTGAATTAGATAGGTATTTGGATGAGAATTTGGTGAAGATCAACAAAAGAATGAGTGAGGAAGTTGAGAGTTTTCTAAGTCCTAAGATGTGTTAGGTTGGTGGAGGAAGAATGAATCAAGGTATCCTATTATGAGTGCAATGGCCAAGGATATCTTAGCTATGCCTATTTCTAATATTGCATCATAATCAGCTTTTAGCACTGGAGGCTGCATGATTGACTACTTTTGTAGTTCTTCAATCGAAAGAATGGTGGAATTCTTGATTTGCTCATAAGATTGGTTTCGTAGGTCACAAGAGCCATTATTGTTGGAAGAAAAGTTGGAGGATCTTAAAACAATTGAAGCAGGTAATTTTGTAGTCATCTTTTTTTGTTTGTAATTGATTAATTGTTATGAGATACTTATTAACACAATGAATTATTTTTTATATTGTAGAATTGGAAAAGATGAATATAGCTCTACCTCTTATGTGCATTGAAGAGTGAGAGCTCAAGAAACTTTGCATAAGTCCAAGAGGTATTTGTTGAATTTATTATTGATTTAGCATGATCTTAATTTAGAATGATGATGCAATAGTTGTTTGCTACTATTGCTACTATTTCATTAGCTCTACACATAATAAAGTTTGTATTTATGCAGGTTTATGATGTATTTATAACACTATTGAGTGGACGATTTATAAGCATGCAAGACTAGTTTGGATTATGAATTTGCAAGTGTTGGTAGATTATATTTTTATTATTTAAATTTGCTTATTGTTGGATAGTGTTATGTAGTAAGGATGGTTATGTAGAACTAGTTATTGGTAATGTGATGTAGTTTAAATAATTAGATATGATAGAATCCAATTAGATCTTGTAATGTACTAGCTTTAATTTTAGTTTTAATATTGGATATTTGTTGAGCATGTCGGATATTTACTTAGTGAATTAGATATTTACTCATCAAATCAGATAATATTAAATATATTTGTGATCCGATGGCATTTTTTTATATTTAAAATTTTATTCAGATAATGTCAAATATCAAATATATTTTTTTTAGATTCTGAAAATACGGAATATTTGAACCGTAAACAATCCTACATATAATGCTCCATTACCATAATAAAATGTGCTCTCAACTCTCACAAACACACACACACCCACAAATATATGTTACTAATCAATTTAAGTGAGTCATAAATAACAACTTAATATGGTTTAATGCATTTGCGTAACTTCCATGCTAACAAATAATGCCATTACTAACGTGTAAAAGTAACAACAACAAACATCTTTAAGAAAGTGAAATCACGTAACACTTTCCCAATCCACTACTTAAGTAGCACTATAAAAACAAACCATCTCCCACAAGTCCCCAGAATCCACAGCACGAGTCAAACATCCACCCTATCACATCACACAGCAACTAGCTAGCTGGCCAGACCATCAAGATGGAGAGAACTCCAGTACCAAAATCGCTCGTTATCTTCTTCGTGATATCACTATTCGTCCAAATGGGTTATGCCGAGGAGTTGCCAAACAACCTAAATCTATTTCTTCCTGGAATAATACCAGGAGGGCCTGACGCCCAAGCTTGCCTAAAAACCTTACTGGAAGTACCAAATTGTTGGGCTGAGATTCTCAACTCGATTGCTAGGCTGCAGTTTGGTGTCATTGGACCTGTTTGTTGCAAGGCTATAAACGACGTTAATACCAATTGTTGGGCTAAGATGTTCCCTTTCAATCCTTTTATTCCTCATTTTGTGCTTGGTCAGTGTGGGAACGCTGCTGGTGCTACGCCTCCGAGTTAACAACCAAAGGCTATTAGTAGGGTTCTACGAAATTATCTTTGAGTTAGGTGCAATAAGTTATACATCCATGTGGTGTTTAATGATGAGTTCAGTAGTGTTAAGCTTCCCCTTTTTGTAGCTCATTAATGGTACGAGTCAACTAAAGAATAACCAGTTTTGATATAGACGTTTCATATTTGAATTTTTTTCTCTCTCAGTTGATGTCCTTTGCCCGTTTCTCATAAACCCTTCTATTACTTCATCATCTTTAGTATGTATTCCATTAAAGACCGTTATATTAGGTATTGACTTTTCTTTTTATCATATATATATATATATATATATATATATATATATATTCATAAGAAATTGATGAAGGAAATTAAAGACCACACGGGTTACAATACTAAGATGAAAAGGGAAAATTAAATATGAGGCATCTAATACCTAAAAACCGACCTTTTACCGGACAAAACATTGTAAGTTATTTTTCTCAACATTACATATATTTACCACAAACTCAAACATGATAAAATATAGTTATGAAAATAAACAAAATTGGCGCATCACATCACGTGTTGAGTATCCGTAAAAGTTGAAAAAGAGAAATGCATCTTCTCCTCTCCTTCATCACCGCATCAGCCACTTCGTCATCAAACATTTATATTGCACCACGATTTACCGACTGGTCCCAAAGCATACACCGATCGAAAGGAATAAAGCTACACAGAGATCTGAGTTTCAGACCTATAAACCTCTGACATGCAGGCCCACAAGGATCCACATGCTTGTCACATTCTCTGCTATACTCTCCGTTTCGCTTTGTTTCTAAGCCACAAGTATACAGCCTACCTTTTCAACTCGCGCATCATTCTCCACTCAAAAGCCAAAAGAACCAAATGTGCTGATAGATCCAAAAAGAATCATGAAACCATAGCCACTTAAGAGAGTGAAAGCACACAAATTTTTCGCACACATTCCATGTTTTATCTTCTTTTCTTCTTCTATTTTTGAATATTTCTATAGTGACTGTGGTACCTATATAATAAATCTTATTTATTTTTATGTGCTTTCTAAGAATAAAATTAAAATATAGAGACAAACATTTTTAGCAAAGTTTTGATCTAATGGTTAACATCGTTGGAGTTTGGATACAATAAATCCCACGTTAAAATCTCGTATCATGTGGTAGGTGGTTGTATTGGTGTATGTCGGTGGGTTTCTATGCATGCATGTTACAATAGTCACGCATGTATAATGACCCCTACGAATGAAGAAAAAAAAAATGAGAATAGTTCCGTCGACAATACCAAGATTTAAATTTTTTTAAAGAATTTTGGCCACAAATTCTAATCAACTTTTTGAAGAATTCAAATTTTAAATACGTCAAAATTCTAATGGAAATGCTTAATAGAGAACTCATTTTATTAGTCATTTGAGAAGAACATTTGCTTTAAAAAAGTTAAATGGTTTTGGTTCGTTTCATCCAAAATTAACTTTAAACTTTTCATAGGTCCTTAAAAGATTATGTCTAAATAAGCATATTAATCAAACCAAGTAATATTATAGGAGCGCAAAAACGAATACGATAGGAAATTTTTTAGCTAAGAGATAGAGGTCATGATATTTTTTAGAGGTCATGGGAGAGGATTATGGTATATATGTTTTTCTACGTATTGCAACGTAGGGATGGGGATCATGATGATGCTTGACTTAAAAGGGTTCAATAATGTTGGTTTTGGAATTTTCTCTAATTGGCTAGATGGCCTCTAGTGTGTTTGTTGGGGTTTCCTTGAAAGGAGCTCATCGGCTAGCAGAAGGGCATCAAGTAAAGGGCATAGGCTAAAGGCATAAGCCAAATGGTGTCAGCCAAAGATGATTATCAAAGGCCAACTAATGGTATTGTTGACAAAGATGATCTAGTGACCAATACTGAAGAAGAAGGTGTGAGCGGAGAAATGATGTTAGAGAATGGTTAGGAAATTTTTTATGTCGATGTTGAAGGGAGCTTGAACACACACACGAGTAGGATCTTTAAGTTCTTGATGCTTCAATCTTGGTTCGATTGATAATGATGATGTATTCAACTCTTTGATTGTTGATGTAGCTCTTCAACAAATCAAATACGCGTGCAAGAAGAAATCACACAATTTTCTACCTAGATTATCCCAATTCTCAAGTACTCAGTAACTTAGAGATGAATAGAAGAGAATTTCAAAAATCCTTTGAATTACTAAACTTCAATTATGATGTCCAAGATCAGCAAGGTATATATACAAAAGGGTGTGTTAGTTTCACCCTTCACAAACTAATCATTAACCTTCCTAGCTAGTGTAGTTGTCGTTGCCCACATGTATTAGGTCGATAATAACAACACACTAACATAGAAAATTAATTAACCTAACTGGCTTAAGCTAACTAATACACTTCACCCTTATAGCATACGTAGAAAGCATCACTACTATCATATACAAGTACAAGATACAAAATATTACAAAGTATGCATAAAATTACAAAGCTAAATAAAAACCCTAGCCATGCAATACATGCAAGAATCATACAACTAAGCTTTGTGTCTTGTAGCTTTGTCTTCTACGTAACTTTATGACCCTTGTCTTGTCCTTGTCTTGTACACTAGTAATCTTTGATGAATTCTTCTTCTTTTAAACATATATAATACCTACAATAATCAATTAAGAAACCATTAGTAGCATTGGGATTTTCATGGATGATTTGTTCGATCTCCAAATATGCTAACTCTTGACATTCATTAGAAGAAGAGCGAGAAGCTCCTGTATCATTTCTCCCCTTGTAAAAGAGAATTTTTCCCTCAACTTAGCATCATTATAGTAACAAGATAAATAACCAATATTGAAATTTCTTGAAACTCTCCCATTGAATTCAGGTAATTCAAATTCATAAGCGTTAATCCCAAATTTCTTAAGATTTTAAATGGTATGGCAGCTCTTGGAATTAATTTGTTTTTTCTTAAGTTTAGAAATCTTTCCTTTCTTAAGTGTAAGCAAACTAATTCTCCTAGAGAAAACACTTGTTGAATTCAATTGTTGTTATATTGAGCTTGATATTTAACAATATATTTCTCAATGTTGTTCTTAATTGTTTTCATCAAGTTTCTTAAAAATTCAACTCTTTCTTTAGCATCATAGTTCTTAATATCACATTTCTTTAATGACAACATATTAATAAGAAAATAAGGATTAACACCATAGAAAACTTCAAATGGACTCAATTAAGTTGAACTAGAAGGACTCATATTATATGCAAATGCAGCATGTGTTAGATTTATATCCCAATCTTTTGTATTGTTGTTTACTAGTCCTTGTAGTAAAGTTTCTAAGGATCTATTAGTCACTTCAGTTTGGCCATCTATTTGGGGATGATGTGATGTACTAAACAACAACTTAGTACCTAACATATGTCAAAGTGTCTTCTAAAAGTGAATTAAAAATTTTACATCTCTATCCAATATTATACTTTAGGAAATCCATGCAACCTTAATACTTATTTGAAATATAAATACCCCACATGAGTTTCATCATTAGGTTCATTACGATGAATGAAATGTGTCATTTTTGAAAACCTATCAACCACTTCTATAATAAAGTCCTTTCCCTTTTGCGTCCTCAGGTATTCCTAGGATAAGGTTCATACTAACCCCCTCCCATAGTTAACTAGGAACTAGTAAAGGAGTATACAAATCTTTGTGGTAGAAACTCTTACTCTTTTGACAAATCACACATTTCCCAATAACAGCTTGTACCAGTTTCATCATTTTTGGCCAAAAGAAATATTTTTGTATTAATTCCATAGTTTTATGCACATGAAAATGACTATCTATACTCCCCTAATGCACTTATTTATCAAGTAAATCTCACACACTAGATTGAGGTAAGCACAAGTTATTAAGATTGAAAATAAAATCATCTCAAAACACATAATTTCCATGACTATAATTTTTTTTACATACATCACAAATCTCAAAGAAATCTTCATATTTTAAATACATTTTTTTTCAACATTTCAAAACCAAACTTAGCATTCAACATGATAAGTATCAAAGATATTCTCGATAATGCATAAGATACCATGTTTTCCTTACCATCAAAATATTTGATATAACACAAGAATTGTAAGAAACTAATCCATTTTTCATTCCTAGGACTAATTTTCTTTTTGTCCATGCAAATATTTCAAAATTTTATAGTATAAATGTAAAACTAATGATTTATGTCTCAAATAATGGGTCTATACTTATAAGCTTCTTATGATGCATAGAATTCTTTATCATACATGGATTAATTCAATTTATCTCCATTCAATGTTTCATTAATGAATGTAACGACCTATTTTTCTTGTGAAAGTTCACCTTATATTCCTACCCCACTAGCATCACCTATAAATTTAAATAATTTATCAAAGTTATTTAAGGATAATACCGATGCATTACATAGCTTGTCTATCAAAGTCTCGAAGGTTACCGCCATATACCGCTGCTGGTGCCGCCAGTCACCACCAACTGAAGGTGATACCCTAAACCCTTTCAACCCTTAAGCCCTAATTATTCAAGCTTTATTTATTTAATTTTATTATATTACTATTATTCGAATATTATTATGTATTATTATTATTATTATTTCTATATAGGGCCGAGACCCTATTATGTCACTATTTCGATGATTATTATTATTATTATTATTACTATTATCATCATCATCATCATTACTATTATTTTTAGTATCATTATTATTATTAAGATAAGATCTTTAAACCTTATATTATCACCTTTTCCAATATTACTATTATTACTTTTATCCTTAGCAATATTAGTATGTTGTTAGTGTTACTATTATTATATTATTATTTTATCTATAACTTTAACCTTAGAAAAAAAAGGAAATAATAGTATTTTGGTAGGAGGGAAACTAATCCTTAGTTTTTCCCTCTTATAGGTGAGACCAGTCAAAACCTTAAGGAGGTGTAGGAGTGTACTGCAAGACCGGTGTCGTATTAGGTAAGGGTGTAGCTAAGGCCTTATGTATATAATGTGTTTTTTATGCCTTGTATGCCATGTGTCATGATATATGATGTATCTTATGCTTATTGTTATAACTATTTTATTTGTAGTGAGGCTTGGAGTTGTGGTATGCTCATGTGTTATTTTATGGCATGCGTATAATATGTATAAGCTATGATTATGATGTGATGTATTGTGTCCCTTTAAGACATGCACGCTAGGTTATGTAATGTGATGATATAGAGTGAAAGGATGAAAAGGAAAATGGGGAAGTAAGTTGACCAAAGGGGAATAAGTTGACTAAGGATGTGGATTTGACCTAAATGTTGCATGACCATGAATGAAAGAATATAGGGTTTTGCATGGAAGAATCTAGGATTTCGCATGGAAGAATTTGTGACTTTACATGGGAGAATATAGGGTTGTGCATGGGAGAATCTATGTACGTATGGAAGAATCTAGGATTTGCATGGGTGAATCTAGGATTTTACGTGGGAGTTTTAGGGTTTTGCATGAAAAGTTCAAAAGGTTGCATAGGATGTATAAATTATGCATGGGGGTGAATTTTACATATGGAAAGTTGATTTGGGGTGTGAGGAAGGTAATGGGAGAGTTGTTTGGATGTTTGAATGCTTTGGATGAAAAATAGTATATGGAAAGTTCATAGGAGACCATGCTAGAGTTTGGGAGGAAACCCTAATCTGAGAAAGGGGTCAAAGGGGAAAATAAATGAGGGTTAGTGGAGTATGAGATGAGGATGAAAGATTATCATGTGAAGGATAATTATAGGCATCATGGAAAAATAAAAGTGGATGGTGAGAAATGGAGGGGTGATATGTGGAAAGGAGGATGCTAGGGTTTGGTGTGGCTATCTAGGGTTTTATGGTTACACGTACACTTGGGTGAGTAAAGTGTGATGATGAGGGTTGAATCTAAGGGTTGATGTGTGGGGTGTTAAAATAATTTGGGTTGTGTGAGGTGGAGTAGGATGAACCACATAGGCCTAAATTAGGGTTTCTAGAGAAAACCCTAAAGTGAGGTAGTGAGTGAACTTGGAGGTGTATGGTAGTGGGCCTTAATCCATACACTTAGGAGTTGGGCCTCTAGTGTGAGTTAGGGTAAGGAGGAAAGGATGTTGGAACAAGTTAGGAGGTGCATAAGTCTCTTGTTATAGGACAGGTCCTTTTGGAAGATAAGCGTAGAGGGAGTTAGTCATGCATGCCTAGGGTGAAGATCTTTTTGAATAAGACACGATAAGACACACATCATTTAAAGAGGAAGACTGTTGAGTCGGACCAAAACCGGTCCATCGATGAATAATAGTAGCCAAGAACTGGGGTGTCCTAGAGACTAATCCATGTGCGAATAATAGTGGTTAGGAGCCGGGGTGCCCTGGAGACCGATCTACCAACGAATAATAGTGGTCAGGCATATTGTGCCTGTATGTTTTTGGTTCACTTACTATAATAGTGGGGGATTCCGTGCTCAACAAACCGAACATAATTACGATAAGACTTGGGAAGACACTAAATACTTATAGTGAAACAACATAAGAGTTGATGCTAGACTGGTCTACTGGCAAAAATAGTGGTTAGGTGCTTTCTGCCCTATAAGTGACCTATCTACCGATGAATAATAGTGGTTAGGAGCTTTATGCCATGTGAGTTTCCAGTCCACCGACTATAATAGTGGGGTTCCGGTACTCGCATGGAATGATAATAAGCATGGTGTGAATTGAGCATAGCATTGATTAAAGAATAAATAATTTATTTATTTGAACTATAGCTTGGCCTATAATTATCTATAAAGATTGAATGTTGTTATGTTATCATGCTTGAATTATATGCATTTATATGTTGGCCTTAGTGCATGGTTACCTTGCTCAGTATGTAGCGTACTGACCACCCATTTTATAGGTGATGCTCATTCCTACGAGCAGAAGGCCCCTCTGACTTTGTGCAGGTTGGTGATGCTGTTTTGGTGTCTTCAATGCTTGTGAGGCATCAATTGGGACTAAGAGTTGAGCATGGAACTGGTTCGGAGATCGGGAGTGGCATGGCCGGATTTTTCTTTTATGAATTTCTATTTTGTATTGAGTATCCTAAACTTAATTTTTAGCGGTTGTAAATTTTATATCCTTTTTAGGAACTTTGACTCTGCACTCTGATTTCTATCTTATGATTGATTGTACTCCTTTGAATTGTAAACTTTTATGCGTACTCTAATTTCTATATTATGATCTTTTTGGTTCTTTTTATGAACTCTTGGTTTAAGTTTGACGATAATCCTTTTTTGCCTTAACACCTAGTACTGGAACAGTCAGAGTGAACCAATCTGGTACTAAGTGTAGCGGTAACATCCTCATAATTCATAGGTTTTAATTTAAGTGCTTCTGTAAAAAAAACATAGTAAATTTTAGGGTGTGACTACATTGAGGTATGCACAATTTATTAAGATTGAAAATAAAATCATCTCAAAACACATAATTACCCACAAAAAATATTATTGCTTATCAATTCACTTCTATAAACTAATTCACGTATTGTTAATGCTTTGAAAGAGTTCATGTTTGTATAATGTATATCATACTATTTTGAAGATATATATATATAAGGGCATGAAAATATACCAATACACAAATTGTTATTGCTTAGAAAAAGTTTATATGTATATACATATCAAATATTTATACAAGGGTTGTAAAATGTATAGTAAACTCATACTATGCATTTGAAAAAATATCCCAAAACTAACAAAAACCCTAAGGCAATAGCAAAGATATATACATCAAAAGGTTTCTACAACCCAAACAGCTAACTAACAACACCCCCTAACTGTCTTATACAATTTTTCGATAGCCTAGCCTACGCCAACTGGAACCCATCACTTTCAATGTCCACTCGGCTCGATATGTCATTTGCTCATCAATGGAGAGTTCACCGATAAATACTCTAGGGTAAATAGGGCATATACTCGAGGGGTAAACTATGATGAAACCTCCACTCATTATCTATAACCATCAGATCTCTAACAATATGATCATAATCCCTCTCAAAAACCTCACCCTCAATAAATTACAGGTGTGGTGCACCGAAAATGTCAACAAACATGTCAAAATAAATAGCTAATGCCTCTAACCATGGATCTACCTAGGGTAATTTCAGAAGTAAATGATACAATCTGAAATGGAATGCATCATAGTACAACCCACTTAAGAACAACCAACGAAGCTCCTCATATAACCATGTGACATGAATCCGGAAATCTAAATTAGATATCATGCATAAATATGCCAAAGGAATGTACATAATAGGTAAATGTATCATCTTACTAGGCCACTACCTATAAAAGAGAAAAAAATACTAAATCATGATTATTGTCTAACTTTTTAAATTATAAAATATGGATCTATAATAGTAGCAAAGCTAGCTTTTTTCATTAACATCAAACCCATCAATATTATCATACATGTATAAGCAAATAGAGAGGAAAAATAAAACCCATAACAACAAAACAACAAATAGCAACAAAATAGACAATAATACATGTAATACCTACTAAATAGTTAACATGCATATATATATATATATATATTATGATAGAAAAAGAAAAAAAAAATATGAAGCAAGGCTCTAAGGCATGTAGCTAGGATGCAGAGTCGACGGTGCTTATTGTGGTTGCAAAAGCCACAAATGGTGGGGAAGGAATTTGGAAGAGAGGAAGGAGGCTAGAATGCAAGGGGGACGCAGGTTTGAAGGGTTGTGAGATGGCAGAAAGAACATGTGAACCATAGCAAGAAGTAGAAAAAAGACAACGATGAAGACAAGATGGAAAGCAACCATCAAAAATAAAGAGAAAGGCCCAATAATTGTAAATGAGGGAGCATTGAGAGAAAACGGTAAGGAAAAAAGAAGGCGAGCAAAGAGAGCAAGAGAGAGCATGTTAGATTTCAAGTTTCTGTAATAGACGTAAATGAGGGAGAAGGAAGGGAGGGGTGTCTAATGTGCAAGTTTTAATAATGGTTCTGGATATAACCATTATTAAAATAGGTTTTAATAACAGTTCTAGAAATATCCATGATTAAAACTTCATAGTATTTTTGTTCTGTTAACATTTAAATTAAAACTGTTATCAAAACAAGAGTTTTTTTCTTTTAATAATGGTTAATATATAGAACTGTTATTAAAACTTGCACTGCATTCTTGCCTCAATTTTTACATTTTTATCAACCGTTACGATCAAACTATCATTTATGTGGCATCATTAATGCTCAGTTTTATAGTAGTGTATTATTATCCAATGGAATAAATCCAACATCTAGGCCCAACTCATGTGATCTTTCATTTTAAGTGATTAATATCCTATTTATGATTGATTTGATATGTTCAAAACATGATCAAAGCAGGTAAAGCACATCACGAGATCATAAGCTCACTTTCGAGGATTAAGACCCTTATATTTCCCAAAAACCCTAATTTTACACTTTTAGCATAACTCTTCTCTTTTTTTTTACTCTTTTAACTACCAAAATTACTACCTCTTCCTCAAATATTATTATTATCAACATAATAAAATTTTAAGGCCTAAATCTAAGTACTTGTAATACAATAATAACCCTATCTAAAATTTTACTATTTGGGGGGCATATAAACCCTAATTTCACAAATCAATCGTAACTTTTTATGCATGGCTCAAACAAATACCAGATTTAATATACATCCCCCAAACACTTAGTTTAAAAACATATTTGAATTTAGTAGTATAAATATACCGTTTCATACATGTGATAATAGCCTCCTCATTTTAGGGTTATTATTCCCAAATCAAACCATTTTCATACTTTATTAAACTTAGGTTTTTCACAGTTACTCTAAGTAATTCATATAAATTCTTTATCATATATTAGATGAAATAACACCTAAAAATACAATAATTCTCATATTTAACCCATGTTGACCAAAATGCTCATATTGATAACAAAATCCTTATTTCATGTAAATCTTATATGCTTGGTAACATTATCCCCAAATACACAAGTTATCTCCATATACTTTAGTATACTCTTTTCATACTCATTATACCTTACTTAATAAA